>VXAK01002116.1:346582-505329 GCA_013399435.1 Arenaria interpres
GGCGGTGCGGAGAGCGGGGAGGCGCCTGGCGCCCGCAGCCCTGTCCGCCGGGGCGGCCGTCAGGTCCGGTGGCCGCGGCGTGGGTTACCACCGGGCCAACTCCGGCGGCTCCCGAGGCTGTGGCGTGCCGAAATGCCGCCCCGCGCTCCCACTGCAGTCAGGGCTGCCTTGCGTGATTGCGTAAATTGCCATAACATGTCTCTCTGTCGGGCTGGCGGGGGGCTCTAACTCGGAAAAGTGGATACCAGGCTAAAGAGGCAAGAGGGAGATGCTTTCCTTTGCTGTTTTCTTCCCTGTTTCTCTACCCCTTTCCCCTCCCCTTTTCTTTTGATCTGGAGTTTCTGCTTCAGAAAGGTGAGAGTCCGCCCGCCACGACCCCGCGGAGTCAGATGGGGCACGAAGAGAAATCACGGGCTCGCTTGTGCGATGCGGCTGTGTGGGAGGGGGCCGAAGCCCTGACAACTAGAAGGTTAAATGCTCGCTGCCCCAGAGAGGTGCGTGGGGAGGGAGCTCGCTGCAGACTCGTCACATGCCTCTGGGCTGAGAATCCCTCTCCCAGAGTCTTTTCTTCCTCTGCTGTCTTGAAACCCTCTGAAGTAAACTGATGTAGTGTTATTAATGGGGTCTATAATGCTCCAGTCAAAAGCGCGTGTGTTGGAGAAGAGGGAATGAGTTTATCTAACTGGTCAGTGAAAGATAACAGTAGAAAGACTTTTCTCATCCTGCACCCCCTGTGTGCAAAGGTTAAAGGGTTAAGGAATTAAACGAGGGTAAATTCTTACTGGTGTAAGTACCTGGAACACGGTTTGTGTTCCTCTCTGACCTCGCTTTCGGGGGTGACGTGCGTTGCGAGAGTCCCCAGAATTTTGCTCAACTGTTGGAGGAAAAGGGAGGAAAGGCTCTTAACATCTCCATTAATACCCTCTGGTAATAACAATAACTGGGTGATGTCTTAATCCCAGTGACTGTCTGTCAGAGGGTGCCTGCCAACCTGTATCCATTTCAATCTGATTGACGGGCTAACAGCAGGATTCTGTCTCCGTCGCAGAAGCGAGAGGCACAGGTGAGCTGGGAGGAAAAGCTGAGATCTGAAGAGGGTTTCCTAATAAGGGTATTTGGGTTCTTTCAAGTGTCGCAGATGTACTCATTAAACACAAGGAGCTCGGGGCCGGTGTGATGGTGATGTAAGGAAATGAAACTAGAAGCGTTGATTATCCAGACAGTTCTCAACAGCCTCCTTCCAGGAGATCTCATGAGCGGCTGTATAAAAGGGAATAATGGTGGCAATGATAGAGGTAAAGAGGAAATTAGTACAGGGTGCACTTAAAAGAGGGTAAAGTAGGCAACAAACCCCTGATGAGAGGGATGTGGAGACCAGAGCAACAAACTGCACTAGTGCCTGGGAATCTCTTGTAGTAGTTATGCTCGGGGAGAAATTATGCTCACTTTTAAAAGTGCACTGGAGAAATTGGGGACAGGAGGTGAGATTGAGAGAAGTAACTCCTGTTACAAAGAGCTTATTTTACCTTTGTACGTTTCTTTCTGCCTGATTCAAATGGGCTCTACTTGCCCGCTCATCTGTGAATGTTAAAAGGGGATGCTGGACCTGCATAGGTTACAAATGGACTAAAATGGAAGCTTTTGCTAAATAAACCAATTCCTTTTGAAACCAAGCTTGAATGAGCTTGTTAATAAAAATGGGTGTTTTACTCCCATAAATGGCTCTCTTTTATTTTTTATTTTTTTTTTTTTCCAAAGGCCAGTCTTGTTTCTACCATCTAAAAATCCTGGCAATGTGTATAGTATCTAGTTCTTCCCTTGATTTTAAGAGCCTCTGCCACATGGGGTTCTTTGAGGGTTTTCTACTTTTGAGGTCTCTGTCAGAAGTGGGGGTATTCATAGTTATTACTGCATGGAGAAGACAGAGTTTCAGAAATGTGTCCCCCCCGTCAAGTAGTCCTGGGGCATTCCAAGGACTTGCTGCCCAGTAGGTAGATGTTGCAACGTGTTCCTTGCTTTTGCATCCCTGAAGGCTACTCAGCAAGCTGGGCCATGGCCTGAGAGGCAGCTACCCGCTTTTCCAGTCCCCGGGTCGGGGCTGTAACAGTGCCTTAGGGGCGTGCGGTAGCCCTAGTGTGACACCAGTATCACCCACGAAGTCTAATAACTGCTCTACAGCTTTGCGATGGAAAAGCTGCCTTGGCAAACGCACTCGGTGGTGCCGAGAGAAATAGTAGAGATGCAATACTACTTTCCTGTGGTCTTTACAGATATCATTGAGGATGAAGGGGCAGACTGAAAAAATAACAACAACAATAATGTTTTTGACTTGATGTGCTGTGGCATCACGTCAAGCTATGTCAGGGAGGTAACATCATTTTGTGTGTTTGAAGCGACATAATATAACTTGACTGATGCAACATGACTTGATATTAGAAAATACCGTTTTACGGTGGAACTTTGACAAATATCTCCCTGAAACAAGTGCTAGGAAGTGAGAGAAGAGAGACAGGAGGGGAAAAAGAGAAAGGTTGAGAGTGAAAAACTTCAAGGCTTGTGTTTTAGTCAGTTCCACTGCGTACATCACTGCCGAGTTTGCTGTGGGCAAGCCAACCTACGCACCATGCAGTGCATTTATAAATTTCAAGATAATGAGAGTTAAGATATTTCTCAAATGCGTAAATGTTTTGATTGCAAAGACCAGATTTTTGCTTAAAAAAAGTAAACTGACATCAGGTATCATGATTAATTCCAACAGATTGTGTTAATTGTAGTTGACTTTAATTGCTGTACAAATGTGTTGAGGGTTAGAAAACTTTTTTTTAATTGTTGGTGTGTTAAATGAGTAAGCAGATAAAGCGTTTAAAAATACGCATTTGCAAAGGGAGTAATCCAGCCTCTGTGATACGCCGGAGCAGCAAAGGAATAAAATGTACATTGATCCTGTACTGCGTATTTTTTACAAGTGCGTTGTGTCTGCTAGTTTGCTTTGCCGCAGAAGTCAGCTGCGATAGACAACAGCTAACTTCATTTTTATCAAAAATCTGCCTTTCTCGTAATTACCAAATAGCGTAAGCTTAAATATAACATATATCTGGGGGTAAGTTTGTCTTTTTTGAAGGTGGTGGGATTGAAAAGTATGCACACAGAAAGATGGAGGATTTTTGGAGTTCGCCGTTTCCTAACGGAGGCAAATAGTACATTAGAAGTATTAAAATACCTCAAATTTAGAAAGCCTACATTTTTGTTACTTTTTGCACTGATGCTTTTAACTATTAGACTTTAATGTTTGGGATAAAGTCCTCCCTTTTAGCCCGTGATACTTCCTAAAATAAAATGATTATTTATGGTGGTTGCACTCTTACGCTAAAATACATATTCAACACTTGCAAACTAGTGTCACTGGGAAACAGGAGTTGTTCAAAGTACTAGATGAAAAAGGTTCAATGTAAAATGATACATTTAACATCAAATATGCTCAAGAACTGTTAGGATTAAGTATTCTGAATGGAGGGGGAAGGAAAAGCCACTTCAGCTGGGGATAAGGAATCTAATTAAAAATCGGTATTAAGGATATATAACTTGAGCCCGCTATCACGCTTTTTAGAGCACCGTTGTATCAGTTGTAAAGGGGAGGAAGAAGTGTCATTAAAGGAGGAATGAAATGTTTTGTCAGGTTAAAAGAGGGAGAGGAGTGAAATGGTGCTGTTGATCGTGGCAGGGAAGCGTCCGGTCCCGCAATCCTTAGGAGCGCCATCGGAGACAACAGGCGCCTTGTCTCAATGAGGATTGTGAGTTGCTGGAGGAAGGGTAAAAGATGCGGGCCCCAAACTTGTCACGTTATATTTGGGCATCGATGGCATCTCTGAAACGTGGAGCAAACCTGTAAGGGTTTGTACCGCATTTGATCTGTTAGATTCATTTTTAATATCGACCTAGTGAAAATGGAGCTATGTTCTCCAGAGTATTCCCTGAAACTAATACGTACGGGTGAAAACAAACCCAAAATATTTGTACGGAAAATTAGCATCACGTTTTAAGGTGGCAACAGACGTGTGAAATCTAGCTTGCGAGCAGCAGGGCTGGCGGAACGCAGAGTTTGGAGCCTCTGACCGGCCAGAAGCGACCGGCCGGTGTCGGGCGGGATCCCCGCGCTCACGGGAGCAAATCTGGAATAACAGCCCGGGCTGGGCTCCCGAGCCTTTATGGAGAGGAAGAGCGGCGCGTTGATGTGAGGTGCGGGATGTGAAGCTGCGTGGCCGGGGCTGCCACCCCCCCCGCCCCGCGCCCCGCCGCCCGGGCTGCCCCCCGTGCCCGGTGCCCGGTGCCCGGTAAGGAGAGTCCGGGTCGTGCGGGGCGGCGGGGCCGGGTGCGGGCTGCAGGTGGTGCTGCTGAGCCGGGCAGGCTGCGGCTCGCCGGGGANGCAAGTGTGCGAAGCTCACAGATCGAGAGGCGGAGGGAAGGCTTAGGTGTCCTGCCCCTCTCCGAACGTAATTTTAGGTTTAGATTCGGCTTGAATCCGAAGGGAAAACTCTTTGTAAGGTTGAAAGCTGTGTAGTTGCAACAGCCAGGGTTATGAGCCATCAAACGCAATTACATTAAAATAGATTATACTGTGTAAATTGAGCCATTTAGAAGGTGAGAACCAAAGAAACAGCTCCGATCCCCCTTCTTTCTAAATTGCAGTTTTAGTTCCTTGCAATTCTGAGGCACAAAAGTAGGTGAGACTGCTTTTGTATCTGCAAAGTGCTTTATTTCTGAGTGTAATTCTAACTGAGTGCAATCTAGGTTAAAAGCTGGACAACTGGGTAATTAGAGCTCACTTGCTGCTAAAGGACGATCAGCTGTACCGTAGCTCGTTTGTGTTCCCAGAGACTTGTTCTCTTCTCCCCTGAGCGGAGGCTGCTGGAGAAGAAGCATCTGTCCCCGGACTTTTCTTGATTGCAGAGATGATGGTGCTGGACAAGGAGGACGGTAGGTGGGCTGAGATTGTGTAAGCCTTTGCTTGGTGTCTTCTGTGTGTTGCTAATGTAGAAATAAATAGTTTTGAAACAGATGTGCGCTGTGCATATCGGAGTGTTCTCTGCTTTCAGCTCCTGATATTTTCCTCTTGTGTTGCTAAAAGCATGCTTGCTCTTTTTTTTTTTTTTTTTTATATCTCTTCTCTGGCATCATTGAACCAGTCGAGAAGGGTTTGCCTCAGGCTCTGTTTGCTGAAGGACATAGCAGAAAAAGCTTGATTTTGTTTTTTTATATCTGTTCGGATTTTTATTTCTACTTGTTATTCTAATACATCCATTTTAGCCTGTTTATTTTAACAGCTTTTATTGTAAATCTAATTTTGAGATTTTCTTTCCTTTCCATTGCATGTCATTTGGGTCTCTTTAATGTGTGCCTTTAATACCTATTTCTCGCAGCTTTTCTTCATAGCTGTAAACATAATGACAATAAGCTAATAAGCTGCTCTGTCAAAAAAACCATTGGCTTGTTCTAAGGATTTACTCCCTTCTCTAAATGGTAGAAGTGGAAGTTCATTTGGGAGGTGTTTTAATGAATGAAGCTGAAGGAGAGCTTGACTTGTTTTAGGACTTCACATACACTTTTTTTAAAGCTGACTAGTCCTTATCAAGAATGACTAAGATGTAAAGAGTAATAGACAGTGTTAGTTAGTAGTTTGAATGACCTGATGCCTTCTTTTCCACATTGCCTACCAGGGTGTGCAACTTAACTGCTCAGTCACCAATAGTTTCTAGGACGAATGGGGTAAGTCTAATCACAACTTTTTAATGAGGTTTTTCGAAGGCTCCTTTGTGGCTTAGGTCTTCCCTCATAGCTTGTACACTGAAAGCAAAGATGAAAACTGAGGCATAGCAGAACACTTCTGTAGCCATCCAGATGGACTTCCATCGATGGCGCTACTTCTGCTGAAGACCTCCACCTTGGCAGCATTTTGTGCATTGAAAGTGGGAACCGCATCTTAGCTACAAATGTGCATTAAAAGTTATCTCATTGTTTCATTTCATCTCTATAAACTGATGAAGTGTGCCATGTAATGGGTGTGTTGATGGGTTCTCTGATCTTTTAAATATTTTTTTTTCAGGAATCTCTTTAAGGTTAAAAAAAAGTAAGTCATAGACAGTTGTCATTTGGAAGTAGAAGAAATTACTGAATATTTGCAAGAGAAACAGGAAACAGCTTTCACAGGCAGCCAAAGAGGTTGGAGAAATGGGAAGTTGAGCATTTTGGCAGTAGCATTGATTTTACTTGAATATATGTATTGCTTTTTAAAATATTTATGAGAAAAGTAACTTGTAATTCAAAGTCACTTGCTTTCCCGCATCAGATTGGTACTAATCATGTATTGTGAATAGTACTGAAAGCTGCCCAATGCTAATAAGTTGGAGCGATGTGATTTTTGTTCCCTGACCCCTATTTGTCTTCTGGTATTTTAAAACTGAATAAATGCTGTACTGGAGAATAATTAGGAAAGAAGGCTTGACTATTGAAAATGATGGGTGGATGCTCACTTTTACCAAAGGTCTTCTGTTGAAATTTCTCTTTGCTCTCTCCCCTTCTTGCCTCCCAAAAAACAGTGAGGGGAAAATACTGCATAGCATTTTACATTTAACATTTTGAGATCTTTATCTCATTATAAGTTTGATTTCTAAAGTTACATATCTGGTGTATTCTTGTATGTAGAATTTGAAGTTTCTGGGATGGGATGTCAGGTTTTGTTTCATTCTGATGTGAAGCACTTGGGATGATGAAAAACATGAATGGACATTTAACAAATGTTTTACACCTTTAAAATATAAGACCAAGCAGAAATGCATCATTATCAGTGCCCTCTTGTATGCAGATTCGATCAAATTTTGGCTAAGAATTGACCAATGTGGAGTCAGTGCCCATGTATAAGTTATCTCGCCCCTCTGAATTTATTCTGTGCTAATTAAGTTGGCATCCTAAAACTGTGAAATAAATCTTATTCAGGGGAAACAATAAAATAAATCCCAGGCTTTATTTCTGTTGAGATCTCATGAGTTTCTTTGTTATCACAGTGGAACTTTAAAAAAAGAAGTAGACGAGAAGCATCTGTTACACATCTTCTAGATCAGCTTTGCAGTTGACTGGACTGTGGATAAAAGACACGCTAAGTGGTTGAGTATTGCTTATGCTGGGAAAACAAATGAAGCTAACAGGGTTTCAAAGGCTTTGAAGCAGTGTTGCTCTCAGAGGTGTTCAGTGTTTTCTTTGGCAATATAAGTTGAAGCAAGCTAGTTTACTTTATTACAGGCATAAGGCTACTCTTGTAACCCTTCTCTGACGAAGATTAATTTGGCTGACTGACCTTATTTCTTTCTGGACCACACGTGTTGTGCTGGGTTTGGGGTTTTTTTTTTTTGTTTTTCCCTCTTTAGTACTCATCTTTTTTCAAGGACTGCAGCATTTTCCATATTTTGTTAAATCTTCCTTTTCAATTTGTGTTTCCCTATAGAACTATGTTCTGCTATGATGGAGCAATGCAAATCAAGTAGAATAGCCCAAATTAATTCTTCACATTGGTGGCAGTATGATTGCCTGCATGGAATCAATAATGCATCATGGAGGGATCAAATTTTGGAGTATAATGTGTGAATAATGCTTGACACAAAACAAAAATTCAGTCATCATAATAGCAATTAGGAAAAAGCTGCAGCTTATCCCAGCTGTAATCTCTGCTAACAATGAAGCACAGGCTGGTAATCAGCATGTATGGTATGAAATGCACTAATAGAAATCACGGCTCTTTGTTATGTGTGCGGGGGGTGAAAGTTTCCTTTTAGCTAACTTGTACTGTGTTAACTAGACATAGTATCCTTCAACCAAATTATTGACTGTGTGTGCACTTGTAAAACACTGATCAGCTGTGTATTTGTCCTGATGTTTGTGTAGACAGTAGCACCCCAAATCATGGTTCCTTTGTGTTTTCAAGCAGAACTCTGATTAAATAGATGGCCAGAGTAGGTCAAGTGAATAATATATCAGAGGACTTCATTAAACATGTAGCGGTACACAAGCCTTGGTTTTTATTTCAAAACAAATTTCCATACTTCCTTTAAAAATGAAAAGAAAAATACGAATACTCAGTGGTTGTGTGCATTGGGGTTGGAGAATCTTAGGTTGATGGGAGGTATTTAGGGCAATGAATATAAGGTAATTTGAAACTGGATTAGTAGCAGCAGTTGGGTTCCCTGTTGTGTAAGAGCCCATCTTACCCTGCACAGAAGGAAAGAAAAACAGCATTTGGAATTAGAAAAGCAGTGAAATTGATTGTATAATGGCAGTTACAAGAATGGTGCCACAGCGCCCTAGCCAGGACAGCAGAGCTGTGGGTTGGCTTCAAAAATGATTATGCCAGCTGCCATACAAAGGTACCTATAGATAGGTAGATGGATATTGAGAGAAACCTGCCTCCAGCAAGACAGGTCCTGGCAATCTGCTTCTGTTCATAAAAATCATTATATGCACAAAAATAAGGCTTGTACAGGTTGTACACAATCCTTATATAAATAATGCCATATAGGAGGAAGAGCTGTTTTACGTGCTGCCAGTATCTTTTGTTTTCTTTTTGACATACCTTTCTCACATACACCTATTGAGGAATCATACAAAGAGAGAGGAGGGGAAGTGGCAGGGTGGCTTTTTCCTCACATGACATGGGATTTAATTTTTCTGTTGCCTAATATCCCTGAAGCTGCCTCTTTATTTTTTTTTTTCTTCTTTTTATCTCCTGTACCCCTCTGCCTTGGATCTTCTCCATGGTCCATCGTTGGCTAGCTTCCCGTGTATAAAGAACCACTACACATCTTCCCAGACATCAGCTTATTCAAAGAACGTTTGATACAGGTCTCTTACCTTTTTAGCTGAGTTACCTGTTGGTTTTTGAGGGCTTTATCTTGACACATGTGGTCTTGGTGTAATTTCAGAGATTTAGTCTGGCTTTAGTTCATGACACAGCGTCCTTTTGTGACTCAAATGTTCAGCAGTGGATTAATGTATTCATGAAGAGGAGACAGAGGGTTGTAAAAGCAGGAATCTGAATAAGGCCAGAACACACTTGGCACCAGAATAAGCCATGAGACTTGGTTTGGTCAGAAAGGAGCAGAAAAAAAAATAATAATTTGGATTGTTTCTCCAAAGCTGACCAAGTGTGGAGCTAGAAGTACTCTTCGTAGAGGTGCCCCCTGGAAATGGCAAATACAGAGGCATGAGAGAACCACGAGATAGTAAAGTAATCGCCTAAACCTTTTCAAGAAATGTAAGGCATTGTAGTTGGAGCACTGGTAACTTAGGTCTCTATTGAATGAAAACTTACCCTATGGGAAGAAGAGAAGCGAAAGGAGTTAGCAGACCTAATAGGAGTAAACTGATTCATATAGGTGTATTTCTGTTAGGCAATCAAGTAGTTCCTAGTGTTTGCTCAGACTAGATAGCTGAAGAGTCTGGATAGGCATCTGTACAAGATGTCATTGTTCTTTGTTCCTAGATGCCAGTGACATGTGATGGTTGACATAATAAGAGTTAAAACAGTGTAGGAACATTTTTGAGCTTGGGTAATGGGGCAAAAGAAGCTGGTTCTTGGAAATTAGCTTGCTCTAATTTTGGTTTAATACAGTAGAAAGTATGCTTGATGCCCTGGCAGCGGAACATAATTTGTCTTCTTTGGAGTTAGTGTTAAATTTTATTATCTTTAATAGATACAATGTGAACATGTCAGCCTGTTTGTCATAGCCTTTCCGAAAATGCTCTCTTATGGTAGAATCTTTGGAAAAATTCCTTTTAAGAGCAGTGCATTATTAATAAAGTAATCCATTAGGTCTGGTGATAAAGGGTCACAGCAGAGTCTGAAATACGTTTCTTAAATGGTTAAGAAATTTATCATGGTTGGAGGATTAATTGATTTCATTTGGAGGCTTTCTTAGGGTTTTCAGGCTTTGTGTTTAGAGATGGTTTTGCTCTCTTTGCAAATGTGCTTGCTGTTCAAAGTTTTGCTTCGCTGTCATTAGCATGAACTATTACATTTCTGCTAAAGGCAAACTGTTCTTTTAGCATTATGACTGATTGCATCTGTGAGGAGTCTTCCTTAAGTAAAGAATATGAAAGTTTATGGCAAATAAGGTATTTTACTTGAAATCAATTCAAAATCAGAATAATGGTATCAAGCATTAAGTGTTGCGGTGTAAGAATAAAAAAGGCACTGCAGATGCTGCTAAATGCTGAACTATAAAACTCTAATGGGTCTATATCTTTTTAAAATTGGACAGAACTGTCATCATTTAGAATACATAGACATTGTTTTAAACCATATAGAAGTCACTGCCCCCAACTTCAATAATGCGCGTAACTGTTGCCAGGGAATGACTTATTCAGTGAATGTAGCTCCTATTCACTGAAGACTTGGGGGTGGAGGGAAGGGCAATTTAAAATGAAAGTTGTTCACTATTAGATTAACATAATTAAACCTATAGATGGTCTGAGAACAATTCACCGCAGCTACTGTTTTTTAATTCTCAGTATGTAAGAGTGTGTGTGTTCTCTGTCCTTCAGCAGGATGTCTTCTGAGCCCAACTTTGCAAGCGCGATGTTGGGTGCTATCTATGCAAACAGATGCTCAACTCCCCAGTGAATGTTCGTGCAAACTAGTTTCTTCATACATTGCACATCAAAGCAGATAATGGATGCTGTTGTCCAAATTTAGAGGCTTTTTTAATTTCATTGAACATTTCTGAATTCTTTACGCCAGTGTTCAGAGTTCCTCGCACGCTAATCAAACTGTGAAAGGGTGACTTGGGCAATGAAGGTAATGTTTGCCTTCTTTTTAAACTATTGATTTCAACAGTTCTAGGTTTTCTTAAAGAAAAAGTGGATGATTGTTGCATATTCATGACTGAACTGCAGAGAACTTGGATCAGAATTAAACAATTAACCCTCTCGCCAATGTAAACATCCATTTGAGTGGAAGCCAGGGATGTTCCTACTTGGTTTATTATGGATCTGAGATATAGAAATGTATTCCGGAGGCCTGTGTTTCTAATAAATAAAAAGGCATAATGAGAATGTAACTGGGAAGGAAGACAAAAGCAGCCATGCTTTAAATTGTTAATGATGGTGCCAGTAGCTGCAGCTTTACCACAGCTGTTTAAATTGATCAGCTAGTGAAAATGTTTTGTTTTGGCATTTCCCCTGCATGTGCAACTCTTTCGAAGGGACTTCTGGAAGCTTTTCAAAGGGGAATCATGATCTTTTTTTTAAATCAGGCTTAAAACAGCAGAGTTTCCAGTATTTGGAATCCAATATTTAAGGATGCAGTTCAGTGTTTCTTTTTTGTAAGGTTTTTGGCTGATGAGACATTTCTTCCCCTAAATTTCCTTTAGCCCTTTTCTTTTTTTTTTTTTTTTTTTCCCCTCTCCAAAAATATTCTAAGTTACTTGCTACCCCTAAGAGGTGAGGCAAGAGCACATTTCCTAGTTGTCCTATTTTACTCGTCTCCTCTATTTTCCTGGTGCTTCAGAGCTTGATCAGAAAAGCAGAAAGGTGCTATGTCAATTTGCTATGCATCTTTTGGTCAAGCATCCAGTGTGAAATTGTTCTGTAAAATGTACTTTTTTAGAGTGAACTTGCTACTAATTTGTTTCCTGGTTGGCTCTACCTTGCAGCTGATGTGGGTTAACCAATACCTCCTTAATGCTTGTATCATTTCCTTCTGTTCCAGAGAGATGGGTATACATTTCAAAAGGGTACAATCTCTTCGAGTCGAGTAGGCAGGGGAAGGTCGCACTTTCTGTATATTGACAAGTGACGCGGTAGAGATCTACGGGTGGAGGACTGGCTTGAGCCAGTGAGCCTTGGTGTGTTTTGCAGAACACCTCCTGCCTTGGGTTCCCACCTAAAAGGGCTGGTAAGCAGACCTACCTGAGACCTTGTGTGAAGCCTCCTTCTGGCACTCTTGATGGCAGGCGACTCATGGATAGGCCATGCCTTAAATAACGTTGAGCAACCTGGTTTCTGCCTAATGTACTTGCAGTGGGGGTGGGTATTGAACATTATTCAGAATCCATTATATATTTATCTTTATACTCCTTTGTGGAAAATGATTTCTGTAAGTACCCTGTTATGGTTATGAAAGCCCGAACCAAGCATCAGTCTCAAACCCTTTGACCTGTCTGCACAGAATGGAGATCTGTTTTGAAAAGGACTCCTTTATATCTGTTTTTACTCCATGCCCTTCCATTCATTTGCCTATACAAAGCAATAAAGGGTAAAACTAAAGTAACATAAATTGGTCTGTCTTCCTGAATCCATGTCTCGCTAATGTACCCAGATTAACTCAACTGTAAATTGTCTCCTTTGGATGTCGTGTCTTGCTAAAAGTTTCCTATATGATTCATGATTTGGATTGCTTTTAACAGCTATTGGCTAAGCAATATGGTAAATGTACAAGGTGATGCAATTGGCATTAGTGAGAGGATGCACAGGAGCATGTAATGCAGTCAATACTACATTAACTACTGATGCCCAATTACAGAAACTGGAAGAGTGGCTTTTAGGAGCATTAGGACTTGCAGAAGAGCTGAGATCACCTGCCGCTCCTTGCCTAAAAGCTTCACCCTTTATGCGCTGGGATCAAAGCAAACATTTAGTTGCTATTTTGTCATGTATAACAACGAAGGTATTTTTTTCCCCCATTTTTTCCCAAAAAGTGTCACTCCAATGCTTTTAGCACATGTAAAATCCTATCTTCATATTTCAAGAATCTCCTTCCATCTCCTGGGGCAAGACTTTATTTGAATAAGAACTCTTTAACCACCCCTATATTTACTGTTTTGCTGAACCTTACTACTTTAGTCATTTTTTTCTTTTAAAGAAATACTAAGTGCAATTTAGAGTGTCCTATTTCAGTATGTCAGACAAGGCTCCCTTTTGCTTCCCCCAGCTCCTTCCCTTTTCTAATCTGTATATGATTGTTTGTGACCTCAGCTGGCTTGAAGTCTCTAGAAAGACTGTTTTAAAATACAACCAGATACCACATAAAACAGGATATTTGAGTGTGTGACCTCTCTGCAATCCATGCTCAGATTAAGGACACACTGTTTCCACCATTGCTTTTAAACTCCACTTGCAGTAGATGGCAAAGGACCACATCAGACTCAAAGACGGTGCATACTTTCAGATTGAGCTGAGTGTGATCACAGCTTCTAAATCTATTTTAAAAATAATGAGCGATGTCACTGCTGCATGGCAAAATTAGCAACCCACAAAGTTCCTCTGGACTTGGAGCGAGATGGGAAATTAAGCAGCTCTAAGAAAATTGAAATATTTTAACATAAAAGACAGCTGGCAGGTGGCTTATTGCTCTTGTTGCAGCATTTGTCTTTACTTCCAGCTATGATACTTGGCATATCACTAGTGCTTTTAATCCTCAAAGCACTTTCCCAGTATTAAGGAATAATACTTGCACCCCAAGTTAGCATTCTCTTGAGCTAAGGCCTGGGTATCTGGGCATGTGTGCCTGACCAACACCACCCTCCTTTCCCCCCGAGGCTTGGGTGGGCTTCTGTACAAGTTGTCCCAGACTCGTTCAGCTCTGCTTTCTCTCTGCACCACCCTTGCTGCCCTGCCCTGACTAGCAAAAGAGGGTGGCATCTGCAGTGCCATCTCTTGTGGCACAGTTGTGGGGCTGGGCCCCACCTTGCCTGCTCCCCCATGCTGGGTTTGGAGGTCAGAGCTCCACAGAGGAAGGGAGAAATAACTTCTGGATCTCCTGGGAAGGATGGAGCACTAATTGCAACAGTTGCTCTCCTTGACTGTTGTTAAGGCAGCTGTGTTGATCCCCTCTCAGTAGGCAATTTTATTTTATTTTTTTATGTCCCTGAGGTTCAGTCCAAGTAATTGCAAATTGTTGAGGATAAACCTTCACTATCCTATCTTCCTGCCATAATTATGAGCATCAGTTTCTTTCCCCTCCAATTCCTGCCATGATTATAAGTGTTGGCTGTGTTCCCCTCTGCTGTTTCATGCAGGTGACAGAAAAATGAAGACTGTTCTGTAAAACATCCTGACGGTCTACAGGCTCTTCCTTAGTGACCCTTGGTAGATGTTGCCTTAACTTCTTCACCAGCTGGTGTGTTGGTTCTCCTTGCGATTGCTTCAAGGTCCCATGGAGCTCTGCCCCATATCTCGTGACTGTCTGGTGTTCAGCTGGTCCGGGGTGTTCGCTGTGCCAGAGGACAGAGGGACTGGAGGGGCAGGGGCAGAAGAGGACTGCTGTTATTTTTAAGAGGACTGTTGCATTCAGTTCCTGATAGATGCTCTTTTGAATGTCTGGGGGGGAGGGAGCCAGAAGGTAACCTGCTGGTTTTCTCCTTGCACTAATGTGTTTAAAAGGTGGCACCAGCAGTGGAGGCATGGGGGAACTTGACTGAGCTCTGCCTTTAGCGCGGCTTCAATGCAAACAAGTAGCCTGTGTTTGATGCACTTTCCAAGCTGTACAAACAATGCTTTAAATGTCTGAAGTACCCAGCAGGGCAAGTCAAAATGTCCTTGAGCAACTTTGTATTTAGACAGTGTTTTCTCTTTTCCTTTGATCAGGAGGGAACAGATGTGTCTCTTCTTATGTGTGTGTTTGCACACACCCCCTGATGCACACGCATTCCCTGTCCTTGTGCAGGGGCTGCAGTATTTAGGGTAGGCTGTTATTCCTCTTTGTTCTTTCTTATTACTGGTTGTTTTGTTTTTTTTCCTAGGGAATCTAAGTAGGAATTTAGGGAGGTCAGACTAAACAAGGTTTTAACTTACTCTCGTTCATTTCCTTATCTCTCTTTAATTTGGATACAGTAAAAAAAAAAAAAAAAGAAGGCTTCCTTTAAAAAAAATGTATGCATATGTATAATCGATTCATTGACTAGTCTTTTTGGGGTTTTTTAAGCATTCAGTCTAAGTGGGCTGCTCAGTGAAATTTGTACATTCATAAAATAGCTGATTGAAAAGCAATATTTCAGATAAATACAAGCCAGCGATCTATCAGCAGTTGTAATAAAAGCTGGGCTTCAGGCTGTGATTTTATTTTGAAATAATAAGAATTGCTTTATTCTTTTTACTTGAGTTACCATGGTAATTCTGTCGTGTAGCAGTGTTATATTGATTTAGAAAGTGGACAGTAATATTTCTTTTGTGTTATTCTGTTTCTAGGGGTTGATTTCTAATTTCCACTTGGAGATTACTTTTATAAATTTCTTAAGTCCTTCCACTTTTTTCTCTAGCAGTGTAATTTTCCTCTCACACATTGCTATTTTCTGAGCTTATTGGTTTGCTCTTATTTTAAATTAAACTTGCTGGTTTCAAATATTGAAATGACATCTTTGTCTGTGTCTGTACTTTGGTTTAGCAAAATATTACAGTCTGCTGTTTTATGCTTAATAATTTAAGGGAAGCTTTATGTCTGCCATCAGTAGTTGTTGGTAACTTAGGACTAAACCAACACAGAGCTTAAACCTCTGACATTTTAATACTGTGTAATGCTGCTTCCACCCTGCACGTTGTTTCTTTTTTCTTAAATCTGCCTTGAGTATGCGTATGCTAAAGAGAATGACAATTAAATGAGATCAAAAGTAGGTTTTGGGTGGAGCTGGCCCTTGGCCACTTTATGTCTCTGTCACACTTGAGAGAATCACTGGTTTTGTCCATCACAAAGGTACCCTCCCTGGTTACCCATCTTTTTCATGCGGTTAAGAAGCTTCAACTTTCCTGAAAGCAAAACTTTTGACTTGCAGAAGTGTGTGTAGATACCTGATGGCTGACAAAAAATAACAAACTGCTTTAGCTCTGTACAGGATTGTTATACCTGAGTTATGGAGCACTGCTTTCAGATTGCTGCTGCTTTAAGAAATGACAGCCTAAACAGGATGTGACTGTTCTTTGTGCCATTCTTTTTTTTTGTGAATGAGAAATAATGCTTCTATTCCAAACCTGGGAGATGAGGGGAAATGAACCTCAAGCATCACAGTTTTCAGAAGAGGTATTTTAGCTCCTGAAACCAAAGACATGAATTCTGCTTTCAAACAGAAGTTGTTCAGCTTTTCCTTTTAGTATAGAAGGTGGGAAAGGTACTTTGTGAGTACTAAGTAAAATTTCCTCATGTCATGAAAATGACACTGAAAGGTTTTGCAGTGCAAGTAACTGATGGGAGGGGGACTGAAGTCTTGTTCTGTTGCCCTTTGGTTTCATTCCTATGTGAAGCTCAGAACAGTAAGAAAAGGAGTCCCAGAGCCCCAGCTGATCTCTGCTGGGATCGCTGCACCAGCTACAAGCAGGAATTACCATCAGCTGGAAACAACAGAAGAAGAGGGGAAGGGTGGCAAGAACATGTGGTGGATGACCTCAAAAGGCCTGAGGTATGAGGCAGCTGGAAAAAGGCAAATGCAATCCTGGAATGCATTGAACAAGAAACTGCTAATAATGATCACTAATAATGACCAAATATGTTAATAATGCCAGAGAGAGGCACTGATAGACCTCGTCTATTGTAGGTAAACCACAGATTACTCATTCTCCTTTGCAAAATGAAGGCTAACTGATCTGCCCTATATGAGCACATTAGCAGGGGAAACACCATGGAGGAAGGAAAACAGGCTTTTTACCCCAAAATATTTTATTATCATTAGAACAAGTAGTTGGAAATGGCTAAGAATATTTCTAGACTAGGAACTTGAAAGATTCTGGACTTCAAAGGAGTTGGTCTCCAGATCAACCTTCCACAGAGAATAGTGGAGACACGAAGCTGAATTGTTTGGGTTAGAGAAAGAGATGGTATGATAGCCTCCGGCTGCAGGAGGTAGGACTTACTAGTCCTTCTCAGTCGTCAGTCCATGCTGAGGCATTTGTGTCACAGTGTATGAAGCTCTGTCAGTGTTTCCATATAAAACCCATATTTTCATGAACATTCATTTATGGTGAAAGTCTGCACATAAGATCCTGCCTGAGGATACCTTTTTCTTTCCTATTAAAATTTTATAAACCTGTCACTTGGCTGGGATTTTTAGTTCTCAGTGAAAGTAAAATAGGAGGGCCCTAATGGGGAAGCACGGAGAGTATAGTGTCATTTTCTTCCTCAATGTTCCCTTTAAAAAAAAAAAAAAAAAAAAAAGAAAAAAGGCACAAGCTACAAGCTTATGGGTGAGCTCCTAGACAGGAATGGCCTAAGCCAGGTCTGCAGGTTCCGAACTTCTTGTCAATGATCTGATTTGGTTTGATCCGAGTGTGAAAATGCGTAAGCTGCTGCTGTTCCAGAAGTCCCCCTAGCCTTTCTGCATGCGTGTTGGTGTGCAGGTGTTGCCTGTGCTGTTCAGCTTGAGAGCAGTGATCCACAAACTTTAAAACCTTCAAATAGGTCTTGACCTGTGAGGCTGTAATGGCCCTTGGAGCCTTTACGGCCCATCGGGTGATGTCTGTTCCGCATTAGTCTGTAATAGCTCCAGAATAAATAACTTGATTTCTTTCTTTTTTTTTCAAAGTCAGTAATTATATCTCTCCGCAATGGAGTGCAATGGCTCCGCATGCTAAAATGCAGTTTTAAAGTAATGCAACAAGAGACTGTTTAATGTCTCTGACGGTCTCGGCACTGAGCACAAGACCTCTGCTTTCTTTCTCCAGCATTTTCTCTCTCATTGCTTACTCAGATTACAGCACATCCATGCTACCAGGAGCTGACATATCGCTCCAGATTCTCTGTGATGTGGCAAGCAAGTACCTGATACTATGGGTCTCCTCAAAATAATGCTTTGGTCTTTCCCCATCACACCTGCTTTTCAGGAAGAGCTTCAGCTGATAATTTGCACTTATCTTAGTAGGGCTCTGTGCGCAAGAGAGCAATCTTGCCCTGGTAGGAGAAAGGACTAGATGATTTAACAGACTTTTTTTATAAGCATTTCTCTCTGTATCTGATCTTCCCACAGAATACAGTGTTGCCTGCATCCTAAGTTGGGATTTGGGTTTGCTACCCCCTACCTAAAATATATTTTCTTTCCCTATGGTTCATTCAATTATAACTCTAGGATATATCTTCTGGGACTGAGTAATTGGCTAGGTCAGAAGTAATCTTTATTTTCACTAGAGAGATGTTTACAAACTGATGCTGTAGTATCTCTTTAAAACCCACTGAGAATCTGATTAAAGGCCTGAGGATCTTCTGCAAAGATTGCCTGCTCCCAGTTGACTTGAAAGGGTCAGCATGCTGTCACAGTTTCGACGACTAAGAATTAACTTAAGGCTGATTCAAATGCTACTCTCTGCGTATAGCATTGATTGGACTGCTTTCAGATGGCAAGAGGTAACTTTATACTGCAGCATGTGTGAACTCCATTTAGTTAAATACGAAAGCTGAATGAATATGGTTGCTTGTGGCATGGGAGCTCAAAGGTGAACGCGTTCTACCCCTTCTGCCCTGAATTAAATACTTTGGGGAGGGTGGGAGAGAAACATAATTCTCGTGCTAACATGCTTGGGGTACTGACTGCTGCGGCTGTTCTTCACCAAGTGCAGCTCCTAAGTTTTGCATAATCTTTTTTTATTCTTTTTCCCTACGCATGGTCCACCCTGTAGGCTTGACCTTAATGAGATGGGGTTGCTTGTAGTGTAAACAGCAGCAGAGTGCTCTTTTGAATGGTGAAAGAAAACCCAGACCCAATAAAATGAATTTGTTGCGGTATTATTGCTGCCCCTTTTGCAGAAATTGGTTGTAACAATAAGATTTTTAACCTGTTTTCATGTGAGCATCAGTGCTCAAAGGCATCATGCATTAATGTGGGAAACAGCTGGTGTTGACTCGCGCAAAGCTGTGGGGTTTGTGGTGCCATGCTTCCAGTTGCTAGCCTTAGAATTGCTTTTAAAAAGGCCCCGCTGAATGCAACCACCTGACATAATGATGTGCTCTGTGGGGAGCAATGCCAGGCTGAAAACCAGCATATTCTAGCGCTGTCAGTGCATGCACCAAAGCAGGCGGTGCTGCTATTGTCCTTGCAGCTCAGCCTATCGTGTGGAAGTTCTGAACACCTTATGGAAAGAAAACGGGCTGAGAGGAGCTGTGGTCCTGAGGACCTGCCAACCTCTCCACCGAGCCAGCGGTTGCCTCTAGCTGATGGAGCAACCAGAGAAAGTGCCTCACCAGCATTAAACCTTCAACCAGAATGCAGGGGCCAGCTGGTGGAAGTCAGCATCTTGATGCTTCAAAGCAGAGGTCAGGATTCCTGATTTCTTGCTTCCTCTAGTATCTGGTAAGCTAAAGGCTTTTCTGGTGATACAGTCACAGAACCTAGGCCCTTTTTGGGGTTTCATAGATGAATCAGTGCTGTCCATAAGTGAACAATCTCAAGGGTCTGGGTGCCTCTGTATTAAAGGTTTCAGATTTCCCTGGTAAATTTCTTGAGGATTCATCCTAGTGTTGTCTTGGAGTGAGTGCAGCATAGCTGTAGGCTGAGATTTTAGGCTAACCTAAAGCCTTGGTGTGTTTTTTTTTCCTTTTTCTTGCTTTTATTGTCTTGCAACTGTTATGAGTCTGGGAAGAAGAGATGCTGGAAAAGCTGACAGGCTCTGAGTTAAAGCAGCCCGAGAGGCCATGCTGCAGTAATGTACTGCTCGGCTTTAATTGTGCCTAGTGCAATATTTGTGTTCCCTGTGGGCAGATACTGTGCAGTGTTCCTGTGTGGTGGCCCCACTTGCATCCACAGTTGCAATTTGCCAGTGGTCACTCTCAGAAGAAAAACGTGCCCTGGCAGGATCCTGAGCAAGCTGAAGGCAATAGCAACTGTACCAGCCAAGGTAGAAAAAAGGAGAATGATTTTGATGTCTCCTGTAGGTTACCAACTATGAAGTCAGTCGGTTTTCTATCTGCAAGACCCAAAAAATGACACCAGCAACTGACTGTCTTGTCCCTCCTCCCCCCACCTCCCCTCCCAGGCTGGAGGAACCACTGCCTCGTGGTCACTGCAGTTTAGTTGTGGCATGTTTCACTATACACAATTGGTTCCATTTTCTGTACAGTAAACAAAGCTCCGATTGCTTCTTGTGACAAATATTTTGACCGTCTTTTGTCATTATAAACTTTTTATCAAATGACACAGTGCTTTGAAGTAAGAAGCTGTGGACGTGTCACAGTATCTCTTGTGCTACGCTTGATGGATACTCAGTGTTTGCTTTTGCTTCTCTTCATCCTGTGGTCTTTCTGCTTGGGATGGTTGGCTCCTTCCTCATTGCTAAGCAAGGTCCATGTGTTTAAGTCTCAAATGATGACTTGTTTCCCACTGCCCTCCCACCCCAAGGAACAAGATAAAAATTTGAGCTCAACAAAACCCTTGCCAAATCCTTATCCGTACTTAGTGTTTCTCAGTGTGTGCAGTTCTCATTTAGCTTGTAAGCTCACACCACTGACTCGCCAAAGAACACTCCTTGGTGATGCTTAATCAAAGAAACCAAATATTTTTTGGTCTTGGCTTAAGTTTTCATCAGATCTACAGAGGAAGCCAGTTGTGAAGATTATGATGCTGGTTCCTGCTACAAGAGTCACACGAGTTGTTACTACAGTACCAGCTGTGAACTAGTGTGACAAGTCTCATTTTGTTTCAGTTAAATGAATACTCCTCAAATGGTATTAACCTAGTTAACTTTTGCTTATCAAAGCAAGATCTGTAAAGTAAGCCAGGTAAGTGTGTATTACTGTTTGAAGTTGTATGACAATGCAGGAGGAGGAGTTGATTTTGAACTTTCCTCATGCCGCGTATCATGATCAAGCACTTGAGGCAACTTTAAGATCTGAATGAGTTCCTCGTTAAAGGAGTAGTGTTGTTAGCCAGGCTGTGTTTACTCAGCATTTCCTTGCAAGCTCTCAGAGTGCTCCTTCCACTTAAGTGTTTACCCTTGAGTTTAGCAGAGATGCCTACCCAGTGAAGGAAACATCTTACACATCCTGTGGATGCCGAATGACGGTATCTCCATGAAATAAATGCTAAAGATGCTTCTATGTCCTGGAAGAAATCACTAAGACATCACATAGGGAAAAAAACAACACAGGACTTGACCCAGCTTGTGTTTATATTTGTTGGGTACTATGCTATGTAAGGCAGTGTATGCATACAGAATAGCAAGACATAATCTCTAAAGTTAAAATAATTGAATTAAGCACCCAAATTAAAAAAGGTTGAGAAGGGCAATGAAAGTGAAGTAACTTGCCCAAAATAGCAGCATATTGGTAATCTGTGGTGAGATGAAATTCTGGTCTTCACATCTCAGGCCTGAACACTGTATGCTGAATTGCAAAAAAACCCATGTAAGTTCATGTGACTCTTGCTTCAGTACCATACCCAAGGGCAGATCAGCATGGGTTCTGGCTGTCAGACTGTTTCCAGTTTACTTTGAGAGTAAGATTTTGTGTTATACTGTGTCAAATGCTAATCTGGCTAAGGCTTTTTGTATCACTTATGCAATTTAATATGTCATCCTAACCTTCCCCCTTGCTGGATTTACTGTACTGTATAATAGGTATTATGGCAAAGTGGTTTTCCTCTAAAACAGAGAAAAACAATTTGGGAACAATGCACGAACCAAATGGAACACATACTGGAAGATTGGTTGACAAGGATGTGTTAAAAATATTAGCAAGGAGATCTGCAATAAAGCACATAAGTATCTTTGGAAATATTAAAGTAAACTGGGTCTTTGTGTATGGGAGGAGATACCAGGTAGTTGCCCAGCAGGGGAATAGGAGAAGGGCGTACATGGGTTGGAAGCAGGACATACTGGGTTTTTCTGTGGGTTTGGGGTGTTATTTGCTCTAAGTCAGTAGAACTGATATAGAGGTAAACAGAAGTTGTATGGAACCTGCCACTTTAAAACATACGCAGAAAAATATTCCTAACTAGTTAAGGGTTTGTCAACATTTTACTCTTTATTTTACATGACTGATCAACTAGTAATTAGTCTCCTCCTGGGTCTGGGGTGGTTTTGGCTGGTTTTGCAGAGGGTGCCCCATAGGAACAGGATCTGAAGAGGTGGTGAGTGTAGCATTGCTCCTCTTTGTGCCATGGTCCTGTGCAGAAGGCTCAAAAGGGCAGTTTCACAGCCAGCTCTGCTGCGGGGAGAGGTGGGGTGCTTGCAAGCACTCATCGCCTTCAGCCCTTGGTGTCCATCCTGCGGGATGTGTCGCAGAGGGAGCTGGTGGTGCATGCTGGCAGAGAGCTGGGAGACAGGAGACCCTGCCGCAAGCAGCCGAAGAGCCACCACATGAGCTGCTGGTCAGCCCCCGGCCAGGGTGTCTGATACACTGACTGGCTCTGCCTCGCCTGAGGTGCTTGGCGTGGAGGCTGTGCCTTGATCCTGCTTAGAGTGTGTGGCCAAAAGGCAAGGTTTGATGTGTGGAACGGAGAGGAAGAGCAGAGACCTTCTAAGTCCTGTGGCAGAGGCCTCTTGTTTGCCCCTGTGCTGGCTGTGGTGCAAACCACCGTCTTTGTTTCATCTGAAACTGCAGCCATTTACCTTCCACACCTGAGGAGCGTGTCCTGCTTTATACCTCCATCTTCCCCACTTCTTTCAGATGTCCATGTGTCTCTGTACTCATCCTGCCTCTTCAAAAGACAGAAATCTTCATTTCTCCCTCCATTTTTGAAGAACTGAGATTCTTGAGTCCTTGAATCATTTGACTTGCCCTCTGCTACGCTGCCTTTGCAGCATCCCTTTTATATAATCACCGCTGCTCACAGTATTCTGTAATACAGCCCTACTCCTCTCTCTAATAGACTGCTATGATGTCCATGACTTACATCCCTGAATTTTCATTACTGCTACAAAGACTTTTATGCACTTTAAAAGGGAACAGATGGATTCTTCCCTATTTTGGAAGAGATCATTCGTGCCTGTCCACCTTCTCAAGTTCACCTATTTTCATTACTTTAACTTAAAATGATTTGTGGAGCCTTCTGAGCTCTCAAAATTAAACTGGAGCCTGAATAAGATTTGAACCTAGATTTTCCTCATCTAACCTAAAGTAGATGATAGCTTCAAGGGAGGACCTAGAGAATAGTTCATTTTGCTTATAGTTCAAAACAGTAGTCAGTCTGTTCTTTCCCACTGTGCTCTTTCAACATTGCTCCAAGGAATCTCACAAAAAGCCCTTCTGAGATTGAACTGGGAACAAAGTGTTAATTGTTAAATTATCTTTTGCCCCCCCAAAACCTAAGGAAAACCATCTGAAGGATGTTAGTTGCATACAGAGTATTTCTGTCTCCATCCAGGGTTAAGTAGTCTGTTTTAGAAAACCTTTATGTTTTGTCCTTTGCAGTTCTCAATAGGCTTTTGCACTCAAACAATATGGACTCTAGCAGGTGGCGTTTTTTGGAGGATGACCTCTTCTCAATAATAGGATGTTCAGAAGCTGGCCTTTCTCATCTTTTTCAGAACTATTAAAATAGGAGGTGAAGGGCAAATGTACTACTAATAGGGTGAAGATGCACTAATCTCTTAGACAGGAAGAAAATCAAAATATCAGTTTCCAAAGAATTGAGTAACCGGTGAAGAGCTTGGTCTAATAGCTGGGCATAGTAACTAGCAGCACTTCTCTCCAGAAACAAATGACGCAAACTTACAAGAGCAGGTCTTCTGCTGTGGCAGAGGTTAATTATACGAGTGGTTCTGCAACTTGCAGGCTTTTTCTTCTGTGCTCCGTTCGCATTTGCCTTTCTGACGTGAACTGCAGTAATATGCACAATTTACGTGTCTCTGTCTGATTTTGGTTAATTGTAGTAGTAATTACTAATTTCCGACCCTTGACCCGCTTTTTTAATCGCATTTTTTAAACGATCTTTTTGTGCCATTTTAGAATTTGGTGTTTGGTTTTTAATTTAGATAAATTATGCTAAAGTGTTCTCGAGAGCGCTGTACGCTAAGGTCAAAAGCTTTATCTGCGCAGTGCCCATTTACTTTAACCTATTTTAATAATTGTAGCTGCTTTCTTTAATGGGTAGCTTTTCTCTGAACTATGCTAAATCTGTCCTGTTTAGACCAGGCTGCTGATGTATCAGTAAAACAAAGTGCCTCTGAGTGGCCCTGAGACTTTGGGATCCCTGCCTGGGTCAGGGAGGCTCTGGGGCCGGGTTTCTCTCCCAGTACAGCTCTCAGCACGGCTTCCAGCACACCCAGCCCCACAGCTCCCATAACCTGCCCCTCTGCAAAGCACTTAGAGGCAGGTCATGGGTCTGCAGCGCTCAGGAGCCACCCTGGGTGGTATCTTCAGCATCCCAGTTTACCTGCAGTCACACCTCACCAGCCTTGTTTGGAAGCCTTTCCATTTTTCCCCTATAAGTGATAGGCAAACAGCCGTAGCTGCTGGCCGGGGTCCCTCGTTACTCTGATTGCACCGTGAGCCTGTGTCAGCTGTGGGCAAGCTGCTTGGGATGGCCAGTGACGTCAGGAGGGTGAGCACCTCTCTGCCTTACAGACTGCTGCGTCCTCCGAGCTGAGGAGGTTCAGGGGAGGTGGCACCTCACCCTGCAGAGGAGCGATGGCCAGACAGGACCACGAAGGGCTCATTGTCAGCCTTCTTGTGGGACAGCTCTCAGCACTTCTAGAGAAGTAACTTTTCTTATCCCTCTGCTCTCCCCGGGCATAAAAAGGGAGGTAATGTATGTACAGGTCGAGAGGCGGTTTGCTTTGGCTCTTTGTGGTAAACTGCGCTAGGTTTTATGCAGACTGGTTTTCCTACCTTTGTCTCCTCCTCCTTTTGCTTTCAATGAGGAAAGTTTAAGAGGGTGTGACGTTTTCGAACTTGGAAACAGGTATTAAAGAGCAATTAGCTGGCCAGCCTCTCTGGATAAAACAGAGAAAGCTTGCCAAAGATCTTCTTGTCTTTAAACATTTGTACAAATCTCTTGTCAAATATAGAAGTAATTGCCTTTTCCCCCCTTTCTTTTTCCTCTCTCCTCAACCACTTTAGTCCTGCATCTGGTTTAATATAATGGGTGTTTGCATGAATGGCTTAGTTAGCCAGGGTGGTAATAAAACACTTTAAATTTATTGTGACATTTGGATTTAATTAAAAAGTACACACTTAGAAAAGTAAAACATAATGTGTAGAGGGAGTCAGGAAGGTTTTTCTCCTTTTCTTCCAAAAAGCTAATTAGAGTTGTATTTTAAATTGTTTATGTGCTGCTAATCATTGTAATAAATCATTTATACTGAGAAAGACACACTCTAATGTGCTTGTGTAACTGTTTATGCTCTCAAGTTTCTATCATGAACAAATTGATCTGGAAGTGAATTTATTAACCACTAGGGAAGGAAATCATTAGTGCTTTCTCTAAATATTCCCCAGGTACACTTTTATTATAGTAGTTTACTGTTTTAACTAAAAGTAACGTTACAGGGCCTTGGTTGTAATTATGATGCAAATTGACTTTCCATCACTTAAAAGGAGGGAAAACTGCCTTTTTGCTGGTAATATATATCTATGCATATATGCCATGGAGCCTCACAGCTTCCAAAGGTTTTTAGCTAAACAAAATGTAAACTCGTGTTCTCAGAGGAACTATTTGTGGGGACTTTATGGAAGTTTTAAAACAATCCAGTGGAAAGTTTCCTCTCTTTAATCTACCTGGCCTTTGCTAAAGGATTTTAGGACAAGGTAAGCATAGCTTGTCAATTTAATCTGGCAGCACACGTATACAGCAACTTGGGGCTTTCAGAGTGCTGGAGACGACTTGAAAACTCCTGGAGATAACTGGCATTGCTGGTTCCATGTCACAGGTGAAGACGCAAATGCGGAGATTTTCATGTGGAAAATCAGTAGCTGAACTGCAATTATAATCTGAGATTTGTCTCGTTTGTGGTGCTGTTCTTAACCCAAACTGGGGAGCTGCTGGCATCTCAGGTCATTCTAAGGGTTTTTAAGGTGGGCTTGTCCTGAGAGTCTGGAGGTGGTTGCAGTTCCACGTGTGAGGGCGTAGGGAGCCATGGTCCGTGGGGATTTGCAGCCCGCTGGCTAGGGCTAAGGAACCGCTTTCATATTTGGAGGTGTTGCTGAATTAGTTTTCAACACCCGTACCTTCCTCGTGGTAGTAAATTAGTTTTCCCACCCTGTCCAGGAAACTAAATCTGACCATTGAAACCTCCAGTTAATGCTAGCAGGTTTTGTGGGTGCTTTTAAATTTAGCTCTTATTATTTGAGTACTGAATTATTTATTTACAGGTCTAACATCAGGCCACCAGACAGGAATACCCCCAACATGTTGATTTATATTGTTGAATAGGTAGTTGGGCATTTTTAATTTGAAGTCCTCAAAACTCTGAACTACACTGTAACTCGATGGGGAGGTTTCATTTTCTATGGGATAGTGTTAATTTTTGAAAAAGCCAAACAACTAAACAAAAAAACCCAACCACCAACCCACAAAACTAACCAGTGTTCCAATTGCTGGTAAAGCAAACAGTCTACAGCTCTTTCAAGTGGGGAAAGGAGATAAGTAATAAATGTAAGTAAAATTCAGGGGTTTTGCTACTTATATTATCTGGAGGAGGTGACTTAAAATGAAGTGCTGGGAGGATGCATGTGAAGTCCATAAGCAGCAGTTGCAGAATGCAGTGACACCGGGAGAGGAGCGGGGACGGGGTTCAGCTGGGACCAGAAGCGAGGACTGCTTGGGCCTTCATGCAGGAGCTTTTCCAAATCACTTGTTGTGGAAGCTGGAAACCACCATGCTGGACTGCCTCTGGGATTTCAGCTTATTTCTCCTGCAAACCCGTACTCTGGCCTCATGCATGTCCTGACCCTTTCCGTTCCAACGTTGAGAGTCGGTCCCCCTGTGAGCTGCCTCTGGCGCTCGTTGGAGGTGTATTGACTGCTTAACAATTCACATCAGTGTTTCTGCAGCTGAAAGCGTTTGAAGGATTTGATGGCTGGTGTGTGTGAGCATATAGGTGAGAAAGATCTCCTTCTGCCACTGGGAGTTAGGTACTCGAATAGCTTTGGGCCTTAAGTATCTGTACTTTTATTTTTTGCTATTTTTTTTAATATGGTCCTTAGCTGCTTATGGTTGAATCAATGTTATTTTTTTTTCTCTTTAACCTTAGGGAGGTTCAAACGTGACAACCGCTTGTGCATCAGTCCCGGCCACAAGCATGCTGTGCCACCAGCAACCTGTGGCATCTATGTGTATGTGTGAAGGATTTATTGGTGCTTCGGTTACATAAATGTCGCTAAAGTGGCTTTCAATTTCTAGATTTTTCTCCCAAACAAATAGTTTTCTCGTACAAGATCAAGATGTTTATTCTCTGCCTCCTTTTAGACAATATTTCTGATGTGTTGGTTTAAAATCCAGTAACATTATACACATTTTGCTTGCAAAATGTGAATTTTTTTTGAGACTTCTAGCTATTCGTTTTTCCAGAAACCTACTATACAGTGTTCTGCCACATTAGGTTTCCTTAATAATCCATGGGAGGATGTGATCAAGATCTACTACTGCCTCTCGATGTGGATGTCACAGAATTCTGTTAAGGGACTGTACTAACCAGGTTTCAGAGCTGTAAGGAATCAAAGGACATCTTGTGTCTTCTAGAAAATGTGAAAAAAAAAAATTGTCCTCTTTAGATCCTTTTATGGCCATTTTCAGAGTGAAATAAGAGGCCTTCAGTCATTTCATATTCTGCTGAATCTGACACTTAGAAATGTAAACGCGTCTATCCGAATGCCATTAATTGAGAATAATAAATGTCCCTTTATATGCAAAGTCTTTATATAGAGAGGTGACTCCTGCTGCGATTCCTGAAGGCGTTTTTCCTTCAAAGCACAAATATATCAGCACTTAAAGCAGCATTTGATATCCTGTTGCTGATCCCACGGCCTGAGCTCTGCATCGCTGCAGCTTATTTTTCTTCTCTCAACACTTTACAAGGTGTGCCACATCCAAACGTGGACCTTCTCTGCAGAAGCGTCCGTGAATTAATGGAACTGAAAAATGGCCAATGGCAGTTTTACATAAAGTCCTAGAATTCAGAACTAGCATGTCCTTTGGCAAACGGAGGGAGAGGGAAAGGGACCAACGCAGCTACTTAATAAATGTAGTCAGCAGGAACGAAGTTGGTGCCCATTTACCCCAGTGGCACCGATCAAGGCAAGTTGCTCTCTGCCACCACGTGCTGCATACAACAACTTCTGTGTGCAGTCTGTTGGTGCAGTTTTGGGCTTGTGTAAAAGTGTTGTACAAATTGTATCTGAAAGGTACTTGAATGCGTAGCCTTGGAGAATCAGGTCTGTAAGTTTTTAAGTAGAGCTTTGCTGTAATTTCAGACTTTCTTGATAACCTTGGTGCATAGTGGCCTGGTGAGATTTAATGCCTTCTGTTTAAGCTTTGTTTTGTCTCTCCTTGTTAAAAATTCCGTGCAGCTGGGCAAGAAATTACCCAAGTTGGCCCTTCTACTTGTAAGACTTTATGAAGTTTGCATCCTGAAACAGGGGGAGGGTGGCTCTTGTATAACATTGTAGGAGTTTGTCCTGCGTGTGTGAGTGGTTCTGGACTACGGAAGCACCAGGGGACTTCTCCACTTCACAGTCTGGGATGAAACTGAAGTAGATCCTGTGCATGACAAGTAAAAGTGAGCAATCATTTTATAGTCTTAAGGTTGCGTAAGAGGTAGGGGCACAGGATTGCTCCAACTTGATCATGTGGAACAGGAAGAAGTCCCTCGGTTTAACTCTTCACTGCCCCCAGACGAAGGTAATGTGCAGGTACCCATGCTGATTCAAACCTTAACAGGGTGATATATAGTGTTGCTGTGTATTGGTTCAAGTAAAGCCACCAAATGGAGCTGTGATGAAGCCGTCCATGAACTGCGTATCGAAGATGGATCATTCTCCAGTGTTTGTAATGCAGAGCATCTGTTTTGAAAGCTAACTTCCAAAATATTTCTCTGTGCACTGATAATGTGATGCTAACTGTGGGATGCAGCTTTACCATTTTCTATGCTGTATAACAAAAATACGAGCTCTGGGGTATTATTAGTATGATAATACATTAACATAAAGTACACCTTTTTCCTGCAAAAATAGCCATTCCTCCCACCACAACTGAAAAGCAGAGAGGATATTGTCTGTGGAGGTTTGCATATTGTACTGCAAGTGTATTTTGACACTAGAAACTGAAGAAATGGGAAACTAGATATGTCTGGGGAGTAACTACTAATCTAAGTGTCAGGTTTGATACTGGCAGACTCTGTGGAACCAGTAGCTCAAATCTCCAGAGGGCTGGCGGAGCCCTTGACCTTACAGCAGGAGATGAACTGCTGTTATTGCTGAGGGTTGATCTCGGAGAGAGGGATGGGCAAATCTTAAACATGGAAGTGGCGCCTGTTTTGCATAGATACAGGATGCCTCAGAGCACTAACACACAGCAAGGCTGTTTAAACAGTGCTGTCTGCATGCTGTCTGTTGGCTTCACTTCTCTCTGGAGATGGCCATGTTTCGTCCCTCCAGTTGTCTATGGTTGTGATATGGGGGTCTCTAGGCAAAAGACATGCAGTGTCAGCACTGGAAGCGTGTTTTTTTTAAAAAGTAAACATTTTGGAGGTACCCAATTCATATCATTGGTGCTATCATATGAAACTGACAAGTTTTTGCTTCCTAGAGGTCAGCACATCAATTGTGAGATCAGCTGTAGGCCCTTGAGCACAAAGTAAGTGTCAATCACTTGAAGTTGGCCAGCTGTCCTATTGACAGGCTAGAGAGAGCCTAGCAAGTCTGATGTCAACCCAGCACCATCTTAGTGGCAGTACATACAGGGAGAGGCTGAGGGAATTGGGTTTTCCAGGATGGAGAGGAGAAGGCAACAGGGAGATGTCACTGTTGGAGGTTCAGAGACGATTGAGCCAAACGCTTCTCCGAGTGGGGCAGAGGCTTTCACCTGGGAGAGGAATTTGTGCCAGGCACCTCCATGGGAAAATAACCCCAGCTCCAGGCAGCTGTGGGCAGGGGCAGGCAGAGGCACGGTGGGATGGGGTGGTGGATGATACGGCAATGGTCCCAATACAACACTGGGAGGAGAAACTGGCTGCCAGCTTTCTGGGCTGCATTGGCTTCCAGTGCAGATCTGCCAGTCCTCTTGTGTGGCCTGATGGACCTGTTTGGGACAGGCCAGATTTCAGCTGCAGTAGGTTTGGGAATTAGGTGAAAATAAAGCTGAACCCGCATAAAAAGTGCGAAGTCTCTGGAGAAGTCTTCTGCTGTTTAATTCTCTGACAGCTGAGTGACAATTGCACACCCAGCAGTTGCTGTGAAATTGGTGCTATGGATAACAAAAAATGGGATAGATTTTTTTTTTTTAGTCAAACTTTGGGGTGCCTGAAATGCAGATATCTATTCTTTTTCACCCGGTTCCTGTTTGTAAGCACTTCAATTAAGGAATCAAATGTTTGATTTTGCAAACATTCATTCACATGCTTCCATTAGGTATTGGATCCAGAGCAGTCATTTTTTCTTACCAGATTTTTGGTTCACTGTGAATTGGGAATAAGTACGTTAGTCGTATATAAAGATGAAGCAAAATAAATTAAGATTTGGACATGCACGTTACCACTTCAAATACTGTTGGATCTCAAAAAAAAAAAAAAAAAGACCTTCTGGCACTTGAAGTAACAAATTACTCATCATATGCATTGCTGTTGCAGATCGTGGCTTGCTTTAAAGTATCATTCTTTTTTCCTGCGCTTAGATAATTTAGACACTCCTCTGAAAAGAGGTACCACGTGGAGTGCAGTAGAGTTGAGGTAGATTTGAGAAAAGGATTTTATTTTGCATGCAGAAGCAATGAATGTAGGCTGTAGATAAACAACATGGGTTTAGAGCGATCATTGCTGCTATAGCTTTATTATTTTTCTCAGAGACAGGCGCTGGCTCTCTCCTTCCTTTGAAGAACTATTGTACTTGCATCTGCACCATATTTCATATAGTGTTTGTGCTGGCTTCTGTTCTTCCACTTCCTATCTGCCTCCCTTTCTCACCCAAAAGTAGGATGCTGCGATCATGAAACTTCTGAGTCTTCAGCAGTGGCAACAGGCCGCTACACCAGGTTATGACAAGGGCATCCTGTGAAAATACCCATATCATGTACTTCATGCATATAAAAGCATCTATTCCAGAGCTTTAAAAATGAGGGTTGCAAAGAGGCTGGCGTGGTCTTGGGAGCAATCAGAGCTAGGAATAAGGCAGAGTTGTTCAGGAACTCTTTAGGTTAGTAAGCAAGTATCTGAAGCTGTTTCCTTGTCAAAAGGTGAGTGAGCTGGGATTGTTCCCTGGACCTGTTCAGCAGAGAAGAGGAGGACATCGGAGGGCTGGCAATGTGTGCCAGGAAACCAAAGCTTGCTTTTTGTGTGCCAGCTAGATGTCCAACCATATTTCTCGAGTACTGCATTTACTTTATGAAAAGGTGAGGCACAGAAGGAAGGGATCTAATATAATTTGGAAGTATTAAGGTAGAGTTTGCAGCAGCCCTGCCCTTAATTACTTTTATTCTCACAAACCTGTTTTCCAGATATTTATAGTCTGTGAACTTTTTCTTGAAATATCAAAATATTTGTAGCTATTTTCTTTTTTTTCTTTTGAGGGGGCGTAAATTACCTGATGTCATTTGACACTGGTGAATATGTTTCTTTCTTTGATAAAGAGCAAATTTTCCTTAGATTCAGTTTCTTGAGCTCGTAGGAAAATTGTATAGCATTGAAATGCTAGGAACTAATCTAAACAGCCAGTGTGAGGTGACAATGCTCCCTCTGCTCTAATTGGCATGGCTGCTGAAAGCCAGCTCTCGGGCTGCCTCCCTTGCTAACTGCCCAGCCTCGTGGCAGATTGACATAATTCCCCCATCCCTGGGGAACCATAATAGAGCGCTCCCTGAAGTGCTCAAAATCCTGAAGGGAAATTAGGGTCCCTTTTTTTTTAATGGGGTTTCTGGAGTGCTTATGTTAATCCAAAGGACTGTGGGCTATTAAATAGAGGGTTTTTTAAAGGTTTTTCTAATTGCCACACTTCCTCCCTTTTCCCCCTTTTAAATGGCTATGGACAGTTGCAGAACTTTGATTTTAAATTTGTCTAATCTCTTGAGATATCTAGGGAGGGAAAACTATTGTAACTGAAAATGGCTCTGATTTTTTTTTTTCCTTTCTTCCATTTTAATAGATATGTTTAGTCTACTTTAAAAGCTTTCTGGAGAACCTCTTATAAATGGCTAATTTAAGCTTGTCAGGTTTTAATTATAATCTCTCTATACACAAGTTAAGACACTTAATGCTACTGAAAAGTTCTGAATACAAAGCAAACCTGTGTCAAGTTGCAGGGCACTCTTACCCGTCTTAATTGCTTCTGGTCTGAACTTTAACCTTAACTCTCCCATCTGTCTTACACATTCCCTTCTCGGCATAACCACTGTTTTTCTATAGAGTGCTGAGGATCTGTCTTAATTCTGCAGGATTTCTAGTCTGGCAAAAAAACTGCCATCAGACTGTGGGTGATCAGCTTCTTCTTTATCCCACTGCAGCACAATGCCCGTTCCTGGAGTGCAGCCCGGGGTAGCCCCTGCTAGAATGGGGCTGCTTGTGAAAGATGGGCTACCTCAGCTGTAGGAGAAATGCCTTGGATACCAAATGTTGTCACATTTTCTAGTCTCGGTTAAAATCTCTTCCCAACAGAATCACTAGTGCGTTTTGTTTGCAGCTTTACAGGTGTTTTCTTAGGTAGTTTATTCCTCTTTAGGGCTGTTGTCTGCCTAATTTTCTAGCTGTGACCCAGTCTTTGTGGCAAAGGTTAGTTGCCTCTTTTTCTTAGATAAGAATAAGTTTCATTCAAGCTTAGAAAATTAGCCTTGAAAATACTCAGTCAGTGCAGATTCCTTCTGGAGAGTGCATTTAAAAGTTTGAATCCAAAATTGATTTGGAAGTACTCTAATCTAAAATAACCCTGATGTTAGCATTGTTGTCTGCAACTCCTGCTAGCCCTGGCGTTCCAGTTCAGTGCATTGGCACACAGTTCCCTGATGCTGTGAAATTGAGACTCATCTGGAGATACAGACTTTTCAAAAAAGCATTGCAGGGCACTTAAGACTCCTTATTTCATTAGTTCAGTGAAAGAGTTCTTTTCAGCACTCAGGGATCTCGTGATGAGGTGGACGAAAACTGAGCGAATCAAGCAGTAGAAACTCCCATGGAAATGCAGTGGAGGAAAAGCTGCTCAGTAAGTTTTTTGGCCCGGAAGTGTACCATTATTGGAGCTGAAGGTTAGTGGTTTAGAATTTCTTTTTAGTCTGAAGTTTCAAGCAAAGCATGAGTTGATACATATCCGGGCCAGACTTCAGGAGGTACGTTTCGGGAGGCTTTCAGTTCTGCACACTGGGCTAGGACACAGGATTTTATTTATTTTTTTTTTCATTGTTTTTAACCAAGTGTAGCCATCGGTATCTTCACGTATGTTGGTGAGAATTAAATGGAGCATAAATAACTGAGTTGAAGAACCGACTTGCACTTCAAGGGGATCAGTTCCTGCACGAAGCAGTGGTAATGATCCAGAGGAGCAGGATGCATTGAGGAAAAGAGTAAAGCGTGAGTACCATCCAAAGCGCAGGCAGCAGGTCATAAATTCTTGTAGTGGTGGTGGTCTGAAATTCAAGGAATAGGATTAGAGAGCTACTGCAGGTTAATGAAAATGGCTCCCTTAGGATCAGCTTGAATTCAACTCAGTGGTCAACCATAAGAAGAGGAATGTCTTGTGCAATTCCAGCTTCTCATCCATATTCTGAATACTGCGATGCTCTGGAATGCTTAATAGAGTAGAATATGGTCTGTTACGGTATATTTCATATGACTTTTAAGATGCTTTACTGCAAACTAAATGTCATGCTAACTTGCCCCAAACCCTTAGTGCTCACTTTATTCTGAAATATATAGTGAATTGCAACAGAGTTTTCAAAGCCTTTCTGGGGCATTTCACAAAAACGAAACAAAAGGGGGAAAAAAAAAAGTCTTGGAATTTTACTTGGGTCTTTTCTATGTCCAGGGTAATAGTGCTCAAATCCTGTCTCTATACGTCACCTCAAAGGAACTCATTATAGAATGAGTATACAACAGCTAATGCCAAGAAACCACTTTTAATTCTTATCAGCATAATTTCTTCTAAAGAAGGGTAGCATTAATGGCCAGCTGTGGCTTGTGAGCTCTAACTTAATCAGTTGTGAATAACAAAAATTAGTTTGAGGCATATAGTTACTAGCCAACTGCAGCTATAACAAATGTTTAATGAACAGTGTTGCACTGGGTTCTGCATACCTTTCCCTGTGAATGAAAGGGGAAATGGCCAAAAGCAAGGCTTTGTCTGTCCTAATTGTAGTAGTGAAATGGGGTGGAGTAAAATCTGTCTGTGGAAGCCAACTGTGGCTAAGAAAGGCTTAAATAAACAGTAAAAAGACCTCAGTAAACAGAAGAACAGAAGCAATGAAAGTATTTAGCCTCTGTTTTCTCTGTCTTCTCTATCTTCGTGGCATTAAGAGAACAACAGCTTTAGTTGATATTATTTGCAAGGTGCAGCAAGTTCTTTTGGACAAAGTTCACTCTGCCATTTTTCTAGTATTGAAGTATTAAACTTCCTTTTCCAGAGCAGTTGAGTGAGAAAGGTGCCGTGCTCACTGGGGTCAGCGGTGGGATGCGAAGGACAGTTCCAATTTTTAGTAGGCTATACTTTGTATAAACATCTAGGGTCTTAAACTGCATCCAAGTCTAGGATATCCAGGGACCTCTTATAGTCTGAGCATCTCCATTACAGAAGTCTCGATCATCCTCAGACAGGAGCTGTAACTGAGCAAAATGCACTCTTGTTCTCTTTCTGGCTTCTGCTAGAAAAAGCAAGCCAGTGCTGGCTTCCCATCCTGCTCAGACCTTCCTCTACCTCCCAACCACCTCCAGGTGGGCAGAGGAGTCTGGAGGGGAGCAAGACCTTTAGGAGATGATGGTAGGACTTCCAAGGTAATTGCAGGCCCCTAAAGTTTGGCTAGGCATTGCTGTGTTGATTGCAGGTGTGGTCCAGATAAATCCAGTAAAGTTGCACTAGATACGAACCATTTTTGGTACCTCTTCTGAGACTTGTTCATGTGCAGCTGAAGCTTACCGAAGCAACTCCTCAAATTCCATGGCTTTTCTATGTTGCCAGCTTTTCAGGAGGCTGTATGGTGTCATTCAGACCTTTGGGTCTTGCAAAAGGTTAGGGTATTGTTTATATCCAAAAATTTAGCTTCCTAAATTGGTAATTATTTATTGGTTATTTGTGCAGTGATCACCAATGCAGGGCTGAGATTGAGAGTCTCCACACCCAGAGACTTAACACAGAAACTTTGAACTGTGACCACTTCAGCCCCTCTCTTATACAGCAGGAAAAACACACCACTTTGAAATATTGGGGGGAGCAGCAGGATGCTCTCTTAACCTTGGTTTTTCTTCGCTACTTTCATCAGACAAAATTCTAGTCTGCTTTATTTTTTAAGTCAGCAAACTGATTATATATTGTAAAAGATCAGTGTTTTCATGGGTGAGTAGTAATTACTGAGTAATGGCTTAAAACATTTCCTGAAGGAACATAAAGCTGTTTTTAAAAGTCAAGAGTACATTAAAAGGATTACCATGTAGATTTGATTTTTAGATAACACTAAAATGGATCCCAAATGGACTTATGAAAAGGGATGCTATCTCTTTAATGGAAAGTGCATGGTCTGACAGCTCAGCATGCAAATGGTCCTGCAAAGGACTGTGTGTTGTGTTTTTTCCTTTCAACAAGAAGGGAAGGAAATAGCTCTCCTTGTCCTTCTCCTTTCAACTTTTAATAGCAGATGGGTTGCTCTGGTTTTGCTAGGAAAGGGAGAAGAGGCTTGCTTTTGGGGATAACTGCCTCTTTCTGAATCACTAGGGAGGTGTATTTCACGACTTCTAGAAGGTCAGCAGCAATAGTATCTCTTATATGGATTGCATTAAGTAGAGGGACTTTCTCTGCATTCTTTATAGATGAATCTCCACTCATCTCTTGGAAATCAAGAAAATACGCAAATAAATTGTAGTCCTTGTATATTTAATGCACTAATCTTGTGGAAGGCATGAACATCAATGTTTGGCTTTGCAAAGTTTGGACAGGGGCAGGATGGGATGTTACTTTCATACTTCAATAACTTGCAATCACTGTAGCCTTTGCTATTTCAGAGTTGCCAGCACAACTCCCTGGTGATTGATGGTGTTAAATATGCTTTTGGCCCGAGTAGGATTTCTTCTAGAAACATTTAAAAGACGATATTCATATTTCATTAAACACAGAGCACCAGGATTCCAAATTCTTTTGTGGTATTGCACAAATTATTATAGGCTCCAAAAGTCTTGAGAAATTTCTATAAGCCTGTGAAAGCTTTAGACAGGATAGTCATCAGTGCCTGCATTAAGGCCTGTGACAGATTGCTTCATCAGTGTACACAGAGTAGAACATCAAATGGCCATTTGGCAGTGGGCACTGAAATTCTATTAAGGTTGCCGAAAGCTTAGGTTGACATTGTATATGTCTGCAAAGAGGCAGAAGAAAAGATGATGATGATTGTGCAATGATATAGTTCTGTTCTCCTTAAAATATTCACATACGTAGTGTACCATATCTATCAGGGTGATGTTAGTGTTTCACTGCTAAACCTGAGCTCTGCTGCATCGCACACCTTTGCACATGTCTTGAAACCTCAGTAGTAATATTTTAAGCGGTGCATTTTAACTGGAAGATGTGAATCGTGTGGTAATACATGTGTGCCTGGAAATAATTGACTTGAGTTTTTACTTCTCCAACACTCTTTGGGAATTTAACTTGATATAGGGTTTTTCTATGGGATTTTCTTTCCTTTTTGGAAGGAGGAGGGACAAAAAGCTCCCTGTATTTCATGTTGGTACATAGCTTATTCCTAAATAAGCTGAAAAGGAAGGGATGAGTTCTTACCTTTGTGATCATTTGACTCAGAGACTCTGCTTCCGTTGGTTTGCTCTAACATCTAAATCCCCCAACAGAAAACTTTGGAGCTTAGTGTGTTTTCAGTGGTCACTTGCAAATCAATGGAATATTGAGGAATATGGGAAGAACTCCAGGCTAGTCATCCCTCATAACAATTTTCTCATCTGTGATGTTCTTACAGTGCTGGAAAGGTGGTTGGAGCGTAGTCTCTCCGTTGCCGGAGTTTTTCCTACTAACCCAACAAGGAGGGAACTGGCCACCTAAAATCAGGACCTTTGCTAGACTCTAGGACCCTAAATTGTGACTAATTGAGAAAGCTTGATCAGAATGTTCTCAGACTAGGTCGAAGGTGGAAGAAATCTGCATGTCTTTTTACTGTTCCCAGGGCTTCAAACAGTAAAAATGGATTTTACTGAAACACTACGTGTGCTAAGAATAAGCTTTGGACATAGGCCAATTATGAAAAATTAAAGCTCAAACAAGCATATTTTATGAGCACAGGGAAAATGTTGCTTACCATAATGATTTATGGAAACTGTTTGGCAGCAAAAATTATTATGGTTTGCATTCAGTCCTGCTGCCATGTGTTCCTTTATAGCTACAGGTTGTTCTCTGGTAAGAGCACCTCTGTAATAGAGAGAGTCTTGAAGCAGATGCTGGGAGTCTCTTTTTGGGAAAATGAAAATCTAGAATCTAACCCTGAACCTTGTGTCCTGAATCAGGACCTACCTTGGTACAGATTCAGATGTTGAGAATGATTATTTTGCATATCTTGGTCTATCTGAGCAAATGGCTTAAAAACAGAGTCTCTGCATGGGGGATTAGAGGTGGGGGCTAAGCCACTCATGAAGCTTCAGGTCACTTTTAGGCAGCTGAAACTTCCAGTGGACACTAGACTCTAAAATATGTTTCTCTAAAGCCTTTTCAGCACTGTAGGGCCAAAAACCCCGCTATATTATTGGGAGGAGGACTGTAGCATAGTTAAAATAGAAGTACTGATCAAAATGTTGTTTCTCCTATTAACTGCCCTCTCCAACTACTTTTTTGCCATGCTTGGGAAATTTGCTCAGTAATGATTCAGAAGAAAGACCACAAATGAATTGCTAAAGCCACTGTAAAAATCACCTGCTGTATATTGCCGCATGAAACTGGAAATGAAAAAAGATTGTGGTTACTCATTGAATAATTTTGATGAATGGTCTAAGGCTTGTTCATAAGCATTTAGTTGCAAGTACTCGATGTTCCAAATGTAATGTTTTAATTGGATATACAGATGACATGATGAGTTTCACCTTACTGGCCATAATTCTTCAAATGAAATTCTTGGTGAAGATGCCCGAGACGACGCACTCTCAGTTCAGTGGAAGTGCACAGTTTAACTTGTTTCGCAGGGTGTAATATTCATAGAAGGTGAGTAATACAATACTGGGAACACAAAGTGAGTTTCTTTTTAAGGGAATGAAATTCACTGGATCTTCTTGGCAACGACTGTCTGCATTTACTTAAATGGGTGATGCAGGGCTCTAATGCTTTTAAATGATATCAGATCCTCTGATAAAAGACATAAGACTGCAGCTTATTTATTGTGATGAGACAGGAGTTAATAAGATTACTCTTACCCTTCAGTTACTTTTTCATCTTTTGCAGCCAAATGCTGGGGTTTTTGTTAGAGCAAAAGGAGGTCAACTCATTTAAGGAGTGTTGATGCTAGAAATAAACATTTTTTTCCCCCAAGTAGAACTCTGAAACCTAGGCTTAATTGCCTGACTGCCAAAAGTCTGGTCTTTAAACCATAATTGCTTTTAGCACTGGAATGCTGCATCCCTATTATAATTACGTAAGTAAGTTACCAAAAAAAACCCAAAACCAACCCAACCCCCCCACCCCATAAACCCAAACCCAACAAAAATCAAAAAACCCTAACAACTTTAAAAAAAAAAAGAGAGAAGAAAGCCGAGTAACGTAAGCCTGCAATAATCATGGTCTTTGGCAGGAGGGTTGTTCAGAAATGTGGTAACTGTGTCTGAAAGGCGCTGCTCAAGCAAGAATTCGTAATGGAGAAAAAAGCCATAACTCCGGTACTGTGTTGTGCAAGGTGCTGTACAACAGCATAGGAGGCACTGCTCTGGAGTGGTTATCACAAAGCTTTCAGGGAGTAGATATATTTTGTGTGTGTGTAGTTAACTGCTTTGTTGTTGAGTGGGATTTTATGGTAAAAGTAGCTAATCTGAGGAAAATTTATTTTGTTTTGCTTTTTTTTCTTCTTTTTCAAAAAAAAGCCAAAAAACCCAACAAAAAAAACTTGCAGAGGGAAAGAGTTAAAGCCATCTGCCTGAAAGCATTGTGTAAAACATACACACAATGTTGGGGAAATAAGCCAATTATGTGTGCTTCACAGGAGGTGGGGGACTGACCTTTGTGTATAATTAGTTCTTTTATTTAAAGCAAAGATTTTGAATAGAATAACTAATTAGCTGTCATAAATGGCAAATTGAAGATTTTGGCCAGATTCCTTGGGGAGTGTGGGAGGACGTCCCTCCTCCCACCCCGTACTGTACGCTCTGGCTCTCCTCATTAGGGTTGTTTTTAGTTCTCTGCAGTGGTAATGAGGAGTGCAGTGGCGGCACTTCTTGGAGCCCCCTCTAACAAGGCATGAAATGCAGGTGGAGGAGAGCCGCCTTCGGCTCCTGCCGCTCTCACCCGGCACACGTGGGTGTAGCAGAGGATTCAGTGGGAGAGGGGGAGGCCGAAGGGGGCTGTGGGAAGTTGGAGGGGGGTCTGAAAAGTCCTGGTGATATCACCTGTGTTTAATGCTCTGGACTTGACTGTATAAAATACAGGCAAGCTGCAAAGCCTCGAGGCATATATCATTAGCTAGCAGTCCCGCATTACTCTTTCAGACCAATTAACCTTTAGAGTTGCATTAAAGAAATTAGGTGGTGAACTTCCATGCTTTCAGAGGGGACCAGTAGCTCTCTCGCAGACCAGAGCACTGTGGAGCCATACGCCATAGGACCATTGTAGATAACTGTTATTTAAAAGGTCTACCATTTATAAAAAGTTCCCAGGCTCACTTGGAAATGAGACTTTATGAACAGTGCCCTTAGAGGAACTGCAGCTCATGTGAATAGAAATATCAGTAAAATGGCTTAGAAAAATTTAGAGGTGTACTTAGTGGACACTTGTGTTATAAAGTCAGCTGAATAATTTTACAGAAAGACCCCGACTGAGAAGATACGGGCTGATTAAAGCTAGTTTGTCCAACTGTGAATAGAGGTAAAGTTTAGATTACTCACTACAATAACAGCCTCTTTAGACACAGCCATAAATTTCAGTATGTCCAGAGGTGGTGTCTATAATTTTTTAATGTGCATTGGAGCTCCGAGCACTCAGAACAGGTTTTGTTTTGTATTTACCAGCAGCAAGTCTATTAAGTTGTAAAGGGCAAAGGAAGCGAGTGTAGGTAGCCAAAAATAGAAAGGCTTCATCTACTGTTTCTAAGAAAAGATAGCGATGGATGGCTAGCAACAGGAGATGAGAGCAACTTGATGGTACTTTCAGAATTTGGTAATCAATCAGCATTCCCTTTGTGATCACATATTTAAATGGGTGAGTGTCCAGCTGTTAATTTTCCTCTCTCTGCCACACTACTTCTCATTGTCTAATCCTTGCCCACATGGAATCCTCCACACATGGAATTTGTCAACGGTGAGCCCTTTGATTCTTGACGCCCCCAGTTAGCCTCTGATCAAACTGAACTAGGTATCTTGGCATTTTTTGGTCAGTACTGGGGGAAAAATTATATAGAGAAATGAAGCAGCATCATGGTCTTGCAGTGGGGAAATTTCCAAAAAGGAAGGGCAGCTCTCCAGTTGGTTTCTGCCTGCAAAGCCCAGACTGCTTGGGGTTTGCTGGAGTTGCGGCAGGAGGAGGAAAGTGGAGTTTGGTCTTGGCTGTGTCCTCTCTCTGCAAGCTTCCGACCGTGAAAGGGGTTAAGCTTCTGAGATGCTGCTCTCTTGTTGCTTGGAAATGACATGGCAAGTGTGCGAGGGACCCTTGCTGATCAAGTTTGGCAGTTTTTGAAATTTTGTTTCACGCCTTGCCTGCTGTGTCAACTCACCAGCTAATTGCAGCTGCAACTTTCTGTAGTGGCGTGTGCTCCACACAGACGGGTTGGTTCGGATGTCGGAGGGAAGCCTCACAGACCAAAATGTAATTTCAAAACACTGAACCTGACCAGCAGAGGCTGACCTTGCTCGTTATTATCTGAGTGGGAATAGCAGCTTTGAACATCATATGATCTCTGAAATGGTACCTTTTTTCATTAGAAAGCCCCCTGCTGAACACTGACCAAATACATAGCTTTTTTCCTCGCTTAAGGTACTGTTTAAAAATATATATATCTGTTCCTTTGCTAGTTATTAGAAGAAAATCAAAGTGTTACATTTCGCTTATTCGCAGAAGCCTCTCATAAGACAATGGTGTGCTTGCAATAGCGAGGAACTGAGATGGCTGTGGTTAGTGGGGCTGCCAAGGCCACAGATGGAGCAAGAACCACCGCTACCGGCCAGCCCACAGCTGCCTGGACCTGCTTACCACCTCAGGAGAAGCCTCCTAACCCACCAACCTGCCCTTAGAGATCAAACCAACCTCTCCTGATGGTCCAGACAGGGTTTCATCCCTACACAACTGCCCTTACACTTGACCATGCTGCTCTTGCAGCAGGTGAGGGCAGCTGTAACTCTGAAAGGGCACTGGTTTCAAGAGCGCTGGAGGACCTTGGGAAGTCCCACCTGGATGAAGATCTTGTATTTCTGAATCACAGAGAAGAACTCAAAACCCACCCATAAAGTGGTTGTTTTGCGAGGGGGTTATCTGGAATCTGCATTTTGAAATCTGCAGCGCCTCCAGATGTAGGATCCCCAAGTTACCGAGATGAACAAAAGAACTGTATGATGACTCCGCCTTCTAAGAAATCCTCTTCTGCTTCTAAGGGTACACAGCTCGTATTTAGAAAGCCTGCTTGGGGGCTGGGTAATGACTCACTGGTGTCTAGGGCTCCTATCTTAAAATATAATTCGCACATCTGGTTCTTAATTTTCATAGGCGCGAACTATTTTCTTTCATCACTGGTACTGATCTTACACAGCTTGCAAATGCAAATTTGTGTATGTGCCCTTCTCTGCCTCAGAATAAGGCAGTCTCTTCTCATGATGTGCTGTTTTCCTGGCGGGGAGTTGGAGAGAGCATGGGATGAAGGCTTTTACTTTTCGAATAATTTTTTTTCTCAGAAGACTTAAGCTTCTCTTTGCTCTCAAAATGTACTCTAAAAAAAAAAATTAAAAAATAAAAAATGTGGTGTCCATGGGGCCACTTCCCTTGTTCTCATAACTCTCACCAGGAGCACAGGACTTCTGCAGTCTGACCTCCAGCACCCGCAGCATATTACACTTCTGACACGTCCCTGTCTTTTCCCTCTTTCCAAACACATGGGTGTTACTGTGGCAGCGTACGTAGAATTTCTCTCAGGAGCGTTATGGGATGCATACATAGCAGTCAAACACAGATTTAAGTTTTCCCTTAATTATTGCGTATTTGTCACTGGCGTCAGAAGTTTACTTGTATCGACTTTGCAAGCGGATTTTGAGTGTGCTGCAGCAAAGAGCAGGAGGGCTCTTTAAGCCTTAAGAGTTTTTAAATGTTACTTGACCTGTCTCCGTGATGCTGAGACCACTTTGATAATAAATGGATCAATACCTTGCTGTTTGTGTAGAGGTGTCTTAAGTGCCATTGTCATCTGCTTGCAGCTCTGACGAAGCAATTATTACTGTAGGAGTGGTGGGTTTTACATCTGCTGAGCATTAGCCGCTGTCAGGTCACCCTGGCTTTTAAGGAAAGCAGCAAATGTCACTTAATACAGTGGCACTGACTCGGTCCTCTCCGGTTAAGGGACTGTTAACAATTCCATTATCAAGCTACTGCTTTCTGGGACGTCCAGCGCTTCCTACAGAAATGGTGCCTTAACTTTGCATAAGAGTATATAACCAGTGACACCTGCTACTGTAGCCAGAGTGTCCCCTCTCATCTTTTCTGCATCGGTTAAGCCCATGGCTTGCTCGTTACAGGCCCAGCATTGTCATTTTAGTGATTGACACTAGTAAAAATAAAAATTGGTAACAAAGTAAAATCAAGGCTCTAGAGAGAATGGGGTTCTGGCATCATTTCTTCTTTCATCATCTCCAGTCCCCTTCCTCCCCCACAGTACAATGCTTGTTTATTTTTCAACCTTGCCTGTTGCTTCCTTAAAATCCTTCCCTTCCTCCCTCTTAAACAGGAGGAGGGCACTGGGTCTCACACCCATGTGAGTGCTCCTCATGGGAGGCACTAGCTGCTTGGAGGAGAGGAAAAAACTGGAGACGGCCATGGGAGGAAGGTAGCCATGGCAAGTCTCCACCAGCCTAGTGACTTGAGTGTCCTGTCATCAACGCATACCCAGCTACTCATGCTTGCTTTGCGCTCCAAGCAGGGCTTTCCAGGGCGTAAAACATCCTGGCTTTTTAATACCTTCTCCAGCAGTACAAGAGGAGAAGGAAACCTCAGTTTTGCTTAAGGAGCCTGGCTTCACTAGTGGTAGAGAGGCATTGGTTGGGTTATTCTCAGCAGTTATCAAGGGCTTTTAAATAACGTTTATTTTAGCTGTCACTGTGACTAGCAGGATTCACAAGAGAGGAAAAACAGTGGTGTACCACATCTTTCTATACCCACTAGTCTCCTTTCCCTATCAAGCTTGATCCAGCCAAGATGTTGGACTGGGGGTGCACGGGTGCATACAGTGGTGGCCTCTCTGATCATTGTAATTGCCTGTGGCAGGTAATTAACAACACAAGGGTGCTGGTAATGAGGGGAAAAAGCAAATGTTGAAATGGCAGTTTATTCTGCTGCAAGATGTTAATTTTAAAAAGTCTGGTGCTTTGTATCAGCCCTACTCTTAGGAAGAAAAGGCTGCGTTCCTGTGAGTGTCACACTCCCACTTACCCCACGGCAGCAAATGAAGTTTGAATTCCTCTGGCTATCAGCTTCTTGCAATGTGGACTCCTTGTAATGAAAACAATAGCAGTACTTGCTCACAAATCTAGCCCAAGTGCAGGCAACCTGTTAAAGCCGTTTGGACATCTTCTAAACAAAACGCTTTGTTTGCATTGCAGGTGTGCCGATGTTATCCGTACAACCCAAAGGGAAGCAGAAGGGCTGTGCTGGCTGCAACCGGAAGATCAAGGACCGGTACCTGCTGAAGGCTCTGGATAAGTATTGGCATGAAGACTGTCTCAAGTGTGCCTGCTGCGACTGTCGTCTTGGAGAGGTTGGATCAACTCTTTACACAAAAGCAAATCTCATTCTTTGCCGCAGAGATTACCTGAGGTAAATAGAGGGACGTACTGTGGGCTCTTCCCAAAGCCTCTCAGTGTGCTGCCAGCTGTTTGTCTTTCTAAATCTCTACTACGAAAACGTGTACTTGTGCATGGTCAGCCCTGCCTAGGAGAGGGTGGAGTTTCTTCCTCTGTCTAAGCATGGCTTTTTATTTGCACTTACTGTATTTTTTGGTCAGGGAGGTGGAATCCTATTTTTAGGTCAAGGTAGAAGGAGGAGGGCATGACTTAACTCTTTATTATTATGAACAACAAGAACAAACAGTGCTTGCTGAGAAAATTAGGAAAAGACTGTTAATTCTTCACGCATATCATTGATGTTATACTCCTGCATATTGACTGACACCTGAGCAAACCTTTACCTTTTTTGTTTTTTCAGTGATAGATTTTAGATATTTTCTAGTGCTTATATTGAGTAAGGTTCCTCCCGAGGGGCTCTTGTCTCTTCCCCAAGTAAACAGAGCAAAACACTCCAAAATTACAGATCAACTTCAAAAAAATTTTCTTCATGAGGAAGTCTGCAGAGACCATCACTAACTCTTAGTTAGAACTACCCTGTCAGTGTGTGTCTGCAATATATAACAACACATGGGATTCTTTGCCTGGTGTGTATGGGGGTTTTGAACAAAATACTTTATATATATATAAACACAAATGAATTTTAATAAGATAGCAGGTCTAATGCAAACATTCTTATGAGGGTCACACTGGAAAACACTCTGAGTTTTGCTTTGTTTTTCCTTTGAAAGAATGCACTTGATCTCCAGCTAATGTGTGTGTTTTGGTTTTGTTTTTTTTCTAAAGCACTGATAGCATTTCCTATGCAACCTCAACCAGCAAACACATCTGAAGCAAAACAAAACAAACACTGTTTTAAGACAGGGAGGTAAAATGCCATCTAACCTTGTGGTGTCCAGAGGCAAGCTAGATTAGTCTCAGCGATCAGATGTCTCATGTGTTTCAATGTAAAACATATTCCTGAAAATTTTCAGTAAATATTTTCTTAGTGAACTTGTACAAACAAGTTTCTCCTTCTAAAGATGAGAGATTAAGCACTGAGCCAAATAGAAGAAATTGGTCTACTAGCTGCCATATGGGAGCTGCCACCTTGCCTTTCAGCCAGGCAGTATACAAGAGCATCCTGCCCACATGAGGATTTTTGCGTCTGTTTGAGCTGAAATTTTCCAGGGCACACATGAAATGTCTCAGCTGAAATTATGCCACACAGGCAGCAGTCACAGGTCCACACCGGGTTAGGTGGAATGTGTCCCCAAAACGTAAGTGAAGAGGAGCTTGGGTAAGGGTGGAACACACCTGAAGGGGAAATGACGGTATAAACAGCATTTGGAAACGTGGAAAGTGTACAGTGAGGACAGAGTTAACTATATTCACTATCATGAAATAATTTTTGTACCTTGCTTAAGTTCTGCACATTTAGCTGTGCTGCACTTGCTCTAGAAGTATCCTTAACCCTGTCTGTGCTAAGCTGAAAAAATGAGTTCTAGAAGGTTTTCCAGCCCCAAATTAGCATTTTGGTTCTTCACTGACTTCAGTTCAGCTGAACTCCTGTGTTGAGGGCACAATCCTGATGTGGCAGTGAAGACTACTACAGCTCTTGGTCTTCCCTTGTTGAGGATTGCATAATTTCTTTTCATCAGAGTGTCACAATTGGGTGGTACTGAATGCTAATCACAAGGACCCCCAAAACCTCTCAGGAGAGCTTCTGCCAGGAATAGTCTTCCTTCTAGAAAGTAAAGGCTATGTTTGTTTCTGGAGTGTTTATTTGCACTTTTATCTTGTTTATCTTTTCTTTGTTTGCGCCCAACTTGCCAAGCAATTCAGGTCTCTCCATCAGTCATCCTCTTCTTCATTATTTATCACTTCTCTAGACTTTGCCATTTGTGCACTTGATAAACAGAGTTGTGTTTAGTTTGTTGGGTTTTTTAAACCTGCCCTGTATGACAGATATTCAGCGTTATTCCATGTGTTACAGAACCCTACTAGAAATACTCAACTGGGCGGAGATTCCCGCTTACATTTGCTTTTTGAGACCTATGAGCTACCCCATGTTTTGTCCATTTAATGAGCACCATATTGATTTTGGTTTGTTCTAGTTTCATAACAAAAATAATGTGCAGCATCAAATCAAACATGTTAAAGTGCAGAAGGAGAGCAGGATAGATGCTGTTAAGCTTAAAGAATGTTTTTATAACTGCAATTGTAGAGCATTTCTTCCTTTCTCCCACCTGAGAAAGCTGCTTCTAGGTGGGAAAGCCTAATCTGTGATCTTCTTGCTTGCCCCCAGATGGCACGGCTTTCTGAGGCACACCAGAAGCCTGTGCTAGAGACGGGAAAGAAGCCAGGAGTTGTAGACCCCAGGAAAGGGTCCATGTCCCATCTTTGAGAAGGCAGGGCAATTCACGACATGAAACACAGAAGGCAACAGTTGGGGCTAGTGTTTGACCACGTCCACACAGTTTCTGTCACAGCAGCAGTTAAGCGTGTTCTCTGAAACAAACTTCTTCTGTGCCTGAAAGGGGTCTTATAGCCCTCCTGCCTCCATTTGTTGGGTTAGAATAATCCCCAGCCCACCAAGGGGGGAGTCTGTTGCTATTTGTGCAGCATGGTTAAATTGTGGAGGGAAGGCTTATGTGACCTTTACTTTAAATATTTTTCCCCTATTTGAATTTACTCCATTAGAGAAGCTTTGACCACTAGAAATATTTTGTTGGGAAGAGCAATATAATTGTCATATCCCAGGAACTTTGACCAAAGGTTGAGTAGGAAGGAATAATGTTAATTCTGTAATGCAGCTGTTAACTAGCATTCAGCTTTTTAGCCAGCTTTACAGCTATGATGTTTTGTATTTTCACTAATAAGTAAATACAGTTTATACTGTTATGTGGGGGTTCTGCCGAACTCCTGGGTTCTGTTCTTCTGATAGTAAAGAGCCCTTTCAGGGTGCCAGGATAGGAATAAGGGCATTGCTATGGAGTCCCATATTTTATGGAAGTATAAAGCTTTTTTTTTTTTTTTTACTTTAAAACATCTTCTGTTGCCTTCTACACATAATATTTCTTTCTCTCTCAATTTTAACTGTTAGTTCTATTAATAGAAGGAACTAAAGTTGCTATCACCATCTTCTCTACTTTCTGTTCACTCCTGGTAATTTGAATTTTTCTTTTTGGAGAATTACCCATTCCCATCATTATATAATTCCTTCACTTCAATAGTTTTAGAGCCTCTATCCACATTTTTTTTTTTCTCATTAAACAACTCACGGTATTTGTTCTACTAGTCAAATTTTAGCAGAATTCATTCCTAAAAATAAGTTTTCATACTTCACACAGCACTCGCACCATAAAGGGAGTACTTTATCTGAAGGACAGTCAAAGGAATTTATTGTTGGCCACTTTCTCTATATGCCTTTGAATAAGAACAGAGTGAATATTGCACTGATATTTAGTAGGTCAACTATCACGTGAAAAATTAAAAGCTAGGCTGATTCTGCATCCATAAATGTAAATATATGCATCTTTTATAGCTGGAGTTCGAAAGGCATATTGCTGTGTAATGACCAGGAGAAAAAAATGGGTGTTTCATAATCTCTTTATAGACCAATGTTTCTTTGAATTTGCCTGTGAGCTGATTGTGTCATTTAGGAATACCTGGTGAGACTTTCTTTGCCCTCCCGTTGCTCAGTCTCCATCGATGAGCCTGCAGCAGGCTCCTGCTTGCCTCGTCTCCATGGAGGCAGCAATGTATAGGTGCTTACCTATAGACAGACAGGGCTCCTGGAATACTTCGGGCAGCTTAAAAATTCGGCTGAAGTGGTGGTTAATTTGCAGGTCTGGAACCCTGCCTGTGCCACCCCTCCTGCGGGCAAGTGTTGGGGACAGGGATGAGCTTCTGGACTTCTGTCATCACCATGGGGCAGAGCACTGGGACAGGAGCATGGCTGGCTCCTGCCCCACGCCACCGGCACTGCTTTGGAGCCAGCTTTGTCCAAGGTGTTGGCAGCACGGTGGGCTGTCGGCTGCGGGCGCTGGTCCTCTGTGGGTTTTTAGAAGAAATCGTTCAAGTGGATTTCAGGAGCTGCTAGCAGACTATAGCCTGATCATTTGTTTCAAAAGATAAACTGTCGTCATTGCTTGTGAAGGAACATTTGTTAACCTTCACATTTCATAAAACACTTTCTTGCTCATTTTTTAATCATGAAAGATGAAATTGGATCTCGAGTTGTTATCCTTGTGGTATCACCTCAGTCTCCAGCTGTGTCTAGATGTATCTTTCGATACATTTCTTCTGAGCAAATAGATTTACCATTTGTTTCATAATCACAGTTCCAGCATTCCTACCTCTAATTATTTTTGATAAGCAAACGCTATTGAAGAAACAGCTTCTGGGACAGAGCAGCTTAGCGTGTGGCTCGGATGGCTCCTCGCAGCCCCCACACAGCAATGTGTGTTTGTTCCTAGGCGTAATTAAACATTCACCGAGCTCCAGTTCACAGGGACGGCTTGGGTGTTGCATTGGAATTTCCCAGGAGGAACTGGCAACTTAAATTTCACTGTGAAGTGCTGATGAAGAACGTGATTTTTCCTTTTTACTCGGCATGGTGCCCTCACACAAGCAAAGATGAGTTAGGCTCGCTTTGACAGGAGCAGAACTGTCACTTCTGCACGTTTGATATGCTGGTGTTGGTAAAGTTTTTCATCGTTTAAACTGATTAGGGCCTTAATTAGACTCCAAAGAAAGCTCAAAACCTGCATTAAAAAATGATGGTGAATCAGTAAGATAGAACGGCTCTCTGGGAAGCCCTGATGCTGTTCTCAGAGGGTTTCATGGCAATTCTTTTCATCTGACTTCCCGCATGCTTTGATGGGTGCTGCAACCCCAGCACAGTATCAGCGCTACAACCTGAGCGTGGCGTCAGTGCCTTTGGCAGGTGGAACAGCCCTGCACACCCTGTCTGAGGGATGGAGATGTCCTGGCAGGATAGCCGTCCGCTGTCACTGGCACCTCTCAGCACTGTTAGTATCATGGAGGCTTGAGCGCCACCCTGGGCAGCTCCTTGTCCACCTGAGTCAGCTGCCCAGTACTGGGGTTTCCTCTTGTTGGACACTGGCTTTTGCTCTGCTCCGAATGCCCCAGTGGGTTCCTTATGTCAGTGAATCGCTTTGGGAGCCCTTTAGATGAAGTGTTCTGTTTCTGGAAAATGGGCAGGGTTTAATTTTGATGTGGGATTTGAAAAGTGATCTTGCACAGATACAGGCACCCTGCTCTCTGGCCCAGGAGGACACAGGCAAATGCCCTCCTTCTAGTGGGCTTCCCCAAGCTGGTAACGAAGGCCCTAAGGCAGACATTTAAGCCACAGTTGGACATGTAGGCACAAGTCTTCAGGAACTGAAAAGTGCATGCTGAAACTAGCAGAATTTAAGTTAATCTCCCAGAGACATCAGTAATACTCTGAATGTAGCTTCAGCCTGCAGGAGCTGCAACATCTTTAGAGCAGCAAGGAGAGCCTTTGGGATTTTTTTCCACCAGAGAAGCTTAGTGTGCAGGCAGGCACTGAGAGCGTGCCCTGCCTGTTTTTCAAGTGACACCTTTAGCGTGGGGAGGAGAGGTATAAATGCAAGTGTGGCTGAACGAATGGTATCTGCTCAGAGCCTAGAAATGTTGCTAAACTGAAGTGCTGTTCTTGCATCGCAACAGGGAGCGTCGTGCTTGCTATGTAGGATACCCTCACTTCTACACTCTCTACAGATTAAGGAGGATTAATTAGGCTCAAAATACAGTGTGTCTTGGCAACATTGCTGGGCTTTGTGTTGTTAAAGCAGAGACTTGTTTTCTCAGTAGTAGCTGGCCCAGGAGTTTCTCACAGCCCATGCCTTTCAGGATAAACAAGCAATGCTTGGTTTGTTCACTTGCTTTTTCTCTCCTTTTTTTTTCCTTCTCCACAACCTCCCAGTGAGGAGGAAGCGTTATGGGGAGGAATTCTTCCTGGCTGTGGTATACTAGCATGCCTCTAGCACTTTCAACCTTGCAGTTTTCTGACTGCTGTTTTTAAACTCCCCTAAAAGGATGTTGTTGCACGTGTGTTCAACAGTGCCAGAGACAGCCAAGGTGGGTTTTAAGGTCAGTGGCTTCAGTTACACCATAAAGAAGGCTAGGGCAGGGCAGGAGGACTTCTCCTACCTGCTAAGAGCCCCAGTTCCACTGTAAATATCTACTGAAAATACGGAGGGAGAGACCAAAGGAGTAAAAGTAAGTGAACAATCAGATGTATTCTTCAACTGAAAACAGATGTCCTTCAGCAACCTTGAAGTTTATGCTCAGTAATCTCTGAACTAGTGCGGGCACTTGACCCAGAGGGCTTTTTTTGGACCATGCTGGTTCAACTCGTCCTGCTATGCTATCCATGAATGCCAAACCCTTTGGCATGCAAGATGTAAATCCTTTGGGATTCAACTTGAAGGCTTCGTGAGAGGACAGCTTGACCAACTTCATTAGTATCAAAATGCATTCCCTTTCCTTCGGCTGACGTGACTTCCCACTGCAGCACTAACAATGGTGTCCTGGATAGGAAGGTACACCAGCTAATATGTATTTACCATGCTGAAACACCTATCACTAAGACTTTCTCTGAATATTACACAAACACTGATTACAGGGGAGTAGGGAATCTCAAGTCTGGAGTTGCTTTTAAGCGGCGTTCAGGTTTTCCTTGCAATTATTGGCATATTCAGTACTTTGGTCAAATCAGACTTGTAGCTCAGCAAATTTCTAATATCCACGGATGGGAAAAATACTGATTGCAAGCTGTTAAAGCCATCCTTACTGGAAGACTAGTTTTTGGTTTGTTTCAAATAGTAGAAGCAAAACCTTTTTTTTTTCTTTTTTTTTTTTTTCAGGATGATCAGTTTCAGGTACATAAAGCAAGTCATCTTCTACAGCAGGTCCTTATGGTGCTAGGAAATGAATGGCAGCGGGCATATAGGGAAGGTGTATGGGAAAACCTATTTCACCTACCAGCTAGAGAGGATATGAGCGTGGGGTTTTGTAGCTCTTCAAAAGCTTTTCTATCCAGATAGTGGACATACAAATGTATAAACACGTAGCCATACATGATATCTACAAATGTGGATATTTATCCATAGGTAAGTGTTTAGTTCTTTTCCAACTCATAATTCTACATTTCAGTGTTGACAAAGCCTCTTGTTTTGGGGAATTATCAGTCTCAACTCAGCTGTTTAATTTTGAACTTATCTTGTTCTTGTGTTTAAAAAAAAATCCGATTGACACTTCCAACCTATCCTTTCTGTACCACTCATTATTTATATGCGCCTGTCCTGCTCCGAGATTTTCACTCTTTCTGTGGAGGAGAGGTTTTCTTCTTCTTTCTTGATTGCAGACTGCTAGCTAGTGAGACACCAGACTAAAGAGAAGGGAAGAAATGGGGATTCTCTCCTTGTAGGCAATGACTAAAACAGATTGTTGTTTCTAGTGGTGACAGAAATAGGCAATCAGGTTCTCAGTTTAGCCACTCTGCACGTTTTGGTCGGAGAAGGAAAAATCTGTTGAAAGGTGCTAAACTCAATGTGTTCATATGACAAGTTTCTTCCTGTTTTCCCTGCAGTAAGGACCCTTTACCGTTCTTTTTTTCCCCAAAAACCTGCAGGGTGTTGTTGACTTTACTGTAGTTTGAATTAACTTCAGGTGTATTTATGGAACTGGTGAGGTCTGGATCATTGTGCAGAAGACTACCCTTTAGCCCTGACAAGACTACATAAAAAGCATCCTTCAACTGTTGCCTACCACTTCCAGGAGCGCTCCCTTCTTTTCCCATTAATTCATTTGCATTCACTGCTGCTTCTGTATGCCAATTAGCTTTAATTTCTACTATACACACTGACATCAATGGCCAATGAGAACAGTGCGTAGCAGGGTTTTTAGTGTGCCTATAAACTACAGAAAATTGTCCTTGGACAAACTCCTGCTTTTAGACTGGCTGACAACAATAGACATGGTTAAGTTCAGGCTAAGACCCATTAAACATAATTACTACCACAGGGTAAAAGTTTAATTGTGCTAAATTTTAAATCTGCATAGTCTATGCTTATTTACAAGCTGGCTAGGTCTTCCTGTTACATAAGGGGGAATAAATCTGTACTTAAAAATTGTTGCCTTTTTTCACCTCCCTTTGAAGTTAAAAAATGGGTTTTTTAGAAGAAGCAAAACAACTCTGAAACGGAAACCTTTCTGTATTTCCAGCTTCTTTTATGCCAATGGCGCCAAGCTGGTAAGTAGATGCTAAGCATCTTCTGATAGATTTTTCTAATGCACTTCAACTTTGTGTGCATGAATCTGTGAGTGAGTATTGCATCTGTTACGAAGGTGTCTGGGGGACAGAATGCCGATCAGTTTGTTCATGTGGGGTTATTTTAAATTTAACCACAGATGGGGCTCGGGTGGAAGATATTCCTCCTGCTCCTTGTCTTCTCTCCCACCTCCAGCAATGTTAAGCTCCCCACCTCAGAAAGTTTCAGCTCAAGTAGCTTCTGGGTAAGTAGGTATCAGAGGTGGCAGTTTTTTTACAAGCAAACACAAAAGGCAGAAATCTGTGTTCATTTTTCTTTTTCTTCCAGCAGATTAAAAAAAAAAAATAATCATGTTCACTGAGCTACAAGTTACAGCGTATTTTTAGAGGCATGGTGAATATACAGGGCTCTAAATCACTCCCTGAAAAGCAGATTAAAATTAGGAAGTGCTGGAATAAGTGTGAAATGTTCATCTGTTGGGAAAGGGAGGGTATGGAGGACTGTGAAACTTGATAGAAGAGAAAAAGATTAGCACACTGACTAGCTGGAAGCTACGTTTATGTAGACATTAGAAGGCAACACGATTTCAGCTGGACAGAACATAAGCTTCAGATCTTATGCAAACAGTCAAAGCTGTTTAACAATTGGTTTACCCCCAAAACCCCTGAAAGGAGACAGGTGAATACGATGCCAAATACATTTTTCATGTTTCTTAAGCTAACTGTTTAAATAGTTAAGTGAACATCTGTCCAAATTTCCCCATCATTTCCATTTAGAAAAGTCTCCTATTTGAAGGCTGAAGAAAAGCGCCTGCTTAACAATGCAAATGGTGCTGTCTGGGGCCCCTTTATTTTGTTTAATCTAGATTGAGCTCCACACAACTGCGATGCTAATGAATAATGGATATTTTATACTTGTGCATGTAGCAGTGCTGGGCACAGAGCAAATCTAGGATTAACCTCCCACTTTCCCTGCCTAACACGTATTGGACTCATTTTTTGAGTTTGCTGTGACTTGGGTACTCTAAAAACGGATGCCTGGTGTTATGGAAAATGGCAAAACCCCAACAAAAGCTGTCAGGTTTTGCTGTGCCCAAGAGTGGTACCATAGAAGGGGGCAGCTACGTTGGGGGAGGGCGGGAAGGGGAGAAGGGATGTCTGTATTAATGGCTTGATTTGTGAGCGGGTGCTGAATGAGAGCCTGGGCGTTTCAGGGTGGAGACCTGTACGCTTTTCAGTGCCACATTATTTCAGTCCTGTCTGCTGGCATGAGGCAGCCAAGCCCCGCGCTCAGCTGCCTGCCCTGCCTGCCTGCCTGCCTGCGGGGGCAGGAGCAAGCCGGAGCCCGCTTGCAGGGAGAAAGGGGCTGCCCCGTTACCGATTACATGGTCTGAGTTTGCTGGTGCAAACCTCGTGGCTGGGATTTTACTCTGCCTTTCAGCCCCGATGTGACTGATCTTAGGGGAAGAAATTTCAGTACTCCCGTCGCCACTTTTCTGCCCTGCCCCATTATAACGCAGGTGTTTCCATTTGGTTTGCGTTGTTTATCTTTCAGGGAAAATTCAGTGCTTTTTCTTCATGGGAAGTCTTGGGGTTTTCCAGCCAGGCATAATGAAAGACCACTGATACCGCTCCTAATGAAAAACAAGGGTAGCCTTTTTTTATAGCTGAAGAGCAGGCTGACTGCGGTAGCACGATGCTGTGGGCGGCTGGGAGAGTTGTGTGGAGGTTTCTATAACATTGCTGGGTGTTTTAATTCACAATTACTGGCCAGCAATAATTAGTATCGATTAGCTTGGCAAATTGCAGGTTTAGAAATTGGTTATAGATTTTCCTGATGCTTCTCATCCTGCCTGTTGTGGAATCAGCCAGAACCAATGGCTTGAAACAAGCCGTGAGCCCAAATCTGTCTGGGGGCAGCGACGCGTTGCGTGCGCAGAGCTAACGGTCAGCAGGAACTCTGCGTCTGGAGGCTCGTCGCCCCAAGAATACAATTTTTATAATCTCCTAAGCAAAGTAACTAACCACACGCGTATTGACCACAGTCTCAGGTGAAACTTGGTTTTGTCGGCCTGTTGATTCGTGTCCCAGTTGGTTCGTGCGGCTTTAATGCCACATGGCAGCGGCGTGCTGCCCCTGGCGCCTGCAGGGGTCTGCGGGGACATCTTGGAGAAGGGGGCCGGGGGAAGGATGCCGCAGTCTTGGTTGAGTCCCCCGGCGGGAGCTGTAAGAGCAGCAGACATCTGGGGAGACAGATAGTGAAAGCCAAGATGAAAATGGCAAAGCTTCCAGTGCTGAAGGGCTGTCCTCGAGGACAGGGGAGCTGAAGTGGAACGGCTGAGCATGCTGTTCGGGCCTCGGCAGAAGGGCTTAGCTGGCTCCCGGGAGGGATGGGGAGGTGGGAGGAGGGCTTGCTCTCCGAGATGCCTTGCAAAATGCTGTTGTACTCATCGTGAGAGAAATTCTCCTTTTTAGCTTTAAACAGCGGGTAAGCAAGGTTCTTCCTGAGTTATATTATGGCAGTGCCGGCCAGGGTTGGCAAAGCTTGCAGGTCTTCTCCATCTCGCTGCGAGAGGTGGCCAGCCTGCCTCCCTCCATTAGGTTGCGGGTGAGCACAGACGGGGCAAGCACATGCAGAGGAGGACGAGCAGCTCCGGGCACCCACCCCACCGCTGCAGAGAGGCAGATAGTTTTTGACTGAAATTTTGTGAGCCCCAAAATAGTGCTCTAAGTGTTTAATGCTTTTGTCCATTAGACAGCAAATTAGCCCTAGGCTCGCAAACCAAATGAAGTTTCATCTCGACAATTGGAGCCTGCTCACCAGGCAGTTTTATCCCAAGTTCCCGCACACTGGTTGGTCAGCGAAATGGAGACTGCAACTTCTATTTATTGGTGCAATACAGTATTTGATACTGCTAATTACACTTAATTAGTCCTTCCACCATTTAATTAAAATGGCTTCTAATGATTGTGCTTCTTTGGCAGGCTCTTTGGTACCACCGGGAATTGTGCTGCCTGCAGTAAACTGATCCCTGCCTTTGAGATGGTGATGAGGGCCAGAGATAATGTTTACCATTTGGACTGCTTTGCCTGTCAGCTCTGCAACCAGCGGTGAGGACACGGTTATTATACACACAAACACAAACTAATTTATACCTTTGCCTGCAAAATAGGGGAAACGTTTGATCCACACTACCTGTCTGGGGCTCACAGCCTGCTGGCGTGGCTTGGGCTGGGTTATTAGGCTGACCTGGGTGATGCATGTAAGTACCTGTAGCCCCTTTCCTGCAAATCCCCTTGGAGCTGGTGGGAGTTGGGGGGGAAAAGAGGGGGCACACAGACTGCAGATCTGGCCACGGTTGTACACAGCACAGCTGCTGCTGAATAAAACAAACTGCTTCAGCATCCTTTCAGGATCTACCCTCTTTGCAGAACACAGATGATGGAGGCTGGATCTTCTCTGGCAAACTGACGTTATTTTGCTTAAATCAGGTTTCTGACAGGTTCAAAACTAGGGACAATAAAGAAGGAAGAGAAGGGATGGGATGGAGAAAAACACTCTAAATATGGCCTTTCCACCACTAGGAACAAATCCCTTTAGTTGTTGTGTAATTGACAGAGGATCTTGGTGGTATAATTCTGAGTGGGGCTTGTCTATTTCTGCTGGGTTTTACCCAGTGGAAAATGCACATCAAGGAGTATAATAAAGGGTCATGCAAAAAGTTTTCACTTTGGCTACCTGTAGCCAGCTGATTCTGGGAGGGCTGTGAAAAATCTTCCCAGCACCCTGTTTGTTGGTCATTGTAGGCAGAATGGAAGCCCCCAGAGACAAACGTGATACAGTGTCACCTTCTAATGCATCTATCCACCTTGTCCAAGACAGGCCTGAAAGTGCTTGTTCTTACTGCTTGTTTAGTTGGGCTGTAGTGACTGCCCAGGGCCCAAGGGCTGTGCTGGGGCTCCTCTTCTGGCCTTGTGATTGAAAGAAGAAATTAAGAGGCAATGCTTCATCCCATGTGAAGGTGTGAGAGAGATGATAAAACTTGTGGGAAGATGGAGAACCCAATTCTCTAAAAGTCAAGCTAAAAGCCTGACTTACAAATTCATTGCTCGCCCAAGAACAGAATTTACAGTGGGATCTCTAATGAAGTAGTCATATACCATGCACGTGTGGATGCAAACCCCTGCCACCTTTCCCATTAAACTTAGGAGACCCTGCAAACTGGGGTCTGATTCTGCTTCCATGCCCTCTGGCAGTGGCTTAGTACAGAGAGATGAATGGGGTTGTGGCTGGTTGGTGCCACAGCGTGGAAGAGGAGAATCGGTTGAGCTGTTTGTAGCTCAGGTGGCTTTACTCAGTCATGTTATTGAAGGCAGAGGCGGTGTTTGTTCAAGGTAGAAAACTCTGCTATTAATATTGGCGGAGTCCACTGGCGCGGTGGCAGCGCCGAGGCGGCAGTGACATCTAGTGGCTCCCAGCCTTGAGCTCTTTTCTGGAAGCCACACTAAGTCTTTCGGTTGCCTAGTCTTGTTTTGCCACTCTTTAACATGCTCCTGCGACAGCTGTGATTCCTGCTCGGCAGCATGCGACTGTTTGCAGAGCTGATATGAGATGGTCTGTTTTCACACAGCTGAAAGTGCTGGTTGGTTGTGGGGTTTGTCTCCAGACTCAGAAGGGTTTCAGGGTGCTGCCAGGCTCAGCCCTCAGGCTCGGCTTTCTTCAGCCTGCCGATGAAGGCCGGGCAGCAGAGGGGTGCTCCCAAAATCCACACCGATAATAGGGCTAGAGCATCTCACCTGTCCCTTCTGGCAGAGGTGAGTTGCGGCTCTGGGCTGCACAGGCAGGAGCGCTGGCTTGGCCTTGGAGTCCGTAGGATGAGTATTTGTCATCAAACCCCTACTTTACCCTAGCTCCTCTCATGAAAAAGCTTAGTACCACCTGATTTTCATTTTCAGGAGTTTCTTTTAAATTTCACCTTTTATTGCAAAGGCTCCAAAGCACTTTGCTCTCTCTCTTCCTTCTGCGATTGCTAACGCTGTTACCGCACTCAGTGCAAAGTGCGGTCCCACTCTGCCCTTAAAATAACCTCCCTGCACTGTCACTGCCCGGCAGAAAGCGCAGGTAATCCCCCCGTTCTGGCAGAGTCACGCTTTGATGCACAGGGGATTTGCCCAGTTTGGGGGGAGCTGAGCTTTTTCTGAAAGATGGGCTGAGTGGACAGCATAGAATTCTGTGTAGATTGTTATTTTTGGCTGAGATCAGAAGGCTGCAAACTTTTATGACTTATCCTCTAGAGATTTTGGCCCGAACGGGCAGAGTGGCAGTGCTGCTGTCACAGACGACATTGGAAGCTGGACCAAAACCAATGAGTTTAAGTAACGCTAAAGACAATATTGCAGAGGTGGATGCCAAAACAAGTTTCTGAATCGGAAACCCCATTTGAAACTGCAACTCGTTCTTCAGCTATGAAAAGATTTGATTGCGAAGACCTTTCTGTAGTTCTCTTCCAGCTTACTTGCCCTTCTATAGCTAGACTCTCTCTGTGCAGCGTGTTAAATCCATCACAGCAAAATCTCCTATATTTTCACTGAGTATGCAGTGTTTTCATTAGCTCCAAAACATCAGGTTTGTAGCAAGTCCTATAATGCTACTCAGCCTACTGTGCTTAAAACTGTTATAAGGTCAACGTTGCTTGTCACAATACTGAATAAAAGTTGGTCACGGCTGTAACTGGCTGATAGGTCAGTATTACAAGGGTTGCAGGAAATCCAGCTGCTTGTGCTTCCATTATCTAAAATGTGGTTTTGCTTGGAAGAAAATCATAGAAATGATGAACGGAACCCCATAGAAAGGGCAGGGTAGGTTCCGCACCTGTTTCTCGCTGGAACTCGATGAGCTGTTTGAGCTCTGTGACAGACCTGCTCTGAGCGAGGGGCTGGCAGTGCGGTACCACGTCTCGCTCCGAAGAGAGCTGTGGGCTGGGACACGTGGGACTGCGTCTGAAGCTGCCCTGAGAGAGCCTCTGTCACTAGTTGCGATGCATCAGCTGAAGAGATGCCAGTTTACTGCTGGGTTTGCAGAACAGGCAGGTAGAAAGAAATAGTCACCTTTCCCGTGAATGAAGGCCTTCTTCCCAAACTTCTCTCCTCTCTACAACTCTCTGAAAGGAGGGTGTAGCCAGGGGGGGTCAGTCTCTTCTCCCAAGGAACAGGCAACAGGACAAGAGGAAATGGCCTCAAGTTGCACCAGGGGAGGTTCAGATTGGAGATTAGGAAAAATGTTCACACTGAAAGGGTTATTAAGCCTTGGAAGAGGCTGCCCAGGGCAGTGATTGAGGCACCGTCCCTGGAGGTATTTAAAAGACAGGTTGACATGGTGCTTAGCGACATGGTTTAGTGATGGTTTTTATCAGAGTTAGGTTGATGGTTGGACTAGATGATCTTAAAGGTCCCTTCCAACCTGGACAATTCTATGATTCTGTGATTTGCAGGGTCTCAGGGTACCCCTGCTGTGCATTTTTGTTCCCATGTGCTCATACACACACACTGCCCACAGATCCCTAGTTCTCCAACTCCTCTTTTGGCTCCTCTAGACCCAAACCAGGTTTGGCATGAGACAGCTGTTGGGGGTGCTGGTGGCAAGAGTGATTTTTGCGTTTCTCTTCCTGGAGATTTATATTGTACTTAAGGTAGGGATAAGTAGCAAAAAGCAAGCAGCTGTGTCTGTTATTTATAGTGAGTAAACGTACTGGTGGGGAAGATGGTGTTAAGGAGTGTGTGTGCAGTACAGTTTTTTAGCATAAAAGCCATTAACTTATATTGATATTAATTTTTAGCTTTTTAGTGTACAAAAAATAGGTTGAATTTGAGAACTACTAAGGCATGTGCCACAGAGGGAAGATGATGGACGGTCTCCAGTGAAAGCATATAAAGCGAGAACCAATGCCCAGTTCTCTGTGTACTGACTTGGCAAATTAATCAGCTTATTTGCAGGTGTCCAGCTGGAGAAAACTTGTGCCCATGTCAGACCTAGAAAGGGGCTCTAAAATGATCGATCCTGTTGTTGTAGCCGAAAATATTCCAATTTATGGAGATGCTCTGCCCAAAGCTGCCTAAGTTACAAATATAGAAAGCATTTTTGACAAAGAGTAGGTGATGTCTCTGCCAAAGCTCTGCCTGGGAGCAGAGGAAATGGGCATTTGAGGTCTGCCAAGTCTCCTGAGGAAGGGGGTCATCTCCACTGATCTTCCTTCAAAGCCCAGTAAATATTTGGCCTCACCAGAGGCTGGTACCTACCCGTTCCTCTGGGTTCAGAGCTGCCTTTTGGCACAGGGGCTGGGGTGATTCTCTGCTTTAGGGTCCTGGGGCTGATTTAAGACTCTGCCATTGGGGCAGGGAGGTGCAGCCCTGAGCTCTGGTCTGTCATTGCCCTACTAGCATGATGGACAAAAAACAGCCCCTGAATTGGGTGCAAAGAGTGTTATTTGTTATCTTAAGAAGTTAAGATTAGCTTCTGATTCTTGAGCAAGCAGGCAGGGTGGAAAAAGCTATTGGCTGTCAATTCACACCTTTCAGATCTTATATGTGGAACTTTTTTGACCTTAATGGTCAAATAAAATTGTTAAATATCACAAGCCTCTCTGTCAACTTCAAGACAAACAGAACAATTTACATGGTATATAGAGAGCAGTGCCCTTCGCTCAATGAAGATAAAGGTTAGGAGTCCAGCCACCAGGAAATTTCTGTTTATTGTTCCGCACTGTACACAAGGGGGTGAGGAAGGACTTAATAGCCAGTCCTTGCCTGGAAATTAGTGTAAATACTGCCTCACCCGAGGGAACCATGGAAATGTGGATACCAGCAAAAACTTCAAATAGTCTCTGTGTAATATCACCCGTTTGATTTCCCAGCTGTAGATCGGACACCTCTCATCTGCAGGGACAAATCCCTTAACTGCTCCTGCTGCTGGCTCGAGAGCCAGCAGAGACCAGGAGCTGCTTCTCTTTTTCCCAAGCTGTTTTGTACAACCGTGGCCTGGGAGCTGAGCATCGCCGTGCCAGGAAAAGGGATGGCAAAACCCCAGGGCGTGTGCAGGGAAAGGGAGCCAGGGAGAAGCCTGCAGGCTTTCCTGGGGGCCTGGGTATCAAACTCTGGTCCCCAGAGTCACCGTCAGACCCCAAGTGCCTCAAATTCCCCCTGTTCTAACCTCTGGTCATACTTACACCTATTACTTCTTTTTATCTTCCAGGTTCTGTGTGGGAGACAAATTCTTCCTGAAGAACAACATGATCTTGTGTCAGATGGACTATGAGGAAGGGCAGCTGAACGGGAGCTTCGAGTCCCAGGTCCAATAACAAACCCTGCTTTGCTGAAGCACTGTGGGATGGGCGCCCGGCCGCGCCAGCAGCGAGGGCGCCTGTCAGCTTGCCTGCAATATTTTTTTAATTCTTGGTCCAGAAAGGACTATATACATTGTAGTACTTTTCCCCCCCAACACAAAGCAGTTACAATTTTAGATGTACAGTTGTGCCTGCTTAGCTGAGCACTGCATTGCCTGTATGTTTGTGAGTTTTTGGGGTCTGGGGGAGGGCTCTGTACAGTCTGTTTTCTGTATATAAACTGGAACATTTATTTTATGAAAAATGTAATGCAATTTTATTACTGGTGTGAATTAAAAATTATGAATGTTTCCTGGTCGTCTTTGCTGTGGTTTGTTCCCCATGTGGTGAAAGCCTGTATTTCCTGTGCTTGGCGTTGAGCAGACTATTAGAAATATATACACTCGTCTCTGGAAGCTGCAGGAATAAAGACAGAGGCAGGAGTTCACACACGCGGACTGGGGGAAGAAATGCTGCTGCGGAGTTAGACCTCTCCGCTTGAACCATGCGGAGACTCGTCTCCCAAGACCTGCTGCACGGGAGGAAACGAGCTGTGGGTGGGTGATGGCTGGGAGCCACCCGTGTCGCTGGCCGGGTCCCACCAAGGCTGCTGTGCAGTGCTGAGCTGATGGCTGAGCGTCGCCTCACTCTTCACCTCGATGAATTTAGACAGAGTGTTTCCACCACCAGGAGAGCTTATTGGCCAGCTGATATGGTGTCTCCAGTCTGGACTGTGAGGAACAGGCTCCCTCCAGCCCTGCCAACAGGTGCCCAGGTATCGATCAGAATGTTAATTTCAAGGCTTTCATAGGCAGTGGGGTTTTCCTGCGGGGCATCACTTCTCCAGCTGATGTCGGGGTTCGAACACAACTGGGCGCTGACGCAGCATCCCTTTCTGCAGCCCTCTGTTTACTCGGTGCCAGGTGCTTCAACCTCCCTTGTAATGAAAGCGATCAGATTCGAAGCGTCTCCCATGGAAAAGCTCTGAACTGTGTTCCTGCTGCGATGCTTTGTGCGATGATTTTCAAGGTTATGCAATTCATGTGCAACCCCCTGGACTGTACCGAACACGTTTCTTTGTACTGTGTCACTTTAATACAGTGCACCAGTAGCTGTAAAGGATGGCTGCAATTCCATTTATTTTGTCTTCTTGCTTTTTCTTAGATTTACCTCACTTTCCTCTAATGAGTAGACACTGGGTACTTTTTTCTGAGGTGACTTCACCGGTTACTGGTCCTGGGTTATGTGTGTGTTCTCTGAATTGCAAATGCCACACAGTGCAGCTTGGTGCTGCTCTGCCTGCTGCATGAAATGCTTTTATGTACATTTAGGTTGAATAGTGGCTAAACAGAAGCAAAACATCTCCAGACACTTGGTATGCTTCAAAATATTACCTGTCATCTGAAGCCACCTCAAACATGTGGATTGATTGGGTGATTTTTTTTTTTTTAATAAACAGGCTGGATCGATGGGCTGAGGCCAATGGGATGAGGTTCAACAAGGCAAGTGCCGGGCCCTGCACTTGGGTCACAACAACCCCATGCAGCGCTACAGGCTGGGGGCAGAGTGGCTGGAGAGCTGCCCGGCAGAAAATGACCTGGGGGTGTTGGTCAGCTGTCGGCCGAACATAAACCAGCAGTGTGCCCAGGTGGCCAAGAAGGCCAATGGCATCCTAGCCTGTATAGGGAACAGCGTGGTGAGTAGGACTCGGGAGGTGATAGTCCCCCCTGTACTTGGCACTGGTGAGGCGACATGTGGAGTTCTGTGTCCAGTTTTTGGCCCCTCACTACAAAAAAAGAGATTGAGGTGCTGGAGCGGGTCCAGAGAAGGGTAACGAAGCTGGTGAGGGGTCTGGAGAGTAAGTCTTGTGAGGAGAGGCTGAGGGAGCTGGGGTTGTTCAGCCTAGAGAAGAGCAGGCTGAGGGGAGACCTTATCGCTCTCTACANAAAGATTTGGTTTTGTTTTGTTGTTTTTATCAGAGTTAGGTTGGTGGTTGAACTAGATGATCTTAAAGGTCCCTTCCAACCTGGACAATTCTATAATTCTGTGTTTTGGGTTGGGAAACCTGTTAAAAATATGTGGCCCCATCCTCCTTTTATTCCCATAAAAGTGGAATAGCAATTAAAAGGCCAGCTATACCTGCCTATGGATAGGTGGTGTTTTCATTGCAATTCCATTTTAGTGCCTTTTGGGGCTGGAGGGGGCGGGGTGTCTATTGAGAAACTGTAGAGTTGATGTTCTTGTAGAGGCTGTTGCAGGCAGCCGCACTGGGGCTACTGAAGGAGCAGCTTATTGCCCAAACGTTTTGATTTCTTGCTTTGAAACGGGCTGCCAGCCTGCCACTGTCTGTGCTCCAGAGTGACGGGTACCCGCCTGCCCATGGGGTTTGCTGTAATTCAACACACAATAGCAGTGCACAGCTGTTGTCCCATGGTGAGGATGGGGGCAGTAAAACCAAATCAAAATCAAACCCCTCACCAAACAAGCTGGGGGGGGTGGGTATTTGCATTTAGTTCAGACTCTTAAGGAGAGTTTTGTCACCAGTTTTGGCCAAAAAAAAATCCTTCAGTGAATGGTAGTTAAATCTTCTAGAAAGCAGTTTTTTCTTGGCTTAGGTGGTCTCTTTGCTTCAGAAGAAAGGGAGGAAGAAAGTGGAATTTTTTAGAGCTGCTTGGCTTATGACGGCTAATGGCTCCACAGCTGCCACATCTCTCATACGTCGCTGGGAAAGCCGCATAAATGTCACCCCAGCGGCAGGAGTGTGATGGAGGAGGGGGTCACTCCTGTGGGAGATTCCACTGTACTGTTGGGTGAATAAAACTGGTACTTGGTTGGTGTGAGCCATGCCTCGCTGAGTGCATGAGTCCCCACGCTGGCTCTGCAGGGGAGGCATAGCTGAGCTGGGCACGTTGGGATACATCTGGGGACAGGGGTGGTTTGGTGCAGGCTTTTTTGATATGTGGCGATGCAACAGGCTGAGTCAGCAAACCCACCAGAAGGCAGCCCAGGAACTTGGAGAAAAAAACGGGTCATGGGCTGGTAAATGGGCCAAAATAACCCGTAAGGTGAAACAGCTACAGTAAGGTCTAGTCTCAGCCGTCTATAGGGTACTGGCAGCGTGGTGATGAGGTGCAGAGGAAGCCTGGAGCCAAGGATGAAAGAAACAATGGTTAGAAACGTGGGAGCAGGGATGTTACCAGAACAATATGGGTCTCTCCTCCCGGGGAGGGGCAAACATCAAGGTGGTTTATCATGAGAGATTGAACCCCCATGAAGAGCATGTCTGTCAAGATGCCTTGGACTGTGACTCATGTGGTGGCACTTTGGACATCTCGTTGCCTGCTTGCAGGTCGTACTGTGAAATGCAGGCAGTGCTCCCCCTCCAGGGTGGAGGGGCTTCATTTTTGGAGGTTCGCCCTCTTGATTTGACACCATGGCTGTAGATCTGATTCCTTATGCCTAATGAGGAATTTCTGGATGCCGTTTCATGCAGAAGCCCCAACTGGTGACTGGGTGGGTGGAAGGAAAGCCTGGGACAGGACATGGCTTCTTGCTGTGAATGGGCTGCAGAAAATATCCAGTTCTCTTATATTTAAAAAAAAAAAAAAATACAAGGGAGAATTTGTGCAGCACCTGTATCCTCCTTTTCTGTGTCTGCACACAGGTCCATCTGCCACAGCCTGTGCCCCAAAGAGCACTGGAGGTGGGATTCCTTTAAAAATAAAAATCCCAGGAGGACAATGCAATCATGAATTTTTGTCTGAATGCTGCAAATTTGCTTAATAGAAACAAGTACTGGAGTGTAGACCTGCTGTTGAATAATCACTTCCACTCTATGGAGCAGAGCACGGAAACCTTTTGATGGTGTTATAGTCATCACTTGGCATAAATATTCATTCAAGGAATCAGAGCAGAGTAAATGGCATTTTAGACTCTAATCATTTAGTATTAGCAGATAGCCTTTTTACTGCTAAAGATAACCACTGCTTAATCAGTTTAGTGACCATGGGCATACAGTATGACATTTAAGCTTGTGCCTCAGTCTCCGCCTTGAGGACACGGCTGCTGGTGACCCCTCTGCCCAAGTCTCCATCGCTCCAAAACTCGGTCCAGCCACTGCCAGCTGCCAACCGCACGCAACTGGCTTCCACTTCTGAATTATCTGCCATTTGCCTCCTTATCTTAGATCAAAGTGGTATTTTAAGTTCATACTACAAATGTTAAAATCTAGATCTTTTCCTCTTTTTTTTTTTTTTGTAGTGGGGGCTAATGGCTGATCACAGCACAGACTGATTTTGAGATTAAAAACAAGCCAGTATTTAAAGGCAATCAAAATCTCAGGCTTTTTCTCCATTCATCTTTAATGCTGGTGTAATTGCTGCACAGATTCTGGCTCTTCCTCCAGTCTTAATTTTTTTTTTTATTTTTTTTTTTTTGGTGCGTGCCTCTGTCTTTCATAGGGATGTTATACTTCCCTGAGCAGCCTTAGCACTATTGAGCACAGCGCTATCGACAATCCAGCTCGCCCGGCTTCATATCTTGCCAAACAAGTTAATCTAATATTAACAGCAGTTTGTTACCTCGTTGTTAGCTTAATTTACTTTACAGGAAATTCTATATTTGCATTTCATCCCTCTGTCACTGGCTTGCGAACGATGCTTCCCAGTGCCAAGAAGGGATTGCTTGCAGCTTTGCACGAGTCTCTTGGCGTGGCGTTGCCACGTGGAGGAGGAGGGGGCCATCACCCCAACCAGGCATTTCCACTAATTGGCTGGGGGGGAATGTGGGGAGTTGGAAGGAGGATCTCGAAAGCCATAGAGCAGGTCCTGGAAATGCAATATCCAGAATAGCACAAGTACCGCTGCTGCTCTTCCAGTAATATAGCTGAGTCGTAGACAGTAGTTTTCCCTGGTGGCAAACGTATACAGTAAATGTCTTTAATATGGAAATCCGCAGACATATGGGCACAGCAGCAGACATTTGCAACACCAACAGGTTCCTTGGGCTTTTAGCGGGTTCTTCCATGCCTGGACTCGCTGAGGTTTCTCCGCCATTGTGATGGGGCCCCATGCCTCACTTCCAAATTGCTGGGGTGGTGGAAAACAGTGAGTAAATCCCTCAAGCAATTGCTCAAAAGCTGCTTCCCTCAAGGGCCCAGCTCCGGCCCTTGGCAGCTCTCAGACGGGAAGGCTTTTCTCCTGCGTCCACGTGGAGCCGCGCTGGCTGCAAGGCTGGGAGGGGTGGTGGGACTGGGCTGGGCATGCTCCACAGTGGCAGTGCGTGACATCGGTGCCAAGGGCTGGTCCCTGAAGGGCTACGGGATGTGATGTTGCTGGAGATGGAGATGGGGCTTTCTCTAGTTTGACTTTTGTGTTAGTTTTGGCCTAATGCTTGATTAGCTTGCTATGTGCTGCATTGTGCCCTGTCCCTCTTGATGGGGCACTGGTTTGCCACATGCCCCAGCAATTGCTCCCTTTTGCTGCACTGGCCAGAAAGTAGCAGAGTTGCCTGCACTGAGTTTGTAATATTATTTCCAAAAGGGAAGGGACAGTGGTGGGGTGATGCCACTCACCCCCCATGTCACCACCCCACATGCCCATGTCCCCAACATCAACCTCTCCCACAAAAATGGGCTTTTTAGCAGAGGGGAAGGTTTCAAACATTTTGGTAGGGGAGGCCATTTGGTTGTGGGGTTGTTCCCCTGCTGCAGATCCCCTTGTGCACCAACTCCTCAGGCTGTTCCAGCTTCTCCTCTGCTGGTGCTCGTCTCTCCGGTCGAGCTGTGTTTGAATTGACCCAGGGAGGGGAAGGTGGGATGTACACTCCCATGCTCTCTATAGTCAGTGAGAACCAGCCCCCCCAGGGCAAGAGATCCCCTGCAGCATCCCCCAAGGCAGGGCTGAACCCCAGCCAGAGGCACCAGCTTTGGGGGGAGCCTCAGTTTGCACAGCTCTATTTAGGTATCTCAGCTTACGGGAACCAAATTACTCCGTCTGTCTGTCCGTCTCACTCTGCTTTTAATAGCAAAATGCTGAAGGATGCCAAGGATGTCTCTGGCCAGGCTGAGATGCCTGGCAGGGCAGCTGCTTGGTGATGCTGAAGAAGGTTTTTAGTGAAGGTCTGAGAGAAAGCAGGGCTGGAGCAAGAAGAGGAGGAGATGGAGCCGCTGGGAGCAAGGTTTGGTCCTGGAGAAGCAGGAGGAGCCAGAGAGGTGCATCAAAGCAGGGGATCAGCTGCAGACAAAAGTACCAAATATTGGTACATTACTGTGAGCAATTGGAGGGCAAGTGCCCGAAACAGAGATCAATTTGGCCACAAAAGCACTCTGAAACACCTCAGAAGTAATGTAAATGTTAGTATAAATGTAAATATAAATACTATGAATATAAATATATTGCACTGACCACAGACCCACAGCTTTCCCAGGAAAACCTCCCTGGCCAAGGCTTTGGGCAGCAGGGCAGGCTGTGGTGGGATGAGTTAAGTTGCTGCTGCGTCGCTTGTCCATTAGCCCTCCTGATGGCCAACCAGCCCTCCACCTCAGCCTGAAAATCTGCTCTCCCTGGGGCGTTTGCCCGTGTGAGCAGCTGAGTGCCAAAGCCCCCGGCCTTTTCCCACTGGTGTCTAGGTGGGAGCCCTGCTGCCTAGGACTGCCCTGAGCACCCCTCCGGCGCTGGAGACATTGACTGCGAGCCCCTTGGAAATTCTGCCTTTCGCCCCTGATCAGTGCCTGGCAGCCCGAGCCGCCGGGAATATTTTGGTAACGAAAATAAATTTATTTTGAGAAGGGCAAGAAGTTGTTGGGTTGCCCCTTCTGTTTCTCAGTGCTGCAAAATGCACGCAGCTCGCACCTCTTCCTATCGACCAGCCGGGCCCAGGCAGGACTAACGGGGCAAATCAGTTGTCCCCACGCCAGCTGGCCAGGGCAGCGCTGGGACAACAGGCTCCGTGGGCGGGCAGAGGGGGCTTGCTGCTCAGGTTAGCCCTCTCCAGTAATACTGCCGGAAAGAGATGTTGCTAATGCAACCTAAGGTTTTATGGGCAATTTTACTAAGAAAATGAGCTCGGGAATAGCTTTATTATTAAATAGAATCGGGTATTTACTTAAAGGTCTTGACATCCCTCTTAGAAACCATAGAAAATTGTGGTTTTATTTAATGAAAACTTTGCTGTTCCAAACCAGTGTTTCACTCTGGGGCTCGTCCTGCAGCCCCGCGCACATCCCAGCAGCCGGTGCCTGCACGTGGCAGAAGTGCTGCGGCAGGGAAAGCACCGATTCCCTCCGGTCTGCTTCTCCCTGCCCAGCTCACCTGGCTTTTTTCACCCTTAAAATGCTTCCCTATGCACTTTGCCATCCATGCCTACCCAGTGGAGTGACACGTAGCCCGTTGGTGGTCATAGGGTGGTCAGTGGTGCTCAGAAATGTGCTGCCCCGTCCAAGGACAGCCTGTGGGCAGCATCCGCCCCAACAGCTGATGGATCACTCTTCTCCCCCCGGCTTCAGGCCCCATCACAGCTGTGAATCCTCCAGCCAAGGCCTCCAGTCAGTGACTCAAGGGTAATGGGTGGCCAAAACACTGTCTGAATTGTCCCTGTCCCTATCCTCCAGCAGCAGCTGCAGAAAGGGGAGGACCCTGTGCACAGGGGGCTGTGGGGCTGAGGAGAGGTGCACAGCTGAGCTGCAGCCCCGCAGTGCTTTTAGGCACACGTACAAATCACGCCAGACGGCAGAGACCACGCCACTGCTACCAGCAGTGTTTAAGAATGGCTTTTCAGTAAGTCTATTATTTAACCTAAGCAACCCCTTCAAAGTTGAACACTCGGATTCAGGTGGAGGGACTTCTGTTTGCAGTTAGAAACAGCATATCTTTGTCATAATTTATTTTTTGTTAATTATTATTTCTTAATTTCTTGCCAAACACAGCTCAGAGATGCAGTGAAGCATCTTGCCTGGGTAGCACACATGGTGCAGTAAGAGAAGCCCCTGGGGGGCTGAGGCGATGCCCTACCTTCTGCCTGCCACGGATGGGGAGAGGTGTCCCAAAAGCCCAGATGGGAACACAAAGGTTCAGAACACAACGTCCTCCAGAGCAGGATGTCTTGCCTCTGTGCTCCAGACGAGGCTCTGGGAAACCCCAGCCTTTGGCAAGAAAGAAACGTGAACATTACTGCTCAGCCGTGGCCACACTGGCAGGCCTGGGGGCTGCTGCCGGCCACGCCACACTGCGTCCCCTCACCCTGGTGGGGAGCGGCAGCCTCATAAATAATTCCTCAGTGTAATAGCAATGTTGTAAAACATGAATATTTAGTGTCTGCATAATAGTTGTTTATTCATATTTAAATGTCAGCTGGTGAAAACATATTTAAAAGGCTCCCTTCCCGGGAAAGCACAAGCTGCCGGAGAAGATGAGCGGACAAGGCAGCTCTGAAAACTCACAGCGTTTCTTGCCACACTGAAGCCGAGGGCTGGGTTGATGGAGCCCCCACACTCTCTGGCTGCACCGTGTCCCCGCTTGTTGGTGACCAGGTCTGCAGGACCCAGCACCATCCTGCTGTCAACGGGAACATCTCCCACCGACAGTGGGTTTCGCACTTGTGCTGGGGCTAAATTTGGCCCCAACTGCGCTGGTTCTCCTGGCACGCTCGTGTGTAACCGAAGTGGCTGAGCCGCGAGGATGCCGGTGGGGCAGACTGGGGGTGACTGGACCCCAGCAGAGGCTATGGGGCAGCAGGCACTTTGCAGGAGTGGACTGCTGTGACAGTGGATGCAGGGATGCAGGCACGGATGCAGGCAGGGAGAGGTGGGACCGCTCACTAGCGCAAACGTTCAACACTTGGGAAGGAGGAGAGAAAAAAAAGGAAGAGAGAGAAATAAATTATCAGTAAAGCAAAGCAACACAAACTTATGAAGGACAATTTTTTTTGCTGTCAATACACACAAAGAGGCAAAAATTGGAAGCTTTTGAGGAAAAGAAATGCGTCTGAACTTCTGAGCAAACGAGAAAGTACTGAAAAGCCTTGCATTGCCGAGCTCCTCTGAGGTAACTTCTGTGCTTGGAGAGAATATTTCAGAAGACATTTTATTCTTTAGAAGATGCCAAAAATGCAAGACTTGGCACTTTAACAAAACAGAAAAAGGAAAACACATAATCTTCTTAACTAGTAAGTCTTTGAGCCCAGGATCACATTGTTGCCATATAATAAAAAGGGATGTTATGCAGTAATTTGGGCAGTTAAGAATTCTGTGCATACTCAAAATCATGACATTTCAAGGACAATAAAGTTGGCTGGCTCATGGCCATTGCCCATACGAAGAGAAAACAAAAAACCGGATTGTCAGCTGGTTATTCATACGGCATTACAAAACAAGCCTCCCAACAGGCAAACACTCTTTATTGCTTGTGTTTTTGCTCCAGAAATATATTTTTTAATTAAAAAAAAAGTTCTTGCAGCATTCATCTTACAAATGTTAACCCCTTAAAAGACAATTCTGACATACTTTGCCGCTGGCTTTTCTACTTTATAAATGTTCTACAGACAAGGAGAAAATCAGAAAGAAAAATTTATTTCTCACATGGCACGAGCTGTCTGTTTCTTTATGGGGAAAAAATAAAAGAATCAAGGCATTCAAGACAGCTTTTATGTGATTAATCATGTGGGAAGTGATTAATCATGTAGGATGCTTTGATTTTTGGGGTGTCTGACTTGAAATAATGCCTAGGGAGTGGTTTCCCAGATAAAACATATGAAATCCGTGAGTGTGTGCCAAGTAGTACCCCCAAACCCACAGCCAGGGTTAAAGACAGCCCTGGTTTCACGAGGGGCTGTGGCACAGAGACGGTGGCACCGGTGTGCTGGGGAGGCAAAGGGGTCGGTCCCCATTTGGCTGGGGCTGGTGGCCGGGAGGGAACAGCAGGGAAGGCCACTTTACCGTGACCTGCTGGGCCATACAGGCTCCCCTATTGCTGCATTGTTACTACAGCATGTCCTCATGCACAAATGATGATTTCTTTTTTGCTCTTACCATTGGTTTTATGCCACTGGTGGGCGATGCCACTTCCCTGCGCTGCCACCCTTGCTTTTTGGAGGCCTTGCTCTGGCAGGTTTAGCCAGGAACCAGGAAAGCCAAGCTCTGAGCCACAGACTGCTTAACCCCACACTTCTATCCTTTCGTGGCTCTTTGCTTCCATGATTTAATTTCTCCCCAAAGAACTTTATTCTGGCTTTTAAATAAAGAATGAGCTTTCTATTAAGTTCTCTTCTTGCAGAGTCACTGTCCTTTTTAGAAACAGCTGAAGCACCACGATTATTACACCGCTGAATAAAATTGTGAAGTATGAATTGCTGAAAAACTACTAAGTACCTATCCTGAGCTTGATCAAAATCCTGACTACTCCTCTGGGAGCCTCACCGAAACACCGTTGGGGGCATAGACCCTCCCCAGTGCAGGTGGATATGTGCTTGACAATTGCAGGTGGGGGTGTGCTTGAGGACCATGTGGCCATGGCAGAAAGGTGAGATGCTGTGGGGGTGGTCACCTCCTGGCCCACAGAGCCACAGGGAGCGCTCTGCCGTGTGACTCGCCATAAGCCACCACCCGGCCATCACTTCGGTATTCACTTCCAGCAGGTGACCAGCTCTATTGGTGTGACCAGCCCACACGCTCCCAGTCCCTGGTGGGACTTGTTGACGAGCTTTTATAAAAACAAGAATCATCAGTAGAACAGCTCATCCTGATGATCCTCAAATTGTATTTATTCATTTATTTGTCGAGAGGCAGGCAGTCTAGGGAAATCAAAGGAAAGCCCTCCTTGCTGATGAGGGGAAAGGTAAGTTTCTGACTTGCTGCTTCCCACAGGTCCTTACTCTGTCTCTTTAATTGTCCCAAGGTGTTGTGTTGGAACAGCTGCAGGTTGTTTGCAGGGAGATGCTCCGGGCTACAGCTTCTGGGTGTGTCCCCATCGTTTAAAGAAGCCTGTCCTGACTGCAAGATAGGGGAGAGATTTGGCTGGTAAGTTTTCAGTAATGCTTGTTGTTTGTTTGTGGAAATGCAGGGGAGAGGTTTGGCTGGTAAGTTTTTAGTAGTGCTTGTTGTTTGTTTGTGGAAATGTACCAGGGTAGGTCTGGTGATGAACTGATGCAAACTGGCTCATCTCCCATCAGTTCCCTGTGTTGCTCTCAACCTCTGAGTCCTGGGTCTGCTCCCTGCTCCTCCATAGGAGCTTCTCTTTCTGAGCTGCTGGTTTCCGACCCCTGCCTTGCTTTCTCCTTGCTTTTCTCCCTCTTCCCAAGTTCTTGAGTATCTTTAGTCACAGTGTGATTTGTTCAACCTTCATTTTGTGTTTAAATCCATGTTGGTCTCTTCTCTGGCTCTGCCTATATCTGCTGCTGCTCATATTTACCTTGTTTTGATTTCACGTTCTCTGGGACAAAGCGCAATGATGCCATTTTGTGGATAATTAAATTTGTCTGGGTGCGGTCCAGCCAGCGGGACGATCCACGCTGCATCACACAGGAGGGTATAAACTGCCCAGATTTGCATGCAGAGTCTGTCTTCTGCTGTGAATCATTTTGGGATGCTTTTGCATGAGAGAAGCTGTTTAAAAATAAATTGCATTGTATTAGACTAATGGAAGACAATAAATTCGGCTGGCCTTTTAGCTTAAAATTCATCAATGTCTGGAGCTGGAAGGGGGGAAGGAGCTGGAGGACATTGAGCTGCTGGGCAATTAATGGCCGGGAGCTTGGCACTTGCCAGGCTGCTGCAATGCCCGGCTGTGTCACAGCGCTCAGGCGGGTGTGGGGACAGCACGAGCATTAAAACTCTCTTAAAAAAGCACAAACTACAAAAAAACCCCTCTTTTAAACATCAGTTAACAAGATATCCTGTAATCAAAGTCTGTTCAAAGTTGCACTGTGTAAAGGGACTATTGCAAGATCAAAAACCTTTGAATTACTGAAGCCTTTCAACCCTCATGGCATTTGCTGTCCCCTGCAGTATGTACAGCAGGGAAAGCCCCTTTTTGGATGTAATTTCCCCAAGGTTGGAACACGTTGGCCCTGCACTGATTTGGCCAGCAGTGTGGGAGAGGGATTGCAGAATCAAGCCTGAAACTTAAGCAGACATTCACTGGGCAGTTTTGGGGAGATAGCATCCAGAGTGTATGACCCATCTCTGCACTGGCTGGCAGTGGAGAGCAGGATGCCTGGGACAGTGGGGTGACCCTGCAGCCCGGTCCTGGTGGTGGGGGTACCACAGGGAATGATTCATGAGCAGAACCCTCAGCTTGGGAAATCCATAGGAAGCAGCGCACCAGCTGTAAAGTGAGCTTTATGGTTATTTCTGGGCACGACCAACACCTGCTCTGAGCACCAGTGTCCTCCTGCTCCCCTGTCCCCTCACATCCCCCCAGCATATGCTACTTTTGCTTTCTCACTATTAAACCACCACAGACAGACCGCAGCACCAGGTGGCTCCGGCTTTGCTCCAGGAGAGCATCCCTGCGGCATGAGAGTCCCCTGCCACCAAGCCCGGGGCTGCGGCAGAGGCTCCTCGCTTGCCTTAAGGTCCAGGGGCTTTTCCCCTCAGTCCCCGTGTCCCGGTAATGCCTCCTCAGCCCAGCATTGCTGCAAATTTGGGGTGATTCTAGTATTATCTACAGAGCGAGGTCTGATTGATACCCATGTACGTGGGAGGAGAGGTGAGTGCGAGACATGGAGGGAAAGCAGCTTATTAGTGCAGCAAATAATTCAGTGAACAATTTCTTCAACAAACACAGCTCCTATTTCTGTATGTCTGTGAAGGGGCTATGCTTTTCCTGTGTCAGTTGGGGTCCAGAAGCAATGGATTTTTCTCTTTTTCCTTTTGGTTTGGAATAGGTGAGAGCGTGCCGGCTGTGCTCAGGCTCCCCTGGTGAGCTGTGGTGGCTCACACCAGTTGTTCACTCTGGTACCTCGTCAGAGTACCCTGGCACTGCCCCTTGGCCTGGCCATGGTAAAGAAACCTTCCATTTCCCCAAAAATGCAAAAAATGCAAGGACTTGTGTGGACAGGCTTAATATTTTGTGTACTTTTGTTAGGGCACAAAAGACTGTGTAGGCAAACCTTGGTTACTGTTGGAAGATGAAGACAAAAGCCATCTAAGCCGGGCTGCTGCAAGCTCACGTCTAAACTCATTGTCCTGAGTGTTTTGAGAAAATGCCCTGGACCCATTTGCACAGTAATTTTTAATTTCATATGTTCGACCCAATACAACTGGTAGTTATCTTTTGTATCTCCAGCAGCGCTCAGCCTGGCAGGAGGAGGAGAGGGAAGCCAAGAATGTAATTTATGGGAGGAAAAGCTGCAGCCATCAGATGCTTTGTCCTCTGTAAAGTTCTGCTGCCACCCAAATGCCCACCTGTTGAATAGCACTTTTGGTTGATGTCATTTGCTGGCTTCTTGAGTGGCTTCTTCCAAAATCTCTGAGGCAAAGCTTATTTGAAAAAATGCACCTGTGTGATTTGGACTCTACTGTTGTAAGTGATGAGGCTCAAGGTCCTGGAAACTCACCTCCCTTATTGCTGTTAACATGATTTAGCAGCCCTCCTGAAACCTGTCTCCTTCACCCCCCCAAACTGTGGTATTTCCAGCAGGAGATAGGGGTAAGATAGTGGCTATCAGAAAGCTGCAGGTACAAACACACCATGCTCTGAACTGTTGTTGTCTTTCCTTGCATACGGATCACTGGCGGTGCTGATGTGGCAAAGTTAGCTCTGCCCATTGCTGTCCACCTCATCGCAAATCAGGGTCCCAGGGAGGTAACTTGGGCAGATAACTATTCAGCATGAAGGTGTGATAGGCAATGGTGACGGCTGACTATACTAGGCAAGTAAAATAGGCTCAGATTTTATCACCACCTAGCAAAGCAGTGGTGATAGCCCAAACCAGTACATCTTTCCCGTGGTTGGTGATGGGCTGACACAGGAGTGGCCTCCTGAGCTCCATGCCGGCCGCAGTCTTGTCCCCTCAGCATCCTGCTCCGAGCCTGCCTCCCCTCATATCCTCTCTGCCCTGGGTTTTGCAGGGCTTTTTTGCAGAGCCCCTTCTGGTGACTTCTCTGTTGTCGCCCAACGCTCAGCAGCTCCCCCAGTGTGTGTGTGCAGCCCAAGGGCCATAGCCAGGGGTTGTGCTCCGTGCTGTGCAGCAGATAAATCTGTACCTGCGGAGCAGAGCGCGGCACGGGTATCGCTGCCCTGCTAAATCATGCCGCTCAGGAGTTCAGTAGATTCACTTTCTAGTCATCCCAGGCCTTTTAAAGGGCTCTTCTTTTTTATTATCCAATTAACTATACATGTTAATAAGAAATTTTCTTTTTATATAAAACCAGACAAATTTTTTTCTCTGCCTGGAGTGACATAAATAGACGTTTTCACATGTAGCTTCAGTGTCCTGGGACTGATTTGTGGATATATATTGCTGCTTAGAAAGACTGTAATTTACAGGTGATTGTTTGGACGACTTCAAATTACCACCACTCATATATATGGATATATAAATAAAAAATGAAGCTTCTCAGGAGATTCTGCATAAACAGTTTTCTTGGGAAGAAAAAGGATTCTCAGTAAATAAATAAAAAAAAAAGCAACGGTATTTTTTTATATCTATGCCACTGCATAAAGTATGGCTAGATTATTTCAGTCCTTCATTTCTATTTCAGCATTTCTGGACCATTTCCTCTAACACTTTATCTTTTTTTCTTCCATCATATAAATCCTCATATATTCGGCTCCCGGAGGAGCGGGCAGGTTTGGGGTCTGGAGGCAGCAGGAGCTCTGCCGCCCAGCCCTGCCTGCCCCCGCTGCTGCCGAGAAGAATAGGGATGGGAAGGATTAGCTCTGGCTACCTTAATGAAATATCACTTCAGCTCCTAAGTCTCTCTCACGGAAAAATACGCACACACACAAAGAGGAATACCTTTGGAAGCTGCTTGTGATTTTATTGCCTTGCTGCTGGGGAAGCCCAGCTGGCAACAGCTCACAGGCACCTCTGCTTCTGGGAGCTGCCGAGAGTGTCTGCTCTCAGCAGTCAGGCTTTCTGTTAAAGCTGGGTACCCTAAAGACACTATTTCACTTTGGAAGATACTTATATAAAGTTTGTCAGCTCTCCTGGCCCGCAACAGAGCCATGGCTCGCCCAGATCAGGTCGGTGGGACTTGAGTGGTGTGGCAGGTCTGCGGCGGCAGCTGAGGACACGGCGGCAGGAGCAGACCCCCAGCAATGCCAGACGGGGACCCGGGGCTGCGCAGCCACCTGCGCCGTTCCTCCAGCCTCTGGCAGTCTGTGCTTTGGGGGCAGCTGTAAGGGAGAGTTGTATCGTAGCCCTTGAGGGACCTTTTCTGCCATGAATTTGCCCAGTTGCTTTTTTTTTTTTTTTTTTTAAACTCACATGAACTCTTAGGCATCTGCAACACTTTATTCCATGGTTTTATGGTTTTTCAAAGTTATAAGCACATTAATGCAAGTTTAGATGACTTTAAGTGACCTGAAAGTAGATCATTTGGTGGTAGTTAACGCTCCTCGGTCACCTGAAAACAAATTGCTTCTAGTCCTTTTATGAAAGCTAGCAGCAAAATCTGCCTTCAGCTACCAGTGTGCATTTCCAGGGGTTTAAAAATGAGCACAACTTGAGTGAAGGAAAAGGGATCTCTACGTAAAAACCTCATGCTTTTAATTGAGGTTAGTTGATCCATATTCTGTTAAAAAATTCTGTCTTGTGGACACCACCCCCTTGTAGCTGGGTGGGATTTATCAGCCTCAGCACTCACAGGGTCCCTTGTGCTGCTGCTCTCCCAGGGAGCTGCGAGAGGAGCGGGAGCGGGATGGGCTGCTGTATATCACCCATCTCCTGGTCGCCAAATGAGGATTCAGACTCACACCGAGATCTATAAAAGTCAGTGGTTTATGACTCTCTTGTATTTCTGTATTAACCACCTCATTATCATCCCAAATGGAGTATAAATCCAAGGGTATCCAGTTGCTCGAGACTGTGTGCTAGCACTCCCCAGCCTCCGGCCGTATAAATCTTGGCTCTGGGTAACAGGAGAGACCCTGTGGTTTCCCAGCTTGGGAGCAGGCAGTGTTTGTAAAGGACAAGTTTACTCTGCTCAGGGGCAGGCCAGGCAGTGCTGCATACTTGCCTTGACTGTGCCTCTCTTCTGTGGCTGAGCTGCCAGCATGGGAGAGCAGCAGTGATGGTGGTCCCTGGGGACACCACGGGCACGAAGCTGTGCTAGCTGCCGAGTCACGCATCTTGCCCCTACACATCTGGGAGATCATAGAATCATAGAACGGTTAGAGGCAGAAGGGACCTTAAAGATCATCTAGTTCCAACCCCCCTGCCATGGGCAGGGGCACCTCCCACTAGACCAGGTTCCTCAAAGCCCCATCCAGCCTAGCCTTCAGGACTTCCAGGGATGGGGAATCCACAACTTCTCTGGGCAAAGAGAAGATGTGCTGGTCCTTTGGAGGATGGTCTGTCTTTGGGGTTTGGGGCTTTTTGCGTGGGTGGTGGTGGTTTTGTTCAGACCTGTGGTTGTTGATGCAAGACCAGTTTCCAAGTTGCTGGGAACCAGCTGGGGCAAGGCCCACACACCTGGCCTTGGTGGCACGCCACCTGCTTTGGGCACTTGCTGTCTTGCTCTTGTGATGGAGAAAGCTTGAAATAAATGACTAGGCTGGGTTAGATCACATTGCAAGCAGCAGCAAGCATCCACGGCTAGAAAGAGGTATCTCCCCAGGATGATCCCAAAGGTACACGGGGGATTTGCTGCTCTGGAAAAATCTGAGGGTGGCCAGTCAACCCCCCCGATACACTGAAAAGAGCTTTTTATGCCCGGTCCACAGTTCACTGTGTGTCAGAGTCAGAAATAATTGCCAGAGGAGGCACATGATCTTTTGAGCTTTGCCATGATCATGAGGTCTCATCCCCAGGACCACGTGCCATTAGCAGGAGACAACTTTTCCTGTAGTTCAAGGCCAACAAATGTGCTTTTAAGCATTGGTGAGGAATGTTACTCTTCACAATGATGTATAATTTTCCTAAAATAAATCAGGAAAAAAATGCAACCTTTGGACAAAGATCTCCCAAAGGCAGCAACTCTCTTGGCCTCAGCAGGGTGATGTGGGTGTGCAGCTGCCAGGACATTTCTCCCAGAAATGAGAGCTCATGCATTTATTGCTCAGCTATAAACTTCTTAAGAACAGGCTGGCTTATGCTTTTATGAACTGGGGCAGCTCAGACAGGGTTAATGCAGTCTGGCATCACTGTTGCCTATTTGTCTGATAACAAAACAGCAGTTTCCCACATTTTACTAAAGGAATCCTTTTTTCTGTCCTGTTTTCATTATGAAATAACAAACTAATAATTTAATGTCTCCAAAGTACTTCAACTGAGACATCTCAAATCTGATGCAACTCTTAAAAAGCTATTTTTTTAAAAATCCCTCTGTTCTCAATGAAGTATGTGGCTTTTCCCTTCAGGCTAGTGCTAACTAATGAAAAACTCGCATCTCTGTAGGAGCTTGGCTTGCTGTCCCACCCTCTGCCTAGTTACTCAGTGTTTGCAGCATTGCAATTTGGTGTGATAGAAACTACAGGTGGAGAATAAGACTGAAGGCTGAAGCTGCTGGTATTTCAACTACTTGAATCTATATGATTCTGTATGTAAAAAGTGGGCTAAAGTGTGCTGCTTTTTGCAAAGAACTTTTCTTTTTTGTTTGTCTAGTTCATTTAGTGGGATGAGACCAAATGAATGATGGGGAAAGCAAAATTATTTTTAAATTAAAATTATTATCTGTTTTTGTGTAGTACAGGGCACCGCTTGAGTAGCTGCCTCTTTTAAAACGTGCACATCACCACTGGCTATTTTTGCTGCAAGTTCCTGTCCAACACGAAGTGATGAGTTTCCCAGAGTTTGATAAATTACACCCCTCTTTCGCAAATTATTCTCCTTCAATCTTATACCACCTTTTCTCTTGACACATGCTAGAGAGGGTGACAAGCTTTTAAACCTCATTTATTGCTCGTACCCAAGAGTTGCAGAGTTTCTGGGGTTCTATGAGGTTGGGCATACTTCTTGCACTCTGCGTGCATTTTTCTTTTTAAATTATTATTATTTTAATCACAATGTTGCCGCTCCTGAGCTGATCCATGCACCTAGGTCATGTATATTCTAAAGCAAAACATTTGAGGGGAGAAAAAATATCAGGGATGTTTACATTAGGGACACAATGAAGAGTCTGCTCGATGCTATGCCCAATGCTGAGGCTGCCAGGAGTAGGTGCAGCTCTTCTCTTCTTCCTCCTCCTCCTCCTCCTCCTCCATGAGCTGCTTAATGCCTCCCGTTGCCTTCCCTCCGGCAGCAGGTTGCCCCTCCTTTGCTCTGTCATCGGGCACTAAAACATCATGCAGTTCTGCAAGGGGTTTTGTTCTGTGCCTTTTCTTTCCCTCCTTTGGGTCCCTTCTCCTCCCGGACACAATCATTTCTCTTGTTTGGCGTGTTCTGGGCTGATGGCTTCAGGCAGGTTTTCTCTCATTAACACCCTTTGAAGATACATTGGTAAAATGTCAGTGTCATACTTCATCATACGATGAGAACTATTAAGTGCACATTGTTATTCCTGGATTCATACCTACACCATCTCTCTTTGTCTCTCTGGGAGCCTCATGTGAAGATCAAATACGATGTTATGGATGATGGTTAGAGTGAGCAGTACTCCTTCCCCTCCTGCTCCTATTCCTTCTTTTTAAAGAAATTATTTCCCTCCACTCCAGTGGATCTTTTCCGCATCCTCATTATACAAAGTAAAAGCAACTGGGCACTGGCAGCATGGTCCTTTATGGCTTTGTTGGGGTGTGATGGGGGAATTAAAGCACTGGTACAGCTGTTGGTGGTTATGGCCATCCATGGGTCATTTTGGGAGCCCAGCTGTGGGAAGCACTGTGGGGCTGCCCCGGCACCCACATGCCAACATGGGGAGAGGTGCAGCTGGGGTCCACATATGGCAGCTTTTCAGGGCTAAAGTTGGGGTCTGTAGCACCAATTACCACACGAAGGAGCATCAGACCATTACCACACATCATCTGCTGAGGTTCACCTTCAGCAGAGGAAGCTGGTCTTGCAGTGGCTGGGATTGCTCATGGTTTGGGTGACTCCTGTTGGTAGCCACCAGCTGGGCTGTTGTGTGGGGAAGAGAGGATAATGCTGGTTTTCAGCCTCCTGGAGCTGCCCAGTGCAGGAAACCCTTGCATTGTACTTCAGCAGAATGTAAAATCTCTGGGTAGCTTGTGGGGTTATCAGAATGGGGATCTGCTTTCTTGTTGGCTGCAAAATAGACCACTCAGCAGCATCTGAAGCCCTGAATCCCAGAGAGGATCCTATGGGTTAGTTTACACTCATCCTGTGCAGTTTGCAGGGGGAAAAGACTGAGACTGTAAATATAGGTGGTTTTTTATTCTTCTTCTATGAAAAAAAGTATTTAGAGCAGAAGGCCAGCCACCCTTGGCATGAAAAAGCATCTGCAGTGCACATGATGGACACAGGCATACATCGTTCCTGCACCCCTGCAGACGGACGAGAGGGTGTGATTGCACCCTGCGCTGGAAATGCGAGGGAAGGGCATGAGGGGGTGCATTGACCTTCGGGAATTTGGGGGTTAACCTGGAGATATTAATCAAAAGAGTCTTTTGGAAATTCATGCTCACAGGTACAATCTCATACATTTCAAAGCCCTGGTCTGGCTGCTCTAATGTAACTTTAGGCTCCCGAGGCCAAGTCAGCACTAGGAGAGGGTGAGAAGAAAGGAGTTTAATCAGAAATGAAGACATTTTCCCAAACCTTCATTCATTTTTGAGATATACATTTTCTGGAGGGTCCCCACCAGCACAGTCAGCATTGCTCTGGTCACTGCAGGCTCCTCTAGATGAAGAAAACTTGCCCTGACTTTGAAGCTGTCGCAAATGAAAGGCATTTAACAAATGTTTCTGAAATAAGAAAACCTCTGTACTCCTCTCCTCGTCATTCATTTTCAAATTGATAAGTTAAATACTGTACTCCAGCATAAACATTTCTCAGGGACAAAGTATAAACATTTCTAGTGGAGTGCACTTAATACAATTTTGTTTGCCAAGTGGCTCTGTCTCCTCGCAAGCTATGACTATGAGAGGGTTTTATTTAAATGGAGATATAAATTAATTGCACTCAGCACAGCCTCTCATCCCAGCTCTCTCCTCCATCCGTACCCTTGGACTCTCCGAGGATAGGGCAGGTGGGAACTGCTGTGGCACAGCCTTGCTGGAATTCTGGCAGGACACCGCTGCAGCCATTCCCCTGCCAGCTGCCTCCCCACTTCCCTATAGATAATTTTTTTTTCCATTTGGAGAGACATGACTGGATTTGCTTCCGTTAGACGAATGCAGATGCAATCCCATAAAAGACCTCCTTCCCAAGGCAAGGGTTAATGCAATGTTTTGCAACTTGGCTATATGGTGATGGGAGATACCAACCCTTAGACAGCTGGATTAGATTAATATATGTTAGATATTTTAAGGTCTCATTCAAGAAAAGAAAGCCTAATTTTAGACTTTGATTGAAAGCCCATCTTGGTAATAGCATGGCTAATTTCCTTTCAAAATCAGCAAAATTTAAGTTTTGACAATGTCTTATACTGGGCCCAGCTACTAAGAAGTCTGAGCTTTCTGACATCTGTCCATCTATCCCTCTTTCCCTTCTCTAGCTGAATTCCCGTATTGGTGCAAATTATACAGAAACTGGTGAAACCTGACTCTCCTCCAATTCATGCTTTGTCGATCCCTGAAATAACTTTGAAAGAAAATGAGGAAAAGGTTTCCTCCACAGCAATGTCACCTGCTTGTTTCGAAAGGGGAGGCTTGGGGCAGGCGATTGAGGCTTCAGCCCAAGCGCTGGAGGGTCCAGTGGCCCCTGGGCTGCTCGAGGCCCCCCTGAAGCTCTGCCTAACACCCATCCCGCTCTTCCCTACAGGGAGATGCAATCTGTCAAGTCTGCAGAAAGAAATTTGTTCTCATAAAACACGCAGCAGTAATTTTATGGTACGAGAGGAAAGACGTACAGCCAGAGCCTTGCTGCTCATCAGAAAAATGGCAGCCACCTTTTGTGTGGGTATTGCTTTCTTTCACTATTTTTTTTTTACTACTTTTTTTTCTTTTTTTTTACCCTTAAGATTAAAAACCTCCTGAAGAAGGCTTACAAGGTTTATGGCAGAGGTATAGAAGAAGCAAATTAAAATTCCATAAATATATTTGCTGGCTAAAATTTATATATCCTGTATTCCTCGGGTATCTAATTAGACCCAAGAAGAAAATAGCCCTGCAAAGGACAGGCGTTTTGTTCAAATAATTTTTAAAAATTGAGCTAAATAATAGCCATTTTATACTGCACACAATATAATTGTTCTTCTTGTATTGGGGAGCGGTTATAAATTATCTGGTATCCCATTCAGTCTTGTTGCCACGCCGAGTACCAAACAATTGTGAATGTAGTTACTGGGCACGTAAATTCACGGCTTTCTGACAGCTATACCGTTATTGCCGCTGCTAACTAACCTTCTGCATAAAAAATGCAATCCCAAGGAAAGAAGGAGCATTTATCTAAGTGCTGACATTGAAACATTCTGAATAACTCTTTGAATCATTTGTACTATTATGGGTAGAAAATGTAATTATTGTAATCAGCCTTGAGTCTGAGGCCATGTTGTTTTAAAAAAAAAAAAAAAAGAAGGGAGAGGGAGAGAGAGGGGGGAAACCAGATCTGAACAACGAAAATGAACCTTGATAATGGAGCAGCCTTGAATTCCACTTCATTTATCACACTAATGGATGTCAAGATGACCTCAATCAAACATTTTGTTTTCCAGTTTTAAGCAATGGAAAATGCTTTCTTTCTTTTTTTTTTTTTTTCTGGAAAAAAAAGAAAGTTATTTAAATTGTTCCTAGTAATTACTTTAGAGTAGAAGGTCAAAGTCAATATGAAATAATATCCACCAACCTTTTGATGAGACTAGTCCAGGCTCTTTACTGACACAGTTCACATATCTCTATAATCCTAGTGCAAGCTTTGTGTTTCTCCTTCCCTGTTCCTTGTGGTTTTAGACTTAAATAGAAATCACATCTTTTGGTGTTTTTATTAGGTCTCATTTGGAGTCCCAGTAGTTTTTCGTCTAATATTTTTAAGTAAATGATCATGTGGTTTAAACGCTATCTCCCTGACTAGCATATTTCAGGATAGTATATAGCTGTAAAAAAAGGTGCAGAAATCTAATTAAAAGAAATTTATGACAACGGCAGTTCATTAAAATGTCTTGATTCACCTAGGCCAATCTCATGAAGAACATTGTGTGGAACCTGAGGCAGATCCTAGGCAAAACACTGTTAGCATGGGCCCAGATTTGAATATTTCAGTTCATTTATATCTCTGTGACGGACAACAGCATCCAAATGCCAACACTTTTGCTCCCCATGACTGGTAAAACTGTTGGTTGGATCTAAATTTAGCCAGCACCCAGAGCTGCCCCTGGTGGTTAGTCTTCTTCTTGGTCATACAACTTCTGGATGTTGAGTGAAAGTGTCTGTCTCGCCCTCAGAAATGGGGTTACAAGCTGGGGATTTTTTTATGTCACTGTGCAGTATAATCCACAATCTGCACCAGTGTGACCTGTAACAGTTGAAAGAGATACTTGATGAATGCATTTTGACTCATTTAATTTGGCAGCACAGTCTTTCTGTGGATCCACAAACTGTCCTTAGTCATCAAGGACCCATTTAACGGGTTTCCAAACACGACCGCAAGCTGTAGAAATATGAATTGTTTAGAAGCTACAAATGAATTATTTCATTGAAGACTGGCAGGCTTGTGTTTTGTTGTTTTTTTTTTAAAAAAAAGAAAAATAACAGAAAAATCCTCAGTTTAAAGAGGAAACTAAGGAGGAATTATCTGTGAGAATTCACTGGCCACCTACCCATCAATAGCTGTGGCAGGTACGAGCTTGTCCCTCTTTTAGTCTTTTCTGTCTGTGGGGGACGAGACAAACGTGGTTTCACTTCTGTAGGTGCAGAAGAGTTTTTCACAGGCATCTGCAGGTCCCTTTTTGTAATTTTTAATCATACTTTTAATATATAAATGTCTTGCTGCGTTTACACAATGGTCAGAGAAGGAAGATATATGCCCTAAAAGAAGACACTGTTCGAAGGTGCAGGTCTCAGTTTTCAGTCACACTTGCTACAGCAGATTATGCAAATCCTGGATTTGGACACAAGAAGTAGCCCTAAACCCAGGTGTATGGACTTAAGAGATCTGCATGCTCTCTTGCACCATATAAATGGTATGTTTTCTGTTCTCTAATACAAGATTATTTCTGTCTTTTCTACTTTTAACAGGATAATAATGATCTCTGTTGGCATTTTCCAGTGCAGCTTGTAACATTATAATATCTAGATTTTTAATTCTGGAACTTTAGAGGGCTTACATTAGTGTCTTTGGACGGCACTCGCAAAAAAACCACAGTTTATTTAAGAGGCAGCCTGCTTATTCAGGAAAAGATATGATGCAGTAAATGATTTGTAAAAAATTTGCAACGAACCCTGTCCCAGTAATAGCATCATGCGACAGACTGCCGCGGGCCCTTGCTCACTTTAGTGTGAAGCTCTTGGAGCAGTCTGTGCCAAATAAACTTCTTTGAAACAGTCAGAAATCATCCATATGGTAAAATATCATCTCTCCCCTCTTCACCAATAACTCAGGATTTAGAAAAGTACTTTGCAAAAAAATGTGAACCCTGTTGGTCCATGCAAGGGACCCTCCTGCAGGAAGGGCAGAGACCAGCTTGCCCAAGTCCCCTGCCCTCCCCAGCTGGGCAGAAAGTAGTTGCATGGCAGAAAAGAGCAGGAGCAAACAGGTAAGACGAGAGGAAAGATGTGCAATGCTTAAAAGGATGTATAAAGAGAGACAGGGCAAAGACCTCAGTGTCTTTTCCGGGAGTAATATTGCACTGTATAGTAACCTCAGGCTAAAAGAGAGACCAGTGAATCATAATAGGAAAAAAAAAAAAAAAGTGTGGACATTTTTAAGTTAAGCTTTTAAGAATAAATAAATCTGTAGAATGCAACGTAAATCAGCTGCCTCTTTTCCCCTCCCTTCCTTCCCCACCCCCAAACACTCGCTAAAATGATTGGAAACATTTGGGTCTGAAAAAAAAAGGGAAAGCTATAAGTGCTTTTTCTTCCTTTTTTTTGCCAAATCATGCAGAAGATGCTGGCAGCTGCAAAGATTCAATTATACACAATGCAAAAAATAATTTAAAAAAATAATGGCACTTGAAAAAAAATTGCCTCTCCAGAAATTGCGTGGAACAATAAATCTGTTAATTAGCTAATTAATATTCAATTGGGGTCAGTGGGCTTAATAGAACCTTTTTCTGAGACCCAAGAAATTTTCCAATCACAATGTTAAGTCTGCCCACTTTCATTATCATCTAAGTGCAGGCAGCCCTTATCTGGCCGCCAGGCGCCCAGGAACAATGCAGCACCATTATCATCTCGGCGCAGTGGGTGCGGGTACCACAGTCGGATGTTGCAGGCTGTGAAGTAAAAATGCTTGAGCATTTAGGGTAATTGATATATGGGTTCTGCTGTATTGTTTAGGGCTGTTTGTTTGCTCTACTGGTATTTAAGGCAGCCGAGCATCAGAAGATTGATTTTCATTGGTTGCCATTTTTTATTTTTTTTTGACAAAATCGATGACAAGTTGTCAGTGCGGGACCCGGACCAATAGCATCCGGCAAGTCCTCCCCACGGCACAAGGGCTGCTGCTGGCTGGGTGTGCATGGAGGTGCTGGGGCAGCGTGCCCCCCGTGCCTTCCGCTGGATCTTGTCCGGTGGAGATGCTGTGGTAATGCTCATCTCTGTAGGGCGGACATCTAAATAGCATCACTATAAAGAAGGACACATTTAAACCAGCATCACTATAAAAAGGACAAAATGAAAGATCTATGTTATTAGTGGTGGTAGCTGCTTATATTTGTTCTTCCAAGGGACTGCCATTTTCTCCTGTAAGACCTACTATCTGTTTCTTCCCTTGGTATCAAAGTATGGAAGAGGGGGTTGTTGGGTTTGGGTCCCCCTGCTGCCCTCCAGGTTAAGAGAAATCTGTAGATTACAGCTTTTGGAATTTGCTGAACTGAAGACCGTTGTTTATGGTATTCCAGGACATTTCATAAAAGAGTTTGTGACCGAAATTACATTTGTTGTTTAGCTGGTAGTAAATCCTCCAGGTTAGCTTAGAAAGGCCATCTAGGTCCAAGCAGTTTGACACAGACCCCTTAAATCACTGCCCCAGGTCCCTGACATCTACCATACTCTTCTGATGATTAGGTTGTAAATGAAAAACAGAGTTGGCGTTAACTTTACAGAATGGGGACATGATCTACGGGACCTACCTGCCCCTCAACTTCACTGAGCTTCATCTCCACACGCTACCACAAGAGACATAGAGGAGAGTAAAAGTTGCCTGAATACTTTGCAGTTGCCCGATTCAACTGCTAAAACTTTCTCCTTCTCCATCAAGGAGCAATTCTTCTTTTCCTGCTTTGCACAGCTCCCTCACCATCCCTAGGTTTGTCTGGGAGAGGATCTTGGAGAGTGGAAGAAGAGGGAAAGAGGTTTTTCACTGGAAATTTGGAGACCAGGAAATCCTTTTGTCCTCCTTTCTCCCCTTCCCTTTCTGGCAAAGGACCCCTGTTGCCAGAATATTCAGGGCAGAATATAATTACATGAAAAGAAAAATTAAGAATTTTGCAAGTATTTCCCAGGTGATGTGCCTGTCAGTTGTTGGCGTACTTAACTTGAAACTAGAGATTCCTGGTTATGGATGACTTATCCCTGAATCTGCTGAAAACGAACATTTCAGGTGATTTCTTGCCAGCGCAGCTATAAGTTAAATGATTTACAGGTGCTGGCCTTTCATGGGAGTGGCTCCTCTGCTCGGTCCACCCTGAGGAAGTTTTCTGCTGGAGCTGTTAGGAGGACGCAGGTGCTTTTTGGACAGGGAGATTTCTGGAGGAGACAAGAAGGTGCTGTATGTGGGGGGCACCGGCAGCACCTCCAAGCCATCAGCCAGACGCTTCTATTTTCACTTCAGTCTTCACTGTGGTTTTTGCAGTCAGCTTTTTCTGCCTGACTTCACAGGGCTCACATACTTTATTTTGGGGCATGGGCTGGGGAGGGGGAATTTTTTTTTTTCTTTCTCCTTCAACTTTCTTGCAAGTCACTGGACTTTTATATTTATTTCCCGGGTAGCCTATGTGCAATTACTCTGATTAGATCCCGCTCGCCACCTCTCTGCTATAGCGCACGCATACCCTAAACCTTAAAAGGAAAATAAAAGCTGCTATTTCCTATTTTCATAAATGAAAAGATGTTTCAAGTATTGGGAGACACTGAAAGAAATTCTGCAGTTTGAAGATACTTCAACTTAACTACTAATTGCAGAGGACCAGTGGGCGTAATTTTGGCACTATATTAGCTTTGCCACTCCATGAATAATTTGCATACAAAATGCTTTATTTTGGCAATCTATTAAAGAGCTATACAGTATTTGTGGCTTATCGCATTCACGCAGGAAGCAGGATCCTTGGCCATCTCGTTAAATTCTGTTGATGCATAACAATTTAAAGCATGGCACAAGCTGGTATGACATTTAAAGATGCCTTCACTTAATTATATTACACAAATATTGGGTTGTTTATCCTTGGGAATAAAGTCTTTTTGAAGTCAAAGTTGGCATGCGTATAAAGGAGTAAATTTTAACTGATCCCTCAAGTGGGCCTCCTAGCTGCAAATTGGGGTTCTTGCATTTTTTAAATTATTTGTGATAAGAAGCATTACACTTTGAATACAGCCACTGGAGTTTGTTTGGTACTGCCTGCCTTCTTCTTCTCTAATGGAAAATATGCTCTTTAGCAATAAATCATCACATGAAACCAGAGGGGTAAGTGGGGGGAGAAATGGGACACACGGTGGCTGTTGTAACGGTTTGTGGCTGCAAAAAATCCTCACTTTTGTCTTCAACAGGAGGAAGAAGTCGTGTAACAGTGTCTATAAACTGCTGCATAGAAGCAGTGGGGGAAGGAGGGTAACAGAAAAACTGATACTTTTTTTTACATCCCCAGAAGGATAATCAGCATGAAGCAAACACTGGAGTTTGAGTCTCTCTGTAGATGATAAATCGAAAGGCTGCAAATCTGAAATTCACATTGTTTGCGTTAGTGGGACGATCAAATTTTCTTCCATGGTCGACATCCTTTTATATATATCACATGCAGAAGCTGAAGGACAGAAGACTATGAACGAGCTGGAAGAGAGGTCTCCATCCCAGTAAAAGCCATGTATGGGGATATCCTGGATGAGGAAAACGAAACCATCCATTTGCCAGTGTTGGTAAGAAAGTGTGATCATTTTGCTCCGTGGAGGATGTTAATAATACAGAATAGATCAAATTTTGGCTCACTGGACAGTAAAAGAGAAGATCAATGTATGATGAAAACCTTCAACTGAAGCAGGAGTTTTCTTCCCAACTTTGACCAGCAAAAAAAGAAAAAAATAAAATTACAAAAAAAAAAACCAAACAAAGAAAAAAAACCCCAAAGTAGGAACCAATCCTACCTAACCTTACTTGTAAATAAACGAGATGACATCCAGGTATGGACAGACCATCACCGCACAACAGTTGAGCTGCATTTAACAGCCTTGTGGCCCTTTCTAAGCTTATTTTAGAAGCAAAATGTGGTGGTTTGAAATGCCTTTATATTGTTGGGTAATCAGAAACATTCAGTTCACCTAATGCTTGTATAATGTAGGAAAAATATACGGTATTTCATTCTCACCAAAACCAGTCATCCAGAAAGCGTTTACTAAACACAGCTTGGAGTGCCTGTCTGGGTAGTTATAACTAATATTTGTCTCCTCTGATTTAGTCAAGATATTAACTCCTATAGAAAAACTAACTCTGAATTTCATTTCTTAGTATATTCATTCAGCTATTTAGAGGGTTTTTTAAATACTGCTGTATATATATAAAATTTTTATTTCTGTTGTTTCTTTAATTCAGCCATAGTTCTGCGGGCTGTGGATCTGAGCTGTGGTTCACTCAGGAACTTCTTTGCCTCTAAAGATAAAGTCTCAAAAAGCTGAAATGAAGGGCTGGTCCGGGAGTGGTGGCCTCATCTCTTCCTTACTTGTACTTTGCAAAGCTGCATTGCTCTAACAGGTAACTTGAAACACATGCAGGCCAGGGGCAATCAGCACCACTGCACCAGAGTGCTCCTTTCACTCAAGGAGAAGTTGAGTTGGGTCCTCAATTTACTTTTGGCTTTGTTGTTTTCCCCACCTCCCCCTTCTAATTAATTAACTAATGAGCTGATATGAAGAAATTTTATATATCATAGACTATTGATAAAATCAGTGTTAAGTATATTAGCAATTAGGAAAGAAAGAGGATGTTAAAGATCCTTACGTCCAACTAAGTACTATGATTTAAATTACTGTCTTTCCATTATCTTCCATTTTGATCTACAAACTGTCCCTTATTGATGATGATGTGCATAATTTCACTCCTGGAGAAGTTTTTCCCACGTCTTGGACCATCTGTCAGTGGAGCAGGATGGATCTGTGCACAGGCACTGCATCCCAAGCCCCAAGCAGCCAGTCGGCCAGACTGAGGCACCTGAATGTCTTCAAACATACAAGCCTTTTTAGTCTAAATCCCATTGAGTTTTGGTAAGATTTAACAGCCCCAGCTTCGTCCTTAGATCACTACAGCTTTGTGAGCACTGGCACATATGGCCACTGCCAGTGCCCGTGGCCAAAAATATGGGGACCCGCTCCCGAAACAGGCAGATGTGGAGCAATGCCCATGCTGATGTCCCCGAGTGGTGCAGCCCCACCGAGGTGGCCTGAAACAGCCAGCATGGGACTGCGCCGGGGTGCTCTGTGAATTACCTAGGCACATCAACAGCGTTTAAAATCTGACTGTAAAGATTTGGTCCTCAAAGTGTTGTGTGTGGCACCTGCTCTTAACCAGTTAAGGCATTTCCAATGACTGGGGCACAGGTGAGTGACTCCCACTGGTGTCATTTATTATCAGGAGTTGGACATTACCTAACTTTAAGCATCTGCACCAAAGGACTGGCCCAAGTTGCTGTCTGAAAGTGTGTGAGTATTTTCAACCACTCATCTGCCCTAACGACTGTCAGAGGACCAACCTGCTCATCAAAGGAAAAGGTACTAATTTTTAGTCCTTCTAAGCAAGAAACCAAAAAAGGTATGTTCTGCACAGAGGTATTCTTAAGTATCAGAGAGGAAAAGTCTGCTTCAAGCTGTGTTTTGTAGCCATGTATTGAGGTCTCCTCCTGCAACTACTTCTGGCACAAATTAAACAGCATTCCTATCTGCCCTGGTAAACAGCATATTCTTTACTGTTTCTACCAAGTGCAGCCCTAATATTTCTCTTACACTTTCTATTCGTGGTGAGATTCGGTTGAATAAATTTTAGCTTCATAATAAACATCTCTCGGAGTTAATGGACCAGCAGTAAGGCTGCTGAGCTCCAAGCTGCACCAGCAATGCCAGCAACTCCCAGGGAATTACTTGCAGGTGCAGGTACTTGGCAATGCCTGGGGCTTGCCAAATGCAGGCAGCCATGACTGGCATAAAAAACTTTGGCCAGTGCATTAGATGAACTGGGCACGCTGCAAAGCCACGGCTTGCAGATCTCCTACCCCCAGTTCGGCAGCAGTTCCACCAGTTACGTGTCTGCAATCAGGAGAAGTGCCTCATGATGTAGTTGTAGCGCCCTGGAAAGCAGGCTGCGGCACAACACGATGGTCTGCTGCACAGCCTAAGGACGTCATGGGGACGACTGGGGAAAGTAAGGAAAACCTACAGCATCAGCTCATAATCATTAATAACTCTTTGGGTATTCTTCCAATTCTTTTCTTTTTCTTTCTTTTTTCTTCTTTTGTCTTCTTCTTTATTATTTTTTTAAATCACTTAATGTACAATTAATAGCACCCATTTGCGTAGCTACATCAATTTTTATTAGTAAGAAGTTAGGAAACAGGAGATGCACACACTGTAGCTCTTTGTCACTGATGTGTGAGCCTACAATCCCAGCCCTAATAAAGGAAGGTACCCGGCCTTTTCAGGTTTTCAAGAGCAGTCGTATAAGGCGCACCCACGCCATGCGAGTGCAAGCCTTGGCCCTTGCGGGATCAGCTAACCGCTTTTTCTCTGTGCAGTGTTCAAACTGTAACGGTGCACGTGAGCAGAACCACAAGCTCGAGAGTCAACCTCCTCGGTGGCCAGGCCCGGAGCTGAAGGGATCAGGTAGGACAGGCGGGAGGTGCGGCGGGGGGAGGCGAGGCGGGGAAGACAAGCACGAGGTGACTGCCTGACCATGCAGTCTGATCTTGTGCTCTTTTAATTTCTGTGGATGATGCCTGATTTCCAGGCAGAATTTGGGCCTTTGGGCTAACTTTACTTAATCTTACAAGATCTCCCGAGAGATTTTTAATGGGAACTCAGTATTAACTGTCCCTACAGCTGCACATCCAAAGATTATTTAAACTTGAATGTCTTCTCAGCCTTTATCATTGAAAATCTTAAGCTATCATTTCTACCCTTCTGCCAAGCCCTTGATTCTTCCTTCACTCCTATGTTGTTGCAGTTGCAGTGTCCCTCTTTGAGGCTGTCTCCGTCTCTTACAACTTTTGAGTGGGACTTTCTACAGAAAGACATAACTCGTGTTGCTCTTCCTCTTCTCATTTGTGGGAATCATCTGTCAGCAGCAGCAATACTCCTGTGCCCAGAGGCCTCAACCAAGCTCTAAACATACAAAATGGGGACCACTGCTGAAGTCCTGGTGGCAACTGGAGGAGCCCAACCAACCAAAAAAAAAAAGGTGCAGAGAGGTTGAATGACTGTAAGGACACATGGAAAGTAAGTACCTGCCCCAGAAATAACAACAGCCCTGTGACCTTCGATAACATTCTGCTCTTTGATCTGTCTCTCTTCCGCTGACTAGTCCTACCTGGCAGTGCAGAGATGCAGGGGATGGATGTGCTGTATGGAGCTGAGCTGCCCATGAATGAGAATGGCATTTGAGTCACACCCCAGAGTAAGCTGCACTTGAGCTTGTGTGGGAGTTGCACGTGCCTTCAAAGGCATAGGCCTTCACTTCTGAAAATTACCTTGGTGATACTAGATGACTATGAATGCTTATCAGTTTATATTCTTCTAGTTTGCTTTCAGCTCCATCATTTTTGAGGGGAGGATTCCTCCAGGACCTGGTTGGAGCTTTATGGCCTTTATGTGCATGTGTGCGCTGTCAGGTATGTGCATGAGAAGTGTTTTACCCCTGATATTTGGTAGTTTCTCACGTGTGACAGAAACCCGATGTGCTCTTTTTGCTCATTCTGATGCCTCACACTCTGTACATACGTAGGCTGTTTAGTTATTGCACAGAAACGTGCTCCAGTATCAGCTTGTTGTTGTTCACATGTACCAAGTGACACCTCTGAACAGTATGGTCTGCGACACCTGTGTTGGCATTGCTTGCATTAAATGACAGCATTTCATACAATTAAATCCTGAGTGGATATAGAACAAGATGGCTCTACTGGCTTGCAGTTTTCAAGCTCTGCTTAGCTGTCTTCTTACCCACCAGCGCAGAGTCATATGATGGACTTCACGACGCTGGTTGGAGCGCAGCTTAGTCAGAAATGAGTATGATTTATGTTTTCCTTTTTCCTAACATGGTGGGTATCAGTCACAGTCACAGGACCTTAACTCCTTTTTGATTAGCTCTTTGTGTTGGCCTCTCCTATTCATGCAAAGCACACTTTAATATGTGGAATGTTACAGTTGAAAAGTTGTTATTTAAATACCTTATTTATGTGGTTTGTTATAGTCTATGCAATAAATTGAAAAGCATAAATAATGGGGAGATTCTCCGTAATATACACTCATTTCCTGATGTTTTTATCACATAGGTAATGCAAAGTACCATTACCAGTTACTTCACCATCATCCTTAACACTGAGAATTAAAAGCAACTGGTACATAAAATGCTATTATGCAATATCTGCATTTCCTTCTTGTATCTTAGTTATCTCCATTATCACAAATGCCACACTCCCTTCTACCAGCACCCACCAGTGAAACGTGCAGTGAGTGTTTTGCGACATGTTCCCGTGTGGTGTGGGACAGGGTTTAGCACCAGCTAGGAGGGGTGCAAATGATAGAACATGCTCACTCGTAAGGCTGTAAAGAGCATGGGGGGGTTCCTGCGTTGCTGTTACAATAAATGAGATCGCTGTTGACATGGCTTTCCACGAATTCCTATGACTTGCAAAAGATGATGTTGACCAGCCAATTATGTTCTATTACTGCTGACTAGGAAACAAGGATCTAATCTGAATCTCACTGATGCTAATGAACATTTTTACACTGACTTCAAAAGGTGCTGCTGGATCAAGCAGCAAATTATTTTCCTCCAGCATATATAAATTTTGATTGTGTCCCACAAAACTAGAATCTCTCCGGTCTAATGAGCAGTGCATAGCTCTTGCCCTGTTACAAGGCAAACGTAGAGGCTGATACTGATGAAACAAGGTGGATCTTTCCTTCCGCCAGCTATTTGACAGTTGTGACAAATTGTCTTCTGCCATGAGTTCCTACTAGAGACTCGGTTGTTGGTACGGAGGGCAGGGTCAGCGGTATAAACTTTCAGAGCTTCAAAAAAAACCCCAACCACAAGGTGTTTCTATAAAGCACACATTTCTGGCCTACTTGAATCCAGCTGTGTGACTTTCAGGTCAGGAAGAGGAATTACAATACAATCTTCGCTAACTTTTGATTCTCCACAAAAGGTCTTAACAAAATTGGATGAGTTTTATGAATATGTTAGCAGGGTGTAGAATAACTCTTTGCTTGCCTTCTTCTCACTGAACTGGTAGGTAGCCTTTCTATTGTGAATAGAACCCTTTTTTTTGTAATGAAAGACTTAGGAAAATATAATAAATGAATGGAAAGGGAAGCGCAGTAAGTTCTGCATCTTTTCATTGATCTGTTATTTTTAGTAAATCACATGTAATCATAACACAAAATCCTTGAAATATGATGTGACAAAAATAATCAGAAATCAAGCTCAACCTGAAAATTAAAGGCATCAGCTCACACAGTTCATGAAAGCAAGAATATATTTTGGATGGTCTAGTTAGCATATTGCAATCACTTAGCAATGTAGTTAGCATACCACTGCATCTGGTGCAGTGCTGTGTTCCTTATTAATCTTCAATACGTTTATTTGCCTGCTCTATACTTCAGATCTGCCAGATGTGCTATGCCATTTCCTCAGACTGAGTCCAGAGTTTACCATCAACTTGCCTGCTACTGCAACTACTGCAGCACCTGCGCTTACTCCAGGTAAGGGCACAGGAGATGGGTGTTAAGAGGGCAGTTCAACATCCAGTGTGAACACGCGAAGCAAAAATTAATTATAGCTTATACTGTATGTGATAGAAATGAGTTACTGCCTAATTATGTCTCCTGTTTCCATTCAGATGAATTAATGTTTGTTGTGAGCCCTTGGGAAACCAGACACACTTTAAAGTTGTAAAGAGTGCTATCATTATTGCTTTTGACAGTCATTGAAGTATAATTATCTGATCATCTATTTAAAAAAAAAATATCAAAACTTGTTATATATGAGTTCTGAGCTGGCAAATTACAGAACAGTCACCTTAGACGCTCAACTGCTCAGCTATTTTCTGTAGTGGCACTGCCACCTCCTGGAAAAACAGAAGTTGTGCTTCCAAATTTTCCATCTTCAGATGAAAAACTTTTCAAGAGGTTAAGTACAAAAGCCAAAACCCTCTTAAATTTAAGGTGTTAGGAGTTGCTGAGATACCTGGTTTCAATGTTAGAAATGGCTGCACAGCTTTGTTATCAAAGGATTTTGCTGAGGAACAAGAATGGATGTGATGTTTGGAGTGTTGGGGGCTACTCCTATCAAAAGGAGATGGTTAGAACAGCTAGGTGCTCCAGCACTTTGGTGTTTCCTTACAAAGCATAAGTTCCTTAAGCACACCATGAATTTCCCACCAAGAAATGGTGCAGTATTACTTAATGCCCCCAGCAGTCAGTAACCCAGAAACAGATACTTTCAGATCACAGGATTTTAGCACTAAAGAGGTTTGTACTGCAGTTTTCATCTGAAAGGGTATGGTATTGTAGTTTTTTGTCTACTGCGATAGCTAGTGTTGATCATCCTACCAACTCACTAAGCAGTGGTTCTGGCTGCCAGTGAAGGATCTACCCCAACTCAAAACACACACCCCTTGTCTCTGGGTGCTGCATTAGCTTTGTTACTCAGATTTTACATTTGTCCATCTCCCCAGTTGTCCTCTGTCCCAATGCCAGCTTTTCTGTCAATTAGCTTGGACCTCTGGCTGCTATGTGACCTTCAGCCTAAGAGAAACTGTAGGAAGAGCCTCTCACACTCTTCCCAGGCTCAACTTCTCCAAGACCCAGACAAAGCTGTAGCTCTGCCCACAGCAGAGGAAGACTCTTCTCCCTGCCTCAGCTCCCTCTTGCAGAAAGAGTGGGAGATAGACACCCACATCTCACGTGGGACTACCCTTCCTCAGGAGACAGACAGGTGAAGCACGTAGCCGCTCACTGGCGTTATCTCACAAGCAGGGCTGAAATCCCCCTCCAGGTCCAGCTACTTCAAGCCTTTTCTGTCTGCATAGTGACAGGGCTGCAGGAAGGCTGCTCTTGTTTCAGCAAAACAGTTTCTTACTGCTTCCTCAAATTATAGAATTGCGTTCAACTACAAAAGATGAAATCCTTCTTTACTTGCACTTACCAGATAGCCTGTGAGACCACACATTTTACACCTCACCCACCCCTCAAATGACAGTGCAATTCTAACTACTTTCAAATTTACCAGGCTTTGTTTTCAGGCTATTTTCCTATTTGAAGTCAAAACCAAGTTGGGTGTTTTTACCCAAATTCCTCTTACAATTACTGTCTCTCTGCTGGGGAGAAGTTATATCTGAACTATACAGGGTTTATTATCCACACTCTACTGTAATGGCAACCCATTACTCTCACACCTGCCTCAGCTGGTCCCATTCCCATCTCTGCAGTGCTGGAATACGGGTGCGCTGGCTGCTTGGTCGGCCAGACACACACAGCTCCAACTGAACGGTTCCCCCTCCCATCACGCTCCACATGCTGCAGGGATGCGGGCCTCATAAACATCCAGAAATTGCACAGCCTTTCACTAATACTTTGGATTCAATTTTTTTTTTTTTTTTTTGTGTCTGTGATGCATGCAAGGTATCAGAGCTGCTGCAAAGGAAGTCGCTAGCACTCAGTTCCCCAGCCTGTTCATTTCTTACACTGCATAGTGGCAAATTGCTCTCTGAAATAATCCTGTGGATAGTAGGATTGTGGAAAGTGGCACCCACCTTTTTGACTGTGGTCAGAGCAAAAGTCATGTCTGGTCTTTTGGAGATTTTCCTTTTATTAGAAACACCTAATCTCCTCTGCAAGATTTTTATATCACACCTTGTCAAAGACTTGCTAAATTTTTGTAACTTCAGACTGTCCTTCCTTTTTAAAATTGTGATATAGCATCAGGGTTTTATTTTCTTTTAAATAAATTCAGTATAACCAGTTGATGCTGATACCAATACCTATAAAGAATTCTTTCCCAACCAACAAGAACTCTTCAAAGTTTCAAGTTTTCTCTTAGACAAGAAAACTTTTCCTGTGGTACTGCAGGATATGTACATGCCAAGTCGTTTACTTGGCAGCCTCTTCCTGCAAATGGACCACTGAAGGATGGAGGAAGGAACATTTGCGTGTCTGCAAACAGAAGAGAGGCAACAGACTTTTTTCCCTCCCTGAACACATTTATTCCCTTCAGCCGCCAATACTTTTCTTTTATGCTTAGGGCAACGTTTGATATTAGCTTCCCAATAAGCCTATCTCGAAAGAACATCAGCAATGCAGAGTTTTTACCCAAGACAGATTGCAAATCCAAATTACTTCCGATTTCTTAAGGATTCATATGGGCATCTGCCAAGATTCCTCAGTCATGAGCTACTGCAAGAAACATAGTTTGAACTGGCCTCGTATAGAGGGACAGGAATACCTACATAAAAATTTATTTCCAAAGAGCTCACATTTTTCTAGCAAGCCGTTATCCTCCCAGCTCCTCTGTACTGAGTAGCCAAAAGTGGCCTCAAAGTAAAAATGCTAGCTAGAACGATCTTCAGCTCTGAAAATATGACAGCTCACGCTGCTGGCCATTGCAACACTCCCTTTTCTCACTTCCCACAACATTTATGAAGTACTGCCAAACCCACAAACACATTTTCTGTAATAGCAACAGAACATCACCACATACACATCTCTGTGTGTCTCAGGTACAGGACTGCTTACCTGCACCAGCTTTTTGCCACTGAAAGTGCTCCCCGTGAAATGGTTCAGTGTTGCCTTCATGTCTAATTTCAATCTGGAAGCTTTAAACTTAGTGAAGACTACCAGATAATGTCATTATTTCTGGATCCAATGGTTCATCTTACACAAAAAAATTACTTTGGTAAAACAAACTGACGGGAAATGGCATACTTTTCAATATTCTCAACATCAAATACTTTTGTAGGGCAAATGTTTTTAATAAGCTGAAAGCTACAGTTCAAGACCATCAACAGCTGTCAAATGAAGCTTGAGGCCTTCCTTGGTATGTCTGATGCTGTTTTGAACTTAAGCACTCATTTTCTGATCAACTTTTCCTGGTACCCGTTTTTAATTTAAATGCTTCTTTTCATCAGCCCTAATTTCACTCCAAGTTAATGATTTTTTCTCCATACATAAGTGGCTCTCTTAGAAGCCTCTTTTCTATCATGTGCATTATGTACAGGTTGGTGCTGAAACATAGCGTTTCAATCACAGCATCGTCTCCATCCTCCCTTTCCTCAGCTCCTCTGCAGTCACTGCTACTTCACATCATGCTCAACAGAACCAGATACATATTCATTCACCCTGGCCCAAAAAGTATCACAGTAATACATCCTGTTCGCTTTGTTCATTAGCCAGTCGCCTGTTGGAGGAGGCTACAAGAGGGCTGAGCTCAGCAGAAACTCTCTGGGCACAAAAAATAGCTTCCTATGGAAACTTAGGGTGGTGCTTCCGGTCTGTCATCTCAGACAGAGTCCCCAGGTGCAGCAGTTGGGCAGATGTGAGAGGCACAGAGAGCACTTAGAGAGACACAGGCACAGATTTTCTATCAAACACTGCCACAGCCACCCGGCAAGTGGGTCTCGCTGTAGCAGACACCACTCTGCGGGGCTGAAACCCAAAAGACTCTTTTGGCAATTGTATCATTCCCCAGCTGATACTGATACGAGTGGAGTACAGGTACCTCAAAATGCAGTGGGGCCTCTTTGCAGTAGGTGATGATTTGGCCCAGTCTACACAATCTTTCTTTTTACTTTTTTTTTTAAGCACTGTGTAGATGTAGATGATTACCCTTTTTAGTAAACAATGACCAGTTCCTCTATGAAATGAAATATTGCTCTTTGCCTTTAGTCATACAAAAACATACCAGCCTATGAAGGACACAGTGGTTGGCAGGATGAGCCTACAAACCAGTTGATTTCCACAGAAGTTCCTTCTCTCTTCCCTGGCTTACAGTAATCTCTTTTGTTGGAAGCAAAGACCCTGAAGGTACAGCCGCCTTATAACAGACCTCCTTCCAGGTATTTCAACCTGCAGCTGTGTTCTCCAGGTCATGGTATTAGTTGTGCTCGAGTTAGTTTGGCCTTATGACTGGATCAGACCACATGTCAACAGCTTGCACCAATCCAATGACTAAGTGTCTTTGCTGACAGTGCCATCTCTGTAACATCACCAGAGATGGGTCAGTCATATTTACTCACAGGAATTGCGCTGTTTGTTTTGCCAGACTTTCAGTTGTGGAGCTCACCAGGGAAGCTCTTCCCCAACTGTTTCACAATGACAATTCCGAATCACCCATATTACCAGGGAATTTCCATTTTAATTTCTTTCTCAAGGTATTCTTTTAATATTTTTTTTACTTCTTTTCACCTGGCTTTCAGCTGGTTTTCTGAATCTTCAGAGATCCAGAAAGCAAAACTTTATGAACCTTACCTGGCTTCTTATGTTGGTATTCTCTTTTGCGCTTCTTGAGTGAATTGATGTGCTCCACAGACGGGGGTTTGTGTTGCTTCTCAGCTGGCGGCATTTATCTGTCTCAATATTCACATCCACAGGGTGCCCATCAATCTAGGGGCAAGGCACCCGCTGTCCCCTTTATCATCAGGGAATGAAAATAGAGTGTGATCTATCACATCTGAAAGTAGATCTCCACCTACGTTCAGGTGAGTTATATCTTAAAAGTACTAATTTCCCACTGATCAATACAGACATGTCTCAGACATAAATGTGTACGTCCCAGGTATCTGAAGCTAGCGACACGAATCCACTTCTCCAGTCGCATTCTTACACAACCCCCAGCTTTTCCATTGCCTTGTTCTCCCTGGCTTCCCACAGTAAAGGATGCTCCCTATAACTGGCAATGTGGACTCAAAATTATTTTCACCTTTTGAACAGTGACAGTCCTGCCAGTCACACTGTGGGAGGACAGTGCCTTTAGAGAGTACACTAGAAATGCTGATCCCAGCTATCTCTGTACTGAACTTCTGTTCACTTCAGTGAGAATTTACACGTACCCCAAGCATCCAGGTGCACCTCCTGAAGACAGCAGAGCTCATCGTATTGTGACTGTGGCTGTGACTGTTGTCTGTGCCTACAGCCACCAAAAGAGGCAGGCTTTGTGAGGTTGGCACCTTCCCCCATAGAGCATCTTCTCTAAGGGAGGCTTTGCGTCGTAGTCAGCACAAAAAACTCTCCCTAAATTATCTGTACTTGAGCCACAATGAAATCGATTCAGGATGAAGAACTCTCATTCTTAAGTAAAGTGGAAGTTTTGCCTGGTAATGGATAAAATTATATTTTAACTGGCCCTAAAGGTGGCTGGCATGTAGTAAAGAGGCCATGTTCTCTGGTTCCAACTGTACTAAATGCATCCTCTAGCTGAAAGAAAACAGTGATTATCAGAAAGTCAATTGTCATTCTGCCTCTTTAGAAAAATTCCCATTAAAGATAAAGCCAATTTTAATTAGATTAAGTATCCAATTACTGTAATTACATTTTTAAAAAATTCACATCATGAGGATGACCCTTTTAAAAAGGGTTACAAGAATAATTAGTGTATTCATATTAACCAAAATGTATTGGATAATATTTATACCCAGAAGGCAAAGTACATTACACATATTTCACCTTTGGGGAAAGCTTGCAAATGTTTTGGCAGTGGTATGAATATTTATAGGGAAGAGCGTGCTTTAGCAAGATTATATGAGAAAGCATTTATATGCTCACAAATTTTTACCCAAGGGTAAAGTATACATAAAATGTAGTGCAGAGATTATGGATATGCAAAGTACGATTTAAGCGGGGAATTTATATCAGTTTGTTTAATTAATTGGTGCAGAATACTACTTCCCTTCTTTTTTTTTTTTGTGACAGAAGGGCCCACAGAATTCAAGTCCGAGCTTTCCTTCTGCCGATCAATGACAGCGAAGAAAGATGCAGGGAAAGGGTCATCCCTCTGCAAGGCATCGCCTTGTCCATGGGTTAAACCATCCCCTTCAATGTGCTCCTGACCACGCTGTGTAAGCAGCTCCATCTGTTACCTGATGCTACCTTGACAACTCACCGCGGAGCTGGAAAACACGCAGGCAGCCTCTAGTCAGCACTGCTCATTGAGGGGCAACTCCTCCAGTTCTCAGTAAGGGGAAGACTTGAAGATACGCCAAAGAGGTTTGCTCATGCACAGAAAACAAGAAACCACATCCTTGTTCCAGGCTACCCACAGAAGGCACAGAAGATGTGACCCATTTTCACCGCCTAGGTGCAGCATGGGCTTAACACCCCCTGCAAGGAGGCTAGCTGGGCCAGCTCCGGTGCTGCGCACAAAATCCCCGCTGCAGACTAGCGAGCACAACGTTCCACAGTGGTCTTCCCAGCAAATACTGCCGGTACAGCCTAACCATTGATTTTTGACGGCTTCCTAAGGTAGGTGAGAAGGTGAGGTGTGATGGCACAGCTTTTGGCAGACGGGGAGGCTCTTGAGTCCTGTTAGTTTGATAAGATTAAGGAATTTGTTCCTAATTTACGCTTCTATCTAAGATGATTGCTCATTTTTATGGCAATTTATATGTGGCCAGTCAAGAATGGGCAGACAAAGAAAAGACAGGCTTAAAATGATTCATTCAAGTTCTTTCACGCTAATTTTCTCTGCACTGAATTATCAGCAATCATACTTGAGCATTCATGCCTCTCCTGTTTTTCAAAACTGTTGAGTATTTTTTTACATAATCCATATTTTGGTATTCATTAAGCCATAGACTGTGGCTCACGCAGATTTTACCTACACATGTGAAAAAGGTTCTAGATTGTGAAGGTGACCCTTCCCTTATGAAAAATTACAGTAAGTTGCAAATATTTGTGCAGATGGATGCTGGCTTCGATGGTGATGTTGCCAGTGTAGACAGTAGCATGAATGTGTACAATTTCCTCAACTCACACTGTCGTTTCCTGGATTTTGAGCTTTCTTGCAAAATAAAGCAGCCCAAGAGCATGCTTAGGAAAAAAACACATAAAAACAAGGAAATAAAAGTCTGATTCATACTGGATAAATTGCCTTTAAAAACTTTTTCAACATTTGTCCCACAATGAGGAGAAACTGAGAAGGCTGGTAAGCACAGGGCAGCAGAGAGGCAGGCAAGTGGGAGAATATCAGGGTTAAGTAAATAGGAAGAAAATTAAATTAATTTCCAATGCTCCTCTCCAGAAGTTCAAAATAAATAATTTGTTGGAGATTGCTATCAATACCTGCTGCATATCTATTATACTACCTGGAAGGTATTTTGCTATGTAAGTGTTGTTTCTGAATACTATAAAGGCTGTACTTTTATCAGGTTGGAAACATAAATCAAACAAGATATTTATGAATACTAGCACTTACGAGGACATCGTTCTGTGAAAATACCTCTTTTTACGTGATGGCAAACACAATTCAAAGCAATCTAAATACAGCAAAATCCACTTCAGGAGGCTGACCTTTTTGAGGTCCTGCAATTAGTGCATTTGTGGTACTCAGATCACGGACTGTAAAACACATATTCAGATCAGAATATATTTATTTTCCCTCTCCAGGAGGTAAAATCATCTAAAACATCCTCTTGATCTTAATTGTTAGGATGCTGTTTTCAATGGTTGTTTTGTACAATTAGAAATGGGTTCTACAGCAAGCTGAACCAGATGGATTTCACCTGTGACTTCCACAAAGGACTGTCCTTTTTGTGAAGCCCAAGACTTGTACCCTAGGCTTCCCCTGCAGAACTTGCGTATTTGGCTGTAGAACAAAAACGGGTTTTATCCAGGCCTCTTTTTTTTAAAAGATAACCCTTGATGATTGAAGACTTGATAAAGAGTCATTACATCTATGCAGTCTCTGAGTATAAACCCAGTATTAAATTCCTTGCTTTGGCTTTGAGCTGCTGTAGGCTTCTTGAGTGGCTACGGACCAAGTACCACACTGGGATCAGAAAGCTGGTGATTCCATGTGAAATGCCAGTTGGAGAGTATCAGTCTCCCCATTCCTCCTCGGCTTTGAATGGTGTGAGGAAAAAAACTGAGAAAACTGCCCTAAGCACTTCTTTCTTTCTTCCAGTGACTTTCTTAGGGACAAGGTAAGAGTGGAAAGGCAATTTGCTTCATCCAAACCTAATCATCAAGGAAAACCCCACACACCAGTGTTTTGAATCAACTGCCTTGACGACACCCACAGCACCTAAAATGGTGAAACCACCCTTCGACAGTTGCAGCTTACACCTAAAAAGGTTCAGGAGGTGCTGCTGCTGCTTTCCCTGTTGCTGTTTGACCTGCAGTGTTCCCCCTGTGGTCATGGAAGGTTGTTTCACTTTTGGCTGATGCTTTGGGTCACTTCAGCATCCTCAGATGCTGAAGATGACTGTCCTAAGCAACTGCAAAATCTCACCACTGTACTATGCTAAAAAGCTCTTTCTCCTCAATGAAGAGACAAAAGCTGCTGCTCATGGTAGTACATCATTGCCAGAGGATAACAATGTATTTTTCATGACAGAGTGTTTTTAGTGGACTGATGACACGTTCCGGATCAGGGTGACGCTCCTTTTGATGCAGCTACCTGCTAACTTTGCCACTGCAGGCATCAAGAGCTGATGGCAAGTTCAGGGAAGAGGTATAGACACCGTAACAATTCTTATTTCCAGGAGCAGAGCGAGGAGTCACAGAAGTCCTACTGTGAGGTGCCTGAGAACCGGTGAATGAGTGGTGAGTGAAGGAGCTGTGGAAGGGGACAGTCCAGCCAGGTTAGTCTGGTAATGGTTGGTGGGACCTGGCCAAGGGCTGCCATCTCCCTACAGCTGAGGTGCTCAGTAAGAACGATTTCTGGCATCACCTGCCCAGTTCCAGCTGTTCAGTCAGCGGATATCTCTTTTGTAGTAATTTAAGAGCCTGTGGTATTCTGCTGCTGTAGTGGTCTGTGGCGTTAGTCAAAGCAATTCTGCTCTCAGCTCAAGTCTAATTAAGGGTAGCTCTTGCGTAAAGTGAGTTAAATTCAGTAGTCACAGCCCAGGCCCCATGGAAAATAGCCTAATTCAACTACAGTAATACAGTGTAATATAAATATAATGGAAATACAAAACCATATAATTTAATTTGACATGACTGGCAGTTTTTTGCTTAAGTCGGTGAAAATGAACGAATACAAACAATGAACCTCCCTCTTCACTTCGATCTTTTATTGTTAGTACAGTGGGAAGGTGGTTTCAGGATGACTTTGCACAGCAGCAGCCTAAACAAATGCACTGACAATATGCAAGTTTCAAGCTCTCTTTTGAAAATATATGCACACTTATAATTTTGAAATTTCTTAGACAGTTGCAGTAAATTGAATTAAATTTTAAATACGGTCTGGATTTTTCTACATCTGTCCTCTGTGCTCCAAGGAGGGGGAGCCACCCTGCATGGAGAACCCAGGCGAGCCACGGCCTTAACCAGCTTTTAGCCAAGCCACTTTCCTGCAAGTCCCACTGCTGTCACTCCACCAGCCCAGCCATGCGGGCCCTGCTCCCTTGCCAGCCCGGGGAGTGCCCCAGTAGCCACATTGCCGCTACCGAAGCCGCCTCTCACCACGGCAGGCCACCGCAGGCCTTTCAGCGCCCACCCGACCCACCCTCCCATCGCTGCCACCAGCAGAGACCAGGTGCGACACCACTGAAACCCTTCACAGGGGAGAAGAAAAAGGTGCGGGGTTGATTTATTTTGTTTTTCCTTTTGCCCAAGAAGTCTGCAGTGCTACAGTCAAGGGAGGACAGAGAGTCTGGAAAACAGGTATGACGGGATTAGGAAGAGGGGATCCAAATGCCCCCTCCCGCCCTGACCCGCGTTTTTGATGGCGCTTTCCACAGGGCCCCAGCCCAGACCAGGACTGGGGCTGCCCGCGCCCCCCTTCTCCACACCCTCCCCTCAGGGAGGACGATGCCCCGCCGCCCCTCAGGCACCTTCCTCGCGCTCCCTCCCTCCCGGCCGGGCCGCCGCCCGGCGCATGCGCGCGCCTGCGCAGAGACTAACGGTGGGGTAACGGCCCCGCAACGGCCGCGGCGCGCGGGCCGCCATGGCGTACTCGACGTGCTGCAGGGTGGCCGTGGTCTCCTGCCTGGTGCTCTGCGTCTCCCTCCTCCTGCCGCGGACCTTCTTGTCTCGGGGCGGCGGGAGGCAGGAGCCTGGGGCTGCGCCGCTCGCAGCGCCCGCGCCGCCCGAGGGTAAGAGGCCGCCGCGGGCCCCNCGCTACGCCCAGGCCCGCGTTTCGGCAGCTGCCCGGGTGCCGAGCGTGAAACGCGGGGGGTGGCTGGGCGGGGAGCCCGGGGCGGAGCGGGCGGTGGCGCTGGGCTCCCGGCCCGTCAGCTCTCCGCCGGGCGGGCGGTGTGCGAGCGGGCCTCGGTCGGAACGCGCGTCCGGGGGGTGCTCTGCCGCCTGGTATGACAGCGTAGCGTAGTTAATTGTGCCCGTAAGTGCTACCGCGTCACTCTCTCATTAGTGCGTGTGGAGTGTTACAGATTGAACTCACTATTCTTGCTGTGATTTACGTTTTTCTGATCCCTTCAGAGAAAGATGGTTTAAAACCTTGAAAATTTCATTTTGTTTGTTTTACGTACGTAGGGTGCTAAAGCTACTGAACAGAAAGATACCCATGCCACTTTTTTTGTTTTTTTTTTCATTGTAATACATCACTTTTGATTTGAAAGCTTCATTATTTTGTTATTTTCTGTATGGAATGCTTTTGTTGTTGCATATGAAATAAAAGTTCATTTGAATCATCTTCATTGTTCAGTTTCCTACTCCAGTATTTTAAACTTGGCGTTCATGCACCAGATTCTCATAATAAACATGCCACATGATGACTCATTCAGACTTGGATGCTGTCCTTGCAGTCCCTTGAGCTATGTCCTTCTTGCCTGCCCTCCCACTTTGCATGTCCCCTCTTAATTTCTAGAGGAATGGGTTCATACAAGCACCTCCCATTCTTTTTATGCCCATTGCCCTTTGCTATAGGTTTTTCTCCCCAAGGCACATCAGAAGAGTAGTGAGTATCATAGCCACAGGTCTTCACAGAGAAAGAGTTTTGCCCAGGGCTGCCCTTAAGCCAGAGATGAGGCAGATGGAAGCCTAGAGAACCTCTGGGTTGTACTGGATGCTGTCCCACAGGGAATCACGTTCGGTGACTTGATCTTCTGCATCTTATGTGACCGTATGGTTCAGGTGATGCTGATTACATTTGACCAGGGTTTTTTAAGGATGTTCAGGATGAAGTTGCTGCTGAAACATCATGTTGAACCGAAATGTGTGACCTATACGGTGGCTACCCTTCCACGGTTGCTGTGTGTATTCTTTCAGTTGGTTCTTGGTCTTTAGGAACTTAAATATAGTTTCATCAGCACTGTAGATTTATAGGTTTATAGTTTCATTCTATAATCTCTAACAGGGAAAACCTGAATGGTAGCTGATTTTTTTGATAGCACATCAAGAGCAGTACTGTGAGGGCACGATGCTGGGCCCTGCAAAGGCCCAGCAGACAGCACAGGGGCTGGGTGAGGACTGTGGGGTCACCTGCCTGAAGCAGGGATGGGAGGAGATGCTCTGGGCGGTGGTACATGTCTCTCCCTTAACTTCTGCTCCTGTGCTGCTCCCAGCTCTGATCTCACAGTGATACCAGATGGCAGGGTTTGACAAACTTTTCCCACAGCAGTGCAGTCTTAGGCAGTTGTCAGTTTCTATTTTGGTGTTTCTTTCTTTGGCTGCAGGATGGACTGAATTGATGTAACAGAAAAATTAGCTTTAAAAAAAAGAAACCCACCAGAAAACCCCCTTGCACCCAAATTATTTTCAGTGACATCTGCGATGAATGATGTTCACACCTGTTCTAGCACAGCCTACTTTAAGCAGTGCTGTCCCCAGCTGACTAATCACAGCCACAGTTAAATGCTTGACATAGGTATCATTAATGCCCTTTTTCCGTTGTCAATAGGTAGCATAAATGCTCTGTCCATCATCCTGCAGGAGATCGCAGCGCAGCACGAGTTAAGCGTGTGCCTGGTGCAGAGCAAGCGCTCAGCATGCTCCTCTCTTGCACACCAGTCTGCGGCCGAGGATGTAATACCTCGCCTCAGCTGATCCATTTCAGAGGAGAAATTATAGTCCGTATTTTCAATTTGATAGCAAGAATTTCATTACATCTGCTCTGTAGACCAAACTTTATTTCACCTGGAGTTATTTTTTTATTGGAAGAATAAACCTTGATTGAACAGTTCAATTCATATCTCTGTCATTCATCATCCTCTTCAGTGAACTGATAACTGCAGTTACCTGACAGAAGTTCCAGGGACTTGAAGTAATCATGTCATTCTTGAAGTTAATAAAGTGCTTATTGTAGTCTTGGGGGCAAAATGCCTCTGAATAAAACATTCTTAAAGTTTGCTACCATTTGTTAGAACTCTGTGTTACCAGATGGCTTATCGAAACAGGCTTTAAGCGTGGGAATGGTGCTTTCTCTAATAAAGCCATTTCAGAGGTCTCTTTTTTGAAAATGGTGAGCACAGTACTACAGAAATTAATACTATCTTTCAGACAGGTTGCTTTTTTTCACAGTAGTAGTTTCATGTAATTAAAGAACTTATTTAAAGAACTAACTGTGCATGTATCACATTTCTAGTTTATTTCGTGGACAGGCATTAGTTTGGTGGTTTGTTGCGGTTTTTTTTGGCTTTTGGAAAAGAGGAAAAAAGAGCAGTTTAAAAAGTACTTTTAAGTCTAATGTTATAAATACATGCCGTGCATTTTGTAAAGCTACTTTCTTAAGTTGGTAGTTTAAGCAAAACCTTACAGCTCCATGACAATAGGTGTATAGTCTGTCTGCATTCTTATGAACAATGAAGTGGCATGAGCTTTACAAGAAAAATGCACGACTGTTCAGGTAACGCCTCTGCCCAGCTTGGATTTGTGCCATGCACACATCAGTTGCCTGCAGGTGTCCTTAAGAAAATTACCTTGTTTCCATTTGGGGTAGTTTGTGTGTTTTCCTTTTTAACCTCCACCTGCATTATTTAATAAAAAATGTTCAAACATTTGACTATTTCCCTTAGAAACACCTGTGCAGTGGTTTAAGGATTTCAAAATTGTCATTCCTTCTAACCGTTTTTGGGTAGGTTTCTAAAGTTGTGTTGTTGGGATCACAGCTAGAGCTACTTTGTAAATGTCAGTAAAAGAGCAAGAACTAAATGAATGTGTACTGTTTGTCCTGTTCATCTTGATGTTACTCTGCCAGAATCAGAAGTATTTATAAAAAGATTTAGAAGGGAAAAACATAAATGACTGCATGTGTAAAAAATCTAAAAAAAATCACAAGTCTTGTGATAGTGTATAATACTGAAATAGGGAGTGGCCTCAACAATGAATTGAAAGTTAATTTGTAGTGATGTAAAAATGATTAATTACTTGGGCTTTCTTTGGGCAGAGGTGTTGGGGGAAAGAGTGTTAAAGAAAAGCAGCAGAAATCATATAGGGGCTTGAAAGAGAATTTAGATTTAATGTCAAGAAAACAGTTTGTGTATAGATTATTCTAAGCTATTATACTAAACATGAAGGCTATGCAAGAAAACCTTGGAGGACACTTTCAGTCTAGAGAAGATCAAGTTACTTTGTCATGGAGCCTGTGTGTCTGTCTGTTTGTTGCCACTTGCAGGTTTAGAGCCCTGTAGCCAATTGATCTTATTGCACACAGAAACAGAGAAAATAAATCTTTTATAAAAATACACTTCTGAGAGGGCTAAAGATTGATGTAAGTGTCCTGAGACGAAGGCTTCAGTAGAATGTCTTTTTATTGCATTTACCAGAGAGGGAGGTCTTGCATATCCTACTTCCCATAGCAAAAGCTTTGCTTAGAGCACACATTCTTCTTTAAATGTCATGTCCAACAGAGCAGGGGACAAAAACTATACAAAACTCTGAGTTCTGGTTCTCACAAAAGCATATTTCATTTCTGATCCCTGTGACTGAGAAAGCAGTGATTTACTTTTTCAGTCACTATGATGAACATTTTACCAGGAAAATGTAAATGGCACCTAAGCATTCCTAAACGTGGGAGTGAGAGTACAGTTTGAAGATAGGTTTGAGGACTGGAATTTTTATTGCTGAGGCAGGAGGATAGTTCTGAATCCCACTGTCACATGTTTTTCAGTTAAAGCTTTTGCAAAACGTTTAGCTGGTTTGATCTTGGGCTCTGGGGTTTTTTTGTTTGGTTTTGCATGCACAGTAAGGAATAGTAAATGGCTTGCTTGGAAAAAACACAATCTTAGTATTTCCAAACCAAAGTAATGTAACCATGCTTTTGGGATGGAAATGAAGAAAAAAGGCAGAGCACCTCTTGCAGAGGATGAGCAGAACTGTGGGTGCTGTCCCGAGGAGCAGCGTGGGTGAGATTTGAGGAGCTGTGAGACAGCATCCTTTGCTTTGCTGTCAGCGTGGACAAGTCACACCCGCGTCCCATTCCCCATCACTAATCCTCCTCCTACGCTTCCTGGGGTCTGCAGAACATGGATATTTTATAAATGAAGTCATGTATCAAAGTGCAAACTTAATGTAGCAGCAGCCCATATGTACTGTATGTCAAACTTCATTTTTTTTATTATACGTGTATGTATGTATCTCAGCATTTTACAGCTGGACAAATGTCACAGAAAGACACATTATCTAGATTAAGAGTTGCTGAATCGTACAATAACTCAAGTCAAAGTAACTATGAATAGTCAAGTTGGGTTCAGTAGCAATTCCTAAACCCCATTAGACAGAACACACAACAGCTTTCTTGGAAAAAAGACACTTGTGTAGTCTGAGTATTGTCAGCTCGTTGGCCATTTTATTAGCTGTGCTATAAATATACTTTTTAAGATTTGCTTTTTTTCAGCTGAGTGTTAACAGAAACTAGTCTCTTAAACAACACAAATATTAGCTGGGGCATAATTTTATTTTTGGACCTAAAGCTATTGAAGGGACAGGATTAGATGAAACATGCTCTGCTTGCCCTGTAGCTGGTTTGCAAAGCTGGTTTGAAGCATTAAACTGACAAATTATTACGCATGTTGGGTAAACCTTAGGTAAAAAGATCGTGAAGCCAGGTAGGGTGCATTGGGTGGCGTTACCACATGCAGCGAGGAGGTCTGCATGAAGCTCAGGCTGTCACATGGGAGCTGGGAGACATTTCAAAAGGAGAGCAGCATTGGGGCACCCCTCAAAGCTAAATGGAGGTTAGTGCTCGTCCCTTCCCACAGCATGGAAGATGTTCTCTTGAAATACTCACCGTATACACTGGCGACTGGATGGTGCATCAAACAAGGACCCGTCATGTGCTCTTCTCTGCTCACGTAGAAGTTCCACTTGATTTTATTGATGGAGACTATGTCGTTGTCTCCATTTGAAAGTGGCTTGTTTCGTCCCTGGAAATGTTGAATTCAGTCACATCATCTACTGGTGTGGGACAGTGTTGGGCTTTTTTATAACGTGAGGTATATTGTTTAATTGACAGCAGCATTCAAATTGCTATGCATTTTCATTTATATACTGTTTATTTGACATACTTTTGCATATGGTGCTTTTAAGTTACCTGTGCTGTCAACTTCCTCTGTAATTTACATGGGTTCTTTACAATAAAAAGCTAAAATTAAACATAATTTTATTTTTTTTAAATAAGAAAATAATTATAAAAGTTTAAAAATCAACAGGGAAGGTTTAGAACTAGAAACCATGAAATTCCTCTTTAAAATTATTTTGATAATGAGATGACTCGTGTGTATCTCTTTGGTCTGATTATCTTTAATTGAATTGAATCTTTTAAAGCACAAATGAGGCCATGTGGATGATTTAGAAAACTGTTCCCTTTAAATTCCCGTTAAATGCAGTTTCACCTTTGTCAATTATTTTCTGCTTTCTTTATCTCTTTTTTTTTTTTTTATATAAATAATTTTTGCATGAGTACGAGATGTTTTGCAAAGGTTTATCTACCCTGCTGTTTCATCCCTCCCTTAGTGATGCGGCTCTCTACACGACACCAGTTATTTCCCCAGTGACCTACTGCTACAAGGCATTCCTGCTGGAAGTAGGATTTTCTTGTAAATAAGACGCTATGCTTTCCATCACAGACTTTGAATAATTCACTAAAATTAAAGTGCATGATAACAGCTTCCTCAAAGTTAAGCCTGAGCTAATCTGAGAGAGGTTTTGGTCAGCAGTGGTATACCTAGGCAGTTTCACTAATGCCTACAGCATCCTTCCCCTAAAAGAAAAATGTGTTTTCAATAGAAGAACTTCACAAATTATTGCTATCACTTCCTAATATGTATTTACTGTAATTGTCTGTGCTCGGGAATTTAGCTGCCTATGATCACAGAATCACAGAATCTTCTAGGTTGGAAGGGACCTTAAAGATCATCTTGTCCAACCGTGATGATGGTGTTTCCTAGCAAGAGCAAAAGTAAATTTAATCCAATTTTCTCTTGTCTTGCTTCTCTTAAAATTAGTTGCAGCTGGGTACTCACAGAAGTAAAGTTAGTTGTTTGCAGTGCTATTTCACACCTGGTTTTCGTTTCCCTTATGCAAGTGCATGCAGCCTGCCCCAGTGCCTGTAACTAGTGTCCAGGCTGCCTGGCTTTCCTGCTGCCGGGGATGGGGAGATTTTGCAGCTGGTGCTGGGGTCAGCTGCCACCCAGCCTGACAGTCGCTGCATTCTGGTGCTCCCATCCAGTGCCTCCCACCACCAGATGTGGTGATGGAGTAGCTGGGTCAGTCACTTCAGTCCCAAATGGTGGAAGGGAGTGCAGGGGCAAGCCCAGGCTGGGTATGGAGATAGAAAGCAGGATGTCTTGTACATAGGGGAGTGAAATACTGAATTTCATGGCAAAGTTGTTGAATTAATGGCAGCAAGAAAATACAGTATCTGCATGAACTTAGATTTATTGAGATTCTATTGCCTTTCAGTTGAATGAAATCATCCGCAGCAGCATTTCAGGCTTTCTGCAGTATCACTGTAGCATCCATGCACCCATTTATGTTCACTCCCCTTTCGTGTTTTAGATTCTCTCTGCCTCTCTCAACGGTAGAAATCATTGTTTCCCCTCTAAAATGCTGAATGTCCTAAGCTATATTCAGTCTCCTCTATTACATTGCTTTACCCAACACCTTTTTAAGGAGAACAGGTTAAGGTGTTAACACTTTATCTTTCATTACTCATTTGGTAAAATCAGGTGAAATACTACTTCTTATGCCAATTGAAGTATATATCTATATATAAGATATGTTATTGGATATAAGTATACTTCTATATATAGAAGTATATATCTATACTGGGCAAACACTGCAGTTGTGTATCAGGACACTAGATGAGTAGTGGTCTATACATTAACATGTCTTTGCATAATACTGAAAGATCAGGTGCATAGCAGAAAACCAATACATTGTTGGGTTTTTTCTGAGCAGAGAACCAGAAGTAAGAGTTTAGGTTTTCATCCTGTTAGGGATGCTGATTCTTAGGGTCATTGGACAAGTATATAGCTGTTCAACTCTGTGTTTTGTTAATTGCCCTGCCAGCTTTTTTCTTAAGAGAGTAATTGTGCATACCTAACTCCTAGCACTGCCTATAGCAAATGACCAAGGACTGAATTTACAGACTTGGTACTTACAGTCCAACAAGTTAGTTTATTAATCAGTGGTGGTGTATTTAAAAGTAGAGAAAAGAGGTCAGCCGCACCTGCTGCAGTTTTAGGCTTCACGTAAAAGGGTGAAAAGTAATAGAAGAAACCTAATTATTGTGTGTTTTCTTGCAGGGAAGCTTGGTCGCTTTCCACCCAGGATGCATTACCAGGTCACTCCCGACAGCCGAGCTACCCCTCATTTTCCAAGATCTCACCTTGCTGAAGCAGTTGCCAAAGCCAAGGCAGGTGGAGGCGGTGGTGGAAGCACTGGTGGATCTGGGAGAGGTCTTGTGGGGCAGATTATCCCTATATATGGATTTGGCATCTTCTTATACATCCTGTACATTTTATTTAAGGTAAGACCAACATATTGAAAAGTCAGGGAAATAGCAACTAAAAAATCCTCAAACCAGAAACAATAGTCCCATTCTGTACTTGGTTCCATTTCAGCCTTGCTCAAAAAAACCTGTTTATGGTGGACCTTTGGTGGTTGAAAGATTGGTGTGTCTTGTGGTTTTCGCTATTGCAGAGACTGTAGCTAAGAATGTAGGGACGGGTTGCTGAAATCTGTATTGGCCTCTGAACTCTTACTTTTTTTTAAGGATTTCCCCACCCTGGAAAATGAGTATGTCTGGAACAATGTTAGATTAATTTTGAATGTACACATAGTATTCTTTTCTATCATGTGTGGCTATATATATATACTATATATGTCATGTATTGTGTTACACATTTAAGGTGGGAGAGAGGGAGTACAGTTATTGCATACCTTCTGGAACAAAAGCACCACATCACTGGAGAATGGGAGTCTGGGGTTGTATTGACCACACTGGAACTACCCCAGCTGAGGAACTGGTTGAAAGCTAGTTTAAAAAAGCACAGCCCAAATTCCCCTCAAGTGTTTCACACCTGATTTTAACTTCTCAGGGGTTTTTGTTATACAGACGTGACTTGCATGTAGGTGATGACAGTCAGCTGTGTGGGAGGAGGGAGAAGTGGACTTGTGGAAATGTTTTTAATTTTGAGTGGGCGCTGAATCCAGACTGAACAGTGTCCAAACAGTTGAGCCTGCTCTCAAGAGCAAGGTGAATTGGATGAGCTGATCAAACACAAAGACAAAAGAAATAGATAGCCTGCAGTTTCTGTATAGAGACAGCCAGTATCTTTGCTGCAGGTACAAAGTTTGTGAGGAATAATGGCAGAAACTGTTGCAAGAAGGATAGGTGGAGTCACATACAATTGCTTCAGAACCTGTCCTTCATTTCACAATAATTGCCCAATGCAATGTTTTTTCCCTCCTATACACAGAAGAATTATAGGATCAGGCTGGAACAGATAAATATTCTAAAATGAAAAAGTTATTTTTGATGAGTTATGGTTTCACTATGCTTAAAAATATAATTTGTTCCAAGTGTCTCTTAGCAGTTTTAAGCTGGCCATATCTCCCAGGCATCTTTCATGGTTGTCTAATTTTGCTGCTGGCTATCCTTTTCTATGGTTACTTTCTGGCATATTTTAGTTTTCTGTCCTTTTTAGTGTTGCCTTTGGGGCTTATCTATTACTATTTCTGTAACTCATAGAAGCATGGTCTTTTTTCACTCATCAGCTGGCTTCCAAGGGAAAAACTATTGCTGGAGAGCGGAAATGCCCTATTGCTGCACCTGGAAACCTGAAGAGGAAAATCAGTGAGTATGGCTTCTAAGTTGTATCGGTGTAGCTGTTGACTCTGTAGAGGCATGGTCCAACTGGTTTCTTCACTGTAAAGCTGCTGTTTCCAGCCCATAAAGAACAAGCCAGAAGATTCTGTGTTGGAACGATCAAGAGTTAAAGTGCATTACTGCACCATCACTTTCTAATCTCATTCAGCTAATGAGACTCTGTGATAGTAGCCTGATGTCAAGTCCCAGTGGAAGCGATGGCTTTTCATGAGGTTCACTGAATTAACTGTATGGATTTGCTGAAAAGCTATGCAGCTAATGATTAAAAATGGATAATAGGATGTCCATTTATAATTATTCTATAATCCATAATGTTCTAGTAATAGTATATAAAGATATTATTAAAAGCTACCTTCATTTTTTTGAATTTGTGAATTCTTAGGTATCACCAAGCACCTCCCTATTTTTTCCCTTCCCTTTTAGCAATGCTCTGAGTTTTGATGAGAAAGCAAACGGTATTCTGAAATGTTACTGTGGTTTTACCTAAACATTGATGGGATAGACTCAACTGTTTGTAGACATTTATTAGATAAATTAATAAGCTTCCTCTTGAAGATTGGATGAGTAGTTACCATACCAGTATTTAAATGTTTTCTGTTTAGCTGGCTGAATTGTAATAGGAAAGAATCGTACTTAGAGCTTTATAGAAAGTGCTAGCAGTAAGGTAATTCCCTTAACATAGCTGTAATTATCTTGACATTAATGCATATATTAGGAATACCTAATGTACTCAGTGATATAGATTGTATTTTCAGTGCACTTGTACCACATTGTGCCTGGCAATTTTGTGCAATTTATTAGTGAAGGTAATTGTATTTTTTTCTCTAATGCTTGGTAAGAGAAATTAACTTTGCAGTAAGTTAAATATTTACCATCATTATAACCCAAAGAATTTTAGTGGTGAAAATTATTCTGCCTCTTTCTAGAGCTCTTCATTTTTATTCCTAATACATTCATTGCAAACTTTAGCAGAGCTGGGGACAAGCCACTGGACTTAGAACCACTTACATAGTGACTTGGAGGGAGTAATTTTCTCTTTGCCAATTTACTTTCCCATATTTTTAAAGTCTCAGACATGCTAAATAATGATACTCTCGGCAGAATAGAGATCTTCCCAAAAGCAAGATGTTTGTGGATGGCTTTCTCCATCCCTACTATGTGGCTTTGTGCTGCTTAAATGAGTGTGCCTGTAGCAGCTGAATATTTAACCCAGGCTGGTTTCATTTTGTTCTGCAGCTGGGAACAATGAAGTCACAGCTATAGGATTTTGGGTGTGAGCTACAAAAGCCAAACAAGAAGCTCAAGCATTTTTGTTGACAGCCATGCTGCTGCATCTTTGCTGTTAATGCTTTCAGCTAAATTAAAGCCAGTATGGGTGTTCCTGCATGCATGCGTGTCTACTATTGAAATATGGACACATATCTTGAACAAAAGTGCAGCCATGGAAATACCGTGCTTTGCTCCCCAGGCAGACACGATGTGGTTAGCTGTTGTTCATCCTGGTAAGCCTGGCAGACCATTTGCACTTGCTGCCTACGCTGGCACATCTGTGCAGGGTTAGATGCCTTCAAGCCCATGAACTTTATTCTCTTTGATAAAGATGTGGTTTCTCAAACCTTGGACTCATTAGAAAATGCTCAAGTCACCTTTTGTCTCTGTTCCCAAGGATTTAGCAGGGAAATTCCATGAGAACCATTAATTTTGCGGTAGACAGTAAAACACTATGTTTTCCTTAGGAAAAAAAGGTACGGTATTTTCTTTTTTCTAACTTTAATCTCCAGGGTATTTACAGTGGCCCACTCACTCCGCTTATTGGGAGCCTTTGAAAGAACATACTTTCTGTGTGTCCTGTTACCACTGGCAATAGCCTTCACCTTCTTATACCAGGAAAAGTAGGTAGAACTCATTAAGCTGCATGTTTTAGTATCCTCACAGCCAGTGTGGTTTGGTAAAGCATATACTACATGTGGTAATGGGACAGGGATACATTTTCAAGGCTCCTACTGACAGATCTTGGGATTTTCTTTGTTTTACAGCTGACTATGAGCTCACTCAACTCCAGGAAAAACTGAGAGAGACGGAAGAAGCTATGGAAAAATTAATCAACAGAGTGGGACCTAACTGTGACAGGTATGTTTCAAATTACAGCATTTTAAGGAGAGATTCTGGTCTGATTAGAGATTAAACTTTCTTACATTGGCTATATTAAAATAGCATTTTTTTACTACTTCAAATTGTAGAAATTTTCGTTTAAACATTATAGTTTTTGTTCTGCAGTTTTTCTCTTTTTAGCATCTACATTTAAAATAAATAATTTTTTCCAACTTAATTTTCCTTAAACAGAAATGCAACTATCCCTACCTTCCCCCTTTGTACAGTGCATTGTTTGAAAGATAATGACATGTATGTGTAAACAGAAAATAAAACTCTACATTTGAAGTATATAAACAACCTGTCCTAATATGACCAAAGTAATATTTTGAGTGATTCCTAAGAGACCCATTTGTTTTATGGCTCTTTTTCCAGTTCTGTGGATTATTTTTCTAAATAGAAATGATGTTATAATCTATGTAAATGCTTGTTAGAATATCCATAAAATATTTCTTTAAGGGCAGAATTGTGTAATAATATGATTCCATTACTTAGTTCCACCCTGTAACCAGTAAATCAATACATTTGCTTCGAAATATAAAAGAAAAAAGGAGTTGTAAAACCAGGATTTAAATATTTATTATGTTTATTAATGTTTGCTATAAATCCAAGATCAGTATTCTACATTATAAAGAAGCACTGGAAGCAAGTCTGTGTTTTTCACAGGGAATGTAACAACACATCAATAGGACAATGCATAACTGCAGTGTTTGAAAATTTAAATGCCATGAATATTAAGGTGATGAATATGCCATGAATATTAAGCAAAAAAGATAGCTCTTCAGGTTGTAATGCATGTTAACTTTGTCTGGATCAATCAATGCCTTTTTTAACCTATTCTGTAGGAACAATTCCTCACTGAACTCATGCGTTGTGTTCATTTATGCTTCAAACTGCATTGTCTTTGAGCACGTAGTTTTGCCCACTTTGCACCATGCCATGTATTGCAGCCCTGCACTCATCTCAGCAAGACAAGGTGCCAAACTTGCCTGTGTTAGACCAGATTCCAGCAGGAGAACCCCTAAGCTGCCCTGGTGCTAGTAAAACAGAAGGATACTATTTTGACTATTACTTATCTCTGTTTTGGAGCACTAACGTGTTGCTCTATGTGTACCTTTAAGCTGCCAGAAATAGGCTTACGAGATGCCCAGATACTGTGCTGACTCTCGGGATAGGATATTTTTTACTGAGAAATGGGTTTAGGGTCTGATCCAGTATTTGTTCCATTCTGTGTTGTTGGCTCAGAGCCTTTATTTAGTAGAACTTCCCTTCTTTGTTCAACCAAGCTATTTTTATAGATGGATCTAAAAGCCTCAGGGGAAATCAGAATCTGAATCTAATAAAGAATTTTGTATATAGCCTCTTTAAAGAGGATGGGAGAAGCACCTCTAGATGGAGCAAATAGCCGTTTTTCAAATACACCCAGACTTTGAAGCTTTCTTAATCTATACTGTGATTAAGTTCAGTAATACTGGATCAATGTCTGAAAATAAAATGTATGGTTAGAAAGTGTAATTAGAGCACAGACTACAGTGTTACACTTATTCAATCTGGATGTTGATAGATTTAAATAAAAAGGAAAGAGGAAGAGAGCAAAAATTACTTGAGCTCCATTTATTAAAATGCAGATAAACAGAAATCCTTATAACAGAAAAGTCAGAGAAAGAAATAACTGATATTGAATTTAAACTAATGCTGAAAGATCCCAAATGAGACCATGGCCCGTTATACTAGAGATGGCAAAGCAACTCCCAGACTGCCAAGTGAAATATTAGTAGCCGAAACAAAGGACTTATTTTTCATTGTCACAAATACAGTGTATCATCATAATACACAGAGTTTGTAATAGCGTTGATGTCTGAGCTTATGCCTCAATTTCCTCTTGCTATACTTCAGGAGAGTTATCCTCCCAGCTGAACTACTCCAGGATTCATCCTGGCTTTCTCCTTCTGGTGGAGATTCTTAAAATCCAAAGACATTCTAATTTTGTATATTTTCTTCAAAAAAACCCATTGCTTTTGAAATGCGGATGAGTTCGGAAGGACAGTTTATTCTTAGATAATGAAGAAATTCTGTTTTAAAGGAATAATATGTCCTGGGCTCTGTGATTTTATTCTGCTTTCTTCTGTAGCAAGTGTACGTGGTGTTTTAGAAATAGGTAGGAATAACGCAGCTCAATTACTTGTTTTTAAAGTCCTGTTTACCATAAACTGAGCAAATGTAATTTGGAAGAGAGATAGAGGCTGTACTCTGTGGGGTTCCATTTTGGGGCTATAGCTGCATTTTAATAGTGATCATTTTAAGATCATGAAACAACAAAATACCAGTTGACATGTCTGAGATACCGTGTTAGATTATGGATTTTCACTGCAGTCATGATAGCTCTTTAGGAAATGTTCTGATCTCAGTGTAAGAATAAGAAACCTTTACTTTACCTGTTAGTGAGCACTGTGGGACTCTACAAAACATAAGCATTGCCACAATGAAAAGTAATAGCTGTGTTGGAGCTACAGATACACCCAGCAAAAATATTGTCCTTTTCTTACACTGTAAACCTTTTGTATCTGTTGTCCTCTTAGTATTCGTAAGTGCATTATACTCTGGTAAATCTCCACTGTGCAGACAGTCAGATGTCTTATACATTGTCAGCATCCTACAGCAGGTCTTCATACTGGTTTTAAATGACATGAAAATGGTGCATGGGCTTTGGTTTCTCCCTCTCTGTATGGGAATTTGTCTTTTAAGCAAGGTATCTTGGAGGAGGAATACTCTGAAGAACTCACAGAGACCTTGTGTTGCAATAAGACAGTGCTTTCTAATGAGAGTATCCAGCATATTAGGAATTTTTCTATAGGAAATCCCACAGTATTTCAGCTGCATTGATTGATCCTATTATTTGAGCTAGCATATCTCCCCATTGTGGTAAACAGACAGACCTTTCTGTCTTTATCCAGGTGATAGATATTAAAATTACATACACTTTTGTCTATCAAAGGAGGATTAGTTTGACAGTTCTATTACAGCTTCTGTCAAAGGCAGCTAGCTGATAAAACCAGTTCTTTTTGTGTGTCTGTTAATTCACATCTCAAATTCTACATCTGCATAATGTAGGCTTTTGAGAAGATGCTGTTTCACATCTTCACTTGGTCTGTGGAACAAACTGCCACTGCAACTTGAGGGGACTCAGTGCAACCTCCCTATCAGCTTTTCAAACTGTGGGGCAACGTGCCCCTCAGGGGAAGCTCACAGAAGAGATGTTTAGCCTTGTGATCTCAGTCAAAAATGTTTCATCTGGATAGCTGGTAATGAAACCGGTGGGCCTGCCCCTGAGCTAAGTTCAGTTGTGGACAACACTGTGTGCAACTGTGCACAAAATCTACCCCAGAGTCAGCACTTTGATCACCATCACACAAAACAGCATTATGATGCTAATCTCTGTGGCTTTAAACCGGTATGACTCTGCTGCCTTTAATGGAGTAACTGTCATGTTATCGTATCATTCCCGTAGAGTAGCACAAAGTGCTGCTCTATTCACAACAGTCAGTAAGAGGAAAAACTGAAGATGGAAGCTGCAAGTTTTCAAGTTTATGAGAATTCAGGTACTTGAAACAAGGTTTAGATAGGTACTAATCACTTAAATCCAAAATCATTAATCTATTTCCAGCTCCTCTCTTCCCGTCTAACCTCTAAGATTCACTGAGCAGCTGTCTAATCTTAGAGATTATCTGTCTATCTGATGGTCTGGAGATCACCAGAGATGATCTGTCTGACCTCACGTAGCACCTACCATTGAGCATTCTACGCATGCTGAGGGCCACCCTCTCTTAGTCACTAGGGGCAATAGATCCTGCCTAAAACACGGTGAGATTCAAAAGAGCACCGGAGTAGTGCCAAGGTCCCCTGAGGGGCTTGAACTGGCACTTAGAGAGAGATCAAACACCTACTCAGCAACCTGAAATTTAAGATGAAACAAGTGCACCAGTCAGAAGCATTTTCACCCCTAAGTATCATTCTTTCCTATTCTGTCTTTTTTTTCTGACCTACTGAGTGAGTTAGTAGAGCTCAGATCACCACCCTCCAAATACTTCTTTTTGCCCACAAGATTATTAGGAGGCAGTTTGGTTTTTTCCCAGAGAAAATAACATGTAATGACTACATGATCTTACCTGTTGGAAGCATTTTTGTTACAACAGTAAGTAATGGTATTACCTGAACAGTAGTAATTACTAGAATCAGCAGTGTAGAATCAGTCAAAATTATAGTTTACTTTAAATGTGATAAAAATCTCAGTCCTCTTCCACTCTCCCTCTGATTCTAAAGGCAAGTTACAGTTACATCTAACATGTTCTTTTAATTTTTAATTTTTCCTCCTGCTTCTCCCTGCCCCCCCACCAGGCAGCATTGTTGACTCTGTATGATGATGATCTGTCCAACTGACATTTCTTAATGCGGTCTTGCAAATTTAATACCTTTAATGGCCATAATTTGGGCTTATCAGACTCTTGAGTCTAATGTCTGCGTGAGACATTTTTGATCAGCCTCACTAGTTGCTTTAAATGTAGCATAGATGCCGAATTGCATTTTCTTATAATGCTTCAAACCAGGTATGACCCTCTAATTCCCACCTAACACTCTTTTTTTTAAAAGACAGAAATTTCCATACTGTCTTCTGTACCATAACTTTTGCTTGTGTGTCACTTTCATCTTGCTCCCACATTGGCGCTACCTGCCGTCCTTTACCTGTTTCAGTTTGCAGGCTTTCTAGATAAATGGCTAAACCTTTATACTGAGCTGGAGGGCAGACCACATGCAGATGTTGAATAGTGATCATACTGCAGCCAGGTTTCTTCAGACTGTGCTGCTGGGATCGACCAAACAGTTGGGTTAAATCTCTTTTAATAGCTTGTAATGATAGTTGACTAAATTCTGGTGTTTAATGTTTTCTAGCAGGACGCAAAATGTTACCACAGACCAAGAAAAACGGTTACTTCAGCAACTCCGAGAAATTACTAGAGTTATGAAAGAAGGAAAATTCATAGATGGCATCTCTCCTGAGAAGGAAGCTGAAGAAGCTCCTTACATGGAGGATTGGGAAGGTAAGCAAGAGCCTTTCTTACCATTACCCTGATGAGAAAAATTGAGTAAGGATTACTTATATCCCAGATCCTTTCAAAATTTTATGCTGACTTTATCCTTCCTTTTCAGAAGTCAGTATTCAAAACTTTGCAAGAGGTGGTTTATTTTCCTGACCATAATAGAAAGAAAATAGATTTTGAGGCATGCACCATTTCCTTTAGTGTAAACACTACACCATCTGCTGCCAAAAGTGGCATATGAACATTCACATATGCTCCATCTGCTGCTGGGTCTTGGCTGCTGTAGGTTTATATCTTTCCCTTTCTTTGCTGGGCTAGATTTCATGCAAAATCATAAACCCCTCGGATATCAGAATCAATGTTTTGGATAACTTAGAGTTTCTACTTTTGATTAGTCATTCTTCGTTTGCTCCAATGTTGTAAAAGTAAACTCCAGGAAGTCTGTCTTCTAAAAATTATTTCTTTGAATGTCCTTCCTGTTCCTTGGTGTTTACTTTTTACATAAATGTGTTTTCAAGATACCCTAGCTGAGCTGCTCACTATCATAATTTTAGATGCAGGCTTAATTCCTTGCTCTTTAAGAAGCTTTCAAAAATGATCTAAAACATAAACAGTGGCCTCAAGCTCTGTTTTCTTAAGTAAAGTTCATGAGGCATTTTCTAAAACGAAATGCACAAAATCATTGTCACATCTGTGTTTTCAGCTTTATAAATAATGCTGTTTATAGCAAAAGTCTTCAAAACATGAATCAGTCAATCTGTAGACAGAAAAAAAGAAAAGAGGGGGGAATCTATTTAAAGAGCTAAGACACGCAATTTTCACCTGTTAGCTCCCATAGCTTTCAGCAAAGCTCAGATACTTCTGAAAGTCAGGGTTGATATTCTGGCTCTCTAAAAATAAGTGCTTTCTCATCATCTCCTGTGAAGTCATGTTATGCACATTCTTGCCATGGATTTAATACTGTGACATATACATGATATTAAATGGATGACACATATACTGGCAGTGCTAAAAACAACTCTTTTAACAAACTTATGCATCCATCACTGAAGTCAGTACTACTTTTAAATGCTGGTAACTTCAAGTTACTTATCAATTTATTCCTAAGGTTATCCAGAAGAGACTTATCCTGTCTATGATAATTCCGATTGCTTCAAGCGCAAACAGGACACAATCCTTGTAGATTACCCTGACCTGAGCCAGCCCTCTGCAGAAGAGCTGGCAGAAAGAATGGAGGGCATGGAAGATGAGGAGCATCTGTGCAATGAAACCCTGCTAATGGATCTCACCATGGGAAGGGACGGCCATGCTTTAATGCAGAAAAAGGACGAGATAACTGACACCAGTGAAGAGGAGGGGGGCCTTCATCACAGCCAAAGCATTGAGGAGTGCTGCTGTTGTTATGAGGATGATGATCCTGCTGTCATAGCAGAGAACGCTGGATTCCACTCTGACAGCTGCAGTGAAGCAGAAGAGTCAACCCAAGAGGACATGTCTGTAGAGTCTGAAAATGAAAATGCAGCACTGAAAAAGCAAAAAGCCAGTGATGCAGATGAAACAGGCACACTGAGAAAGCGCAACACGAAAGGACTTGAGTAAGAGGGACCGTGTTGGATGTTATCTGGAAGGTAAAAGTAGAGGTCATAAACTGTCATTCATGTGGTTTTTGTTCCCAACGCAGACTTCTCTGTGTTCGTCTCCTTGTACTGATTTAATTCCCGTGGTAACAATCAGTCACATCATCTACCTGAACTGGAAGCCGGTGCCCTCTTTCATGCAGTCTCATTATGGCTTAGCATGACATTGCCAACAGCGCTTTGCTCTTGCTTTTTGGAAACTGGTATCTTGGAGCAGATTATTCCGTTCAGATATTTGTGATTCTTTCAAATTCTGAACAAGCAGTCCTTATCTCTACCCGTTGTCATCCCAGTTATCCAAATGTCTCTTCTGACTTTTTCAAAAATAACTGTTTGTGTGCTACTGGTTATGAAAATTAATCAAAGGATATGTATTTATGAGATTACGAGGCAGCTGGAGGAGAAAGTATGCCTTCTTTCTCTTACCTGAATGTTAACTGATCAGCAGAACAGACCGTAGTTCTACAGGTGACTGTTTCTCAACTATGTCATTGTTGCTGTATGCCCAAGAAACTTTTGCCACTACAATCCGCAAAATTAATATGCAACCCCAGGTCACAGCCCATTTCCCAGCTTATTCCATGCCACAGGACCAGTAGCCTAGTCTGTGTTGTGTTCCAGGAAGAGTGTGAGCAAGACTGAGGTGTTATGAATTGTTCTTTGTCTTTGCCATAGCTGTGGTGAAGCCTCTTGGTGATACTCCCAGACAAGTGCAGGAATTGGGCTTTTGTGTTAGAAAAGAACAATAAAAATATCCCTGGGGATTGGAGAAAAAAAAAAAAAAAAAAGAGAGAGCAGTGAGAAGGTTTGTCCTTAAAAGTAGAGAGTAGAGTGAGGGTGAACCTCAGACTGAAAAAAAATGCCACTCAGTCAAAAAACTCCTCACGTGGAGCTGGCACAGTGGCCCAAAGGATGCTAGGCCCTCTCCTCCCGGCTCCCTCGGAGCTCTGTGAAGAGGAGATGGCATCTCCCCACACTCTTCATGCAGGGCCGGGGGGACTGGAAAGAAGGGCAGATGCAACACTTGGCAATCAGCACTTCTTTGATGGCGTGCTGGAGACTTGCGCACGACAGCTGTGCCTCCCTTCCCCACTGGTGGGGTGTCTGGATGCTTCGCTCCCTCTCAGCCGCTATGGGGTATGGAGGACTGGCACGGAACCAGGTCAGTGGGGGGTCACGGGGGACACCTGACCCTCCTGGAACACCCTTGCTGCCATCTCGTCCAGGGGAGCCTGGGCACAGGATGAGGAGGGAGCGGGAGCCCAGGCCCACAAGGGGAGGTGGAGGGCATCAGTCCCTGCTCCAAAGGGAGGAAAGGGGCCAGGAAAGGACCCAGGAAAGGGGCCTATATTTGGCCACATGCATCCCCATCACAGTGGCCTCCTAATGTCATGGATGACCTCACTGCTATTTATTCCAGACCCTATAAATACAGGCACTCTGGCAGCTGGCCCACAACTCACTGACCTTCAAGTTCCAAGGATCACGGGAAGAAAGAGGTCCCACAGCAGCAAGGCAAGTGGCTGCCCACGTTTGTGTGGGAAGGCAGAGAGGCAGCTGCAGGAGAAGTGGAGGAAGAGGAGGCAGCGTTAGAGGGAGCACCATCAGCTGCATTGTAGTGATGGCTGTCACTCATGTGGCTGATGGTGTGGAGCCCGTGGATCCACCTTACAATCAAGAAGAACCAAGAAGATTCACCTCCAGCATGGCTCCCCAGCACCACTACACCATGCTGGAGCTCCCCTCTATCACCCTTATGTATTCCAAACACCAGACAAGAGAACCCAGGTAAGAGTTAGAAAATAATTTAGAAATAATTTTAGAAATCGTTTTTTTCAATGGTTTTATACCAACCACATATTTGAAAGCAAATGAACCCAACATCGGATCAGGCAGACTGAGCATGCCGTGTACAAATACAGCTGGAAAGGTTGGTCTAGTCGAGTGATTTTTCTCAGCTTTGGAGCTTCCCAATTTTTCAGGGGGGTCATAGATTCCTAGAGAGCAAATAAACACCTGACAATATGCTTATTTTTCTCAGTGATCTGCCCAGGATGGCTTACACAGTGCCCAGAGACCACTCCTCTCTGTTGGTAACTACTGTTGTGATCAACCATCTGCCAAATGCAAGATTACCCAAACCTATATTGCTCCTGACAGAGGAAATTGCGAGTCTCCTGTCACTGAAAACTTCTCAGATAAAATGATCTGTTCACTGGCCCTGTAGTCAGAAAATTTTCTGATGTCTAACCTCACGGGTTTGAATCAGTGCTGTCTATCAGCGGTGTGGAGGGCAGATGCTTCACTTCTGCTTTCCAGTAGCTTTTCACCTATTGCAAGCTTGGGTTATTTTGTAATTGTCCAGTTAATCTTCCTGCCTAATTATAGTTCTTTGCTCTTGTCCTTACTGAACGACATTCCAGGTTTTTCTGACTGTTTTCCAGACTGATTTTGGTAGAAATGAGCAGGCCAAAAATGCAGTCCTTACCAACAGCTAGACTTGGAAAGAGTTGGTTTAGGTCCCAGCAAACAGCACTGAGGCAGCAAGAACGGGACAGTAGGGGCCTAAGGCAGCAAACAACTGAGCCTCTGCTCGGCCGACGTTCATTAGGAATCTCTCTGTCCTTTTCATGAAAATGGGTAAGAGGAGCATTTCTACAGCGTGTACCAATTTCAAGTCTTCGAGCTCACAGTTTGAGAAAATTTACAGGCTGAAAATGACTACGGATCTGGTAAAGTCAGGACTGATAGTATAATTTCTATGACTCTGTTTTTAATTTATATTAGTGTTAAAGGTAAAAATACAATATAAACAGCAGTGGAAACTCTTTATGTTAAATAACCTCCATACTCTGCGTAGGTAATTTATCAAGCTATTTCTTACCTTGGGTAGGGAAAGATATAGCTGTTTCAAACAAATTAAGTTTAATATTTCTGCACAGCATTCTGTATTGACAAATACCGGAACATCTCTGACATACCTATGGTAAATTATGTGAAAATACAAAAATCAGTCATTGCACATACTGTTAAATAAATACATTTACTCCAGAATACCAAAGAGTTTCTTTAAAAAATTTACTTTGTAAGAGCACATTCTTGCTGGTTTATCTAAAACTCCGTATAGGTCTGAGCAAAAATTAGATGCCTGACTACTTGAAACAGGTCAAGACAGTCTTGTGTGCAAACAAGGGAAATGGATTACAGGCATTATGAAAAAACATGACTGGTTAAATATTAGTTCTCAAGATTAAGACTTTTTTGTCAGTTTTGATATCTTCCAGTCTTCAAATCCCATATAGTGTAAAGGAAATCTAGACCATATCATACTCAAATTCTACTGCATATCATTAGTTTGTTTAAGAAAAGCAAAGAGATTAATTAGAATGGGAATAAAAAAACCTCCAAACCCCTAACTAACCTGCTTTTTCATTTTATAGGGACAGAAACATTCATGTAGCACCTACATTTTCTACTTCTTTAAGTAAACAAGTCAGAAACAAAGGTGTACTTTTCTTTACAGGCAGATATAGTCTATATATATACTGTCCCAACAGTATATATACCCAAAATGGGTATTTCTAGAGCTGCTGCCAAACTCTGGATCTTTCAGCCTGTCATTAGTTGGATGAAGACAGTGGTGGGAAATACAAACACAGTTCGGTGTCTACTAGGAACTCTCAGAAATTAACCACCTCAAAGTATTTACTTTATGAGATACTTCTAAAGCTGTCTCATAATACAGACATCCTCCACAGATATTTTTTCCCTTTCTTGAGTATAAGAAAGTGTTCAAAAAGGAGAAACAAAAGCCCCAGTCTTGTAATCATGGGGTACAGACTGACTCACTGCATGGATCAATACCAGTGAAAAGTGAGCTCAAAGAAAAAAGGAAAAGCAGATAGCTATTTGTAATAAATACAGACACTTACCGAGACAACGTTTAAGAGATTACTTTTTTTTAACCTTTTCCACATATAAAGATTTCATGTGTTCAAAATTATTTTAAAAGGACTTTCAAATAACAGCGTCCTTTAGAGATATTTTGCAATAATTATTACCAAAACAAATTAATATCATGGTTTATGCTGTCATTATGAACAGTGGGAAAGAAGACTGAGTAATCCCCCAGCTACAACCAATGGACATTTTTTTAAGAGTGCACATGCATATGTGCACAGCACATATATTTGCATATCCAACATTGGAAAATGCTGAGAAAGTCATAAATTAAAACCTAGTCCATACTGCACATCGTGCCATGCTGGGCATGTACGTGTGCCCCCTTTATACTTTGCATATAAGTTCCAGATGAGCTTATTTTCCTGTCACCGAGTACAAGATTTTTTATTTGAAATACACTGTTAGTTTCAATGACAAGAAAATAATTTTGAAATGGCAATTTAGTCATTTCATAGTTAGTTTCAATGACAAGAAAAAATTCAATGACAAGAAAAAAAGATACTAAGAAAATTATCAAAGCTCCAATATTTGTCTTTTTTCATCCAGGTTTTACAAAAAGGCACTGCAAGAGGTTTGTTTCTGACAGGCTTCATCTCTTTGGGAAACTGCCTGTGTGATTTGCTAATTCTTGTGCAGGGTGAGTTAATCCAGTATTATCCCTTAAAACATGGACAACTATTAGGAATGTTTTGTTTTTCTAAATGCCCTGTTTAGTTGCAGTAATGACATCACAGAATTTGATGGCACAGAAAAGATGTCCACAGAAAAGTTTAACTTCTTCACTGATAGACGTTCCAGATCCCCCTTTAGTGTGAACAAGGCTTCATGGGATCTATGTAAGAGCAAAATTTGGCCTCCCTTCCAAATTTCCAAAGTATTGTTGCCAATACTGCCCAATTTTGAGATCCAGATAAGCCCACTTTTAAGCAAAGACAGACAGAAGACATTAGGACTCTTGTAGACACACAAGCGTGGCGTTATGGAGATACAGCAGGAGTTAGAAAGGAACCTTCAGCTACAGCAGCAGGCTTTGGATTAGGCCCTAAACAGAAATAAATGGGTGAAAATGTCATCATGAAAAAATCTGCAGAGAAATCAAGCTGTTCAGGAGAGAAAAAAATGGTATGGGCAGAGTTCTTTCAAATATAACACAACATAAGCAATGACCATCATAGTCTATCAATGAATACCGAAATTACTTGCTCTAAGTGACACCAAAGAAGTGTGTCAATTCACCAGAAAGAAATCACTCTACTGTCATTCCCTAGCCTGTACTACTGCCTTGCCTGCATGCTGGAGTTCCTCCACACCTACAAATGGAGCTTGTTTGCGCTTTTGTTTGGTTTTCTGTGACAGCACTCCTTGGATTGCATATTCCATTTTCTGGGCTTAGGCCTCAGTGTAGTGCAAGTACATTAAAAAAAAATGGTATCTTCTTATATGCAATGGAAACACATGGAAAGTTCAAATAACTTCAAATAGCCACAGGTCCTGATTTTTGCCTTCAGGAGGAGCTCTTTCTTCACTATTAGGAAAGCTGTACCTTAATGGCTTCGGCTCTGCAGTTACTTTGCTCAGCTTCCACGTACATCTTTGCAGCGGTGTCCTCTGATCGGTCACAAGCACCCAGGGTGGGAAACAGCACACGGGGGAACACGTGGACTGTTACAGAGCAGGGTGACTGTAAGCATGTAATAGTTGCATTGCTTAGTGATAAACCCATCCACAATAAACCTGGTGTGTGTGTTTTTCTTATATGGTGGCTGTTTCCATGAGTGCCAAGAGGGGCTCTCATCCTCCAGATCCAGGCAGATATAAATGAAGAAGAAAAAGAGAAAGGAAAATTATTGTCTGAGAAACAAGCATATCTTTGGTGGCCATGTAAAAATAAACCTAGGTATACTGGTATCATTTACACCATGCTCCTAGCATCAAGCTCTGCTGTATCAGTATAGCAATAGCTTTCAGCATACAGCCCCCAGATCCCTGGCATCCACAAATCCCAAAGAAGAAAGCACATTGTTGTCAGGAAGCTTAAATTCATCCTACAGGTGGCAATCAATCAGAGAGGGCTGAAAAATACTGCTGTAGAAAAAGAGGACTTCAGAAACATGGCCTCTAGCGTGTAGGCGCCGAGCTTTGCAAGTACAATTCAAGGAGCCAACTGTTAGAAAGGCTGTACGGTAAGCCATAATTGCCACCCTGAGAATACGCAAGACTTCTCCAGTATCTTGGTCAGAAACCTGTTCTGCACTTTAATATTCACCAACAACCTTGAGCTGCACAACGTGCTGAATACCCCCACTGAGGATTATGCAACCGGAATTGAAGGCCACCCTACGTCAAAATGAGAACATATACACAGGGATTTAACACGCTTTAATTCACAGACATTAACTTTATAGGTTTCACTGACTTAGCTTTCTGGAGTCTCCCATATGGACAAACCTGTACATGTTTGAGAAAAGAGAAACTTATAGATGGAAAAGAAAATCAGGGAGCGTTAAACAAAACAAGGAAATTGTAGTAACACAGATGAGTAAGAAGCTGAAAAACATCTACCACCTGGAAGAAAGTATTTGAAGTGATACCAAATAGGAATTCATCCTCATGACTTGTGCTATGTAGTCTAAAAGACAGAATAACCAGTGCTTTTGAAAACAGGGTTTCTAAAAAAAAAAAACAACCACTAACCAAACCAACCTTGTCATAGTGTCATTGAATTCAGCAGCTCTTGGGAATCCATCATAGAACCATATTTCACAATCAGCTTTTAAAGAAGACAGTTACAGATCTTTTAAGAGTAAGCATTACAGCTGTAGCCCTACTTTAAACCAGAAGTTAGAATCATCAGTACACAGCATTTTTATATTTTCAGCCTACATTATAAAACAGTTAATATCCAAATAAATACAGTTAGGAATGCAGTATAGCCCTGTTGCTTTTTCACTTAGGAAAACTAAATGGGCCTGATTTAAGTTATTTGCAGAGCAACTTTTCAGTTCATGACACTTGCACAGCACCTTCGTGTTTGTTTTGGGCAGTTCTCGTGAATTAATAAGCATGAAATTTGATTTCATTGTAATTTCAATTGCCTGATGAGAACTCTCTGTAGTGATATAGTTTGGCTCTCCAGTGTTCCAAACTGAAGTGAAACACGTCAGTCTTCACAATTAAGTTCAAAACAGAGACCTTTTGCCTACTAGTTGGTCACCCATGGCAGTAACTAGAACACAGGTTTGGGGTCTAAAAACTTAGTTCTCGTGCCAGCTCTAAAAAGGGCTCTGTTTGTTTGTCTGTTTGCTTTTATAAACTGTAAATTACATCTTTGCTGCCATTAAAAGGATAATACTACTTACCTGCTGCTCCTGGAATGCTCTAAGGCTTTCCTAGCTGATGTGTAGCGTCTTTGTGAAGTGTTAATTTTGGCTTGTGGATGTTTGTTAAGGCTAATATTTACTAACCTAATCACAGGTTGGCCCCAAGATGGAAGATACTGCAATAAGCATAGAAGTAGCAATAGAAAGCTCCCCCAAGAGGGAAAGTGGTGCCATTCTGGTGAGAGAGGGCTGTAAGGTCCTCACACTGTGTTCCACATGTAGTAAGCAACAGGGTATCAGAGGATGTTTCATGGCACACAATACTCTGCTAGTAATAAGATTCCTGGTTGGAAAAAAAAGAGCCCTCTGTCCATCCAGGCACATTGCACTAAAGCTTAATGATTTTGTCTAGAAAGCCTGTTTTATTCTTAGATCAAAAGTTTCTATTCTTAGTATCAAATATCAAATCTCCACATGTAAGGCAGCAGAAAATGAGGCATCGACTTTAGTAGAAAACACTGCTCTATTTGTGTTTAGCACTGGAATTACTGACCTTCAGAAATAAATGTAGTGGTGCACAAAAAAAGCAGTATCATAAGGCAAAACCCAAGGAAAGCGCATTATTATAGCTATGTTTCCTCCAGCAGGACTATCAAGCTCTGCTCATATGTCAGCCGAGAAAACTCTTGGAAAAGGCAACTGCCTCTTAACCAAATCAACTTGGTACACCTATAGCTACTTCAAAAACTATTTTATTTGAGCTTAAACTACATCTTTGAAAACATTTTTAAAATAGCTAAAAATACCGTAATGTTTAAAGACACATCAGTATCAATATAGTTCTACTTCTAGCCACTGAGGAAAGGAGATTCTCCCTAAGGAAGAGAACAGGATGGTAAAAAGTGGGTTATCTTCTGATGTTCCCGGTCTGGAATGAAATCCTCCTGTTATGAGGTGCCAGAGCTCACAAACTTGTTTGAACGCTGAACGTCATAGCATGAAGCAGCCCAATATCACAAAATATACTCTGGTTTTGTGTACTTGTGAGATTTTGTGCGCTGGCAAAATAAGCGATCTCGTGCCATAATTTTCCATGACATCAAGACTAAATGTCTGATAAAATCACACTTGCCTAGACCGTAAGCATTGCCTTTCTAAAAAAATTTTAAAAACTAAGAAGGAGTGAAAATATTCCTGCTGTTATTTGTTAAGTCAGCATAGAAAAGGTGCATGTTTTCTTACGTGATGTTCAAGAGTGCTTAAGAGAATTAGGACGTGCTGTCTTGGTAGGACTTTAGAAATCCCATCACTTACTGCGTCTGATCACACTGACAGATTCCTGCAGCCGAAGTCTGGCAGTCTGCACAGCTCAAACTGTATTCTGCTTGCACAGATGGAGCTGCAGCATCAGGAGCTTACTGCTTAAATGAGAGCTCAAACTTCAAGATAAGCTTAAGGAAAGAAAATTTTGAACAAATAATTTCCCTGTACTTTCATTGTAAGCATTAAAATCAGATTGATTTTAATGTTAAAATCTATAAAAATGTTTATAAATTACATTCTGTTACTTTGAGAGAGTTCACTTTCTAAATTACTGATACTTCTAATGGCATTATGCCAACTGGGATAACCTTGGTAAGAAGCCACAGATACAGGGTCAAATGTAAGAAACAGATTGCATTGTAAACATCCCATGTGAGTATAAAGGTAGCCATAAATCATGAGACTCATTGTTTTTAAATCAGACGTGCGTGACAGAGTCAAAGTCTGCAGTAACAACAGTTTTGAACAGCTGAGTCACATCCAACAAAAAACCCCCCAAAAGTACAAAAAAGGCAATTTGCAGCACAATCGCCAAGTGTCTCAGTTTGCTACATAAAAGCATAAATAGGCAGTTGCATTAACTGAACCACTGCAATGTGTCAGGAATAATAGTTCTAAAACAACGAATGGCGCAAACTAAAACACAACCAACAATACATCACTGTGAGAAGGAAAAGTGTATCAGATGGTGTGTCCTTACTACTTTTTCTGCACATTTAGTGACCAAAAATGACACAAGGTAAAAAATTAAAGCCTCACTGAAATCATTGACAAGATTTCCATAGAATTCAACAGTGTTAAGATTTTATCCCAGGAGAATGGTTAGCTATTTAGTTTCTACATAGCTGGCAGAAAACTCTTCATATTTTACGGTGGATCCTTCAGTTAGAATTAAATAGGGTACTCAGCATGCCGACAACACCTGCCATCCACCAGCCTCAAAACACTCCTGAGAAGCCTCTCAGCAGAACAGGAATGTAGGCAGGTCCAAAACCTATTATTTCCATTCAACTTGTTGGAACTCAGGCACTAAGAGGTTACAAGATTTGCACAAAGTCCCACAGTCAGTTGGGATTAAAACCCAGGTGACCTGATTCCCCAGGCCTACGTATGTTCTAACAGCTGTTGGGCAGCCTAAAAGATCAGGCTGATTTTAACACAGATTTTTGACTCTTCAGGACTCTCTTTTGCATGCAGGCAGTACCTAAGTACAGAACAGATGCAGGAGTATTCACTGGTACTTGCTAGGTTCTGACTTTCAAGTAGGATTTCATACCAGTTCATATGCTAGCAAGCTTTTGTCAGAGTAATTTTCAAACTGCCATTGTAGACTTAAATAAAACCACGGTAAGCTATCAGTGTTATTCAGTAATCCAATTATAAAGCAAATAGCAAGGTGGTTTTTTTTCTCAAAAACGTAGCATAATTTTTCTGAACTGTGTCCTCTTCCTAAAGCAATTCAGCAAACCAGTGTACCGGTTCCATTAAACAGTTTCAAGACAGCCAGTTAATTCAAGTCTCAGCGAAGGTATAGATAAACATACCCTTACTGAAAAAGGGGAATCTAAAATTTCTAGGCAGTTAAATAAAATACAGTATATAAAGTAACTTTTTAATGCATTTTCATCCAATATACAGGCATTTGTGAGTATCAGCTACTGAGCTACTGAGTTCATAGCAAAATACCAAAACATCAAGATAGTTGTGCAATTCTTTTTCTTAGTTCCTTGGCAAGCAACACAAAGAACTGAAAAGTATCTGGATAATTAATTTCAAACACTTAGAGAGCAGAACCCTAGAAGGTACATTTCACACATGTAGAACAGCAGATACCCTTTATCATTAAGTAGCCCATATAAGAGAAGCCTGCATCTGCAGTTAGATTAATTCTAGTGCAAGATTTAGATGAATAAAACTACTTCCTTTTAGTAATCAAAATGACACATTTTGAGAAATCCGAGAGTCATCAGCCCACAATGGGGCCACCAAGAACGGTGACTGCTGTTTTACCACATGTGCTATCCTTATTTGTCAAGCAAAGATATTTTACTGGTCAGCACATACTCCTCTATAAACCAGGAAAAATCTTGCAAGAGATGTTTCGGGGCAGCAATGGAATAGTATGAGGGAACTAGTTGGGACACCACAGGATCAACCCCAAAATCTTCCCTCTGACACCTGCCATGCATCAGGAGAAACCCCCTCTGCCAAAACCACCAGGCAACCCCCTGTCCTATGCTACTAAAATAATCAAAGACAAATTACTCTGATACCAGTCTAGAGTCATCATCTCATAGGGCAAGAACTCGTTTGCTCTGTGACATCCAGTCCCTGTTGCATCCTTATGTGAAACCACTAATAGACTAATAAAATTTGTAAAAAGCTAAGATACAAGAACTGGAAGTGATTTTCCATACTAAGGAATGGACTGACTTCCTTTTTTTTTTTAATTAGTAGCACTCAGGTAGGGGTAAGATCTTTATAGGTAGAAAAGTAGGTCTAATGCTTATTACTCCTAGAGATCTCACTGATGTCTCTGTTCATCAACAGGGAGCAAAAAACCAGAAAGTTCAAATTGATGGCATCAGTTCACCATGACCAATAAAAATCACTGGTGTCCTTTGACTCCACAATAACGTTTTTCGATCAGGGCAGCTACCAGATTTTATTACAGAACCCTTTTCACTAAAGCTCCTTCAGTTCTAGTGCCTCATGAGGGCAGTCAGCTGGGAACTCCAGTGTTTATTAAGGCAACTTGAACAGCGAGAGACTTGTCCAGGAATTATTACAAAACCATTCGCACAGACTTCTTAGCATCAGAATTTGTAACAATGGCCTACAACATCACTATTCTATGTGCCATATATTACCCTACAAAAGACGTGGAGGGATGTCTAGCTTCTAAAAAATAAACTCTATTTTAGGGCACCAACACATTTCAGCTCATAAAATCACTTTCAGCCATTCGCAAAGGGAGAAATAAGGCAGCACTACAAAGGGAATCTGTCTAAGTCTGCCTCGAGGCTCGTGGACAGTTCTGCTCATTGATTTGCAACCAATGGTTTAGAAAGTCTGGTTACTGAATGTTTACTGAGAAAAATTCTGATTATATTTTAGGCAAGCTTTTTTATCTGCTACCTTTTAATGTGTTAATTTACTCTGCTGAAAAGCCAAAGGGCCAAATTCACCCCTCTGATAAGGCTTCTATTGTAGGAGCATCACTGGATGTGCACCGAAGGCATTATTCATCTGTGGAGAGATCACTAAGTAATATTGTCAAAATAAACACTTCTGAGTTGCACATCCTTGAAGAAAAGATAAAGGGATTGTGAAGAGAATGAGAAGAAACAGAATGTCAGAGATGAAGAAAAGTAGATAAAGAGCCAGGAAGAAACTGTTTGATGTAAACAGAGTGACAAGTTAGATTAAGAACTCTAATTAAAGCATGCAGTATTTGCCTATAAGCAATTCAGGGAAGGAATTTGTTTACAACTCTCTGCCAAAATCAACAGCAGATGCAAAAAATCATCAATGTTGGGATTTTAAATAATATTACATCTGCTTTATCCAAACAGTCACTAGGACTATGTGAAGGAAATGCACAGCTGGGTGCCATGATATTCTTTGTCCCACCAAGTAAACAAAGTTATGCCCTGTTGCACATTGACATGCAGGCCCTGAAGAAGCTTCTGCTAATATGAGTGTGCCACTAACTACTCTTCGGTTACTTTAGTATGCCTATATCTCTGAAAACATATACTGGTACCAAGGTTTTATTGCTGGTGAGGAAGAAAATCTAACTTTGTGAGGACTGTGTAATCTCAGGTATGACTGTATGTTAAGACAGAACCTGCTGTGACTTTACCAAGTTAGGAAAACAAAATTCGGAGATGTGCTGGAAAACTTGTGATACCACCTTGCATTCATATGCAGTAGTGTTCTTCACCAGAAAGCGTCCATCAGAGATTATATGGATGCTGAATTAAAAGAAACCGCTTTTGGAGCAGATGGCGATGGTCAAGTGAACCTGAAGAACCCAGTACCTTGCTAAACAACAGTGAGGAATCAGGGTTTTGGCAAAGGCCACTAGGCACAAATCCTAGTGTAAATGAAGCAGATTTAATGAGAGGTCCTCATTCCTCTTAGTCCAAGGTTAACATCCCCCTCTAGTGACCTCAGTGTATGGTGGGGAATTTTTTCCTCAGCAGCTTATTGTCTGATGTCTCTATGATTCTATTAAGATGATAGGAATTTGAGCTTTCCTTCTGGCATGCTTACAAGTTAAAAAAATACCTGGCCTGGGAAGAACATGCAGTGAGAGTGAAGTTACACAATGTGCTGGCAGCAAAACTGCCCCAAGAAGCTGAACTCTCGCCTTTCCCCAGCCTCCCATTCTCACCCTTGTGCAGGAGGTTGCTGCACATGAGCTTCCTTTTTGTGCCAATTCCCTGTGGGGCCATGATGCAAGTCAGACCATTGTTATGATCTGCATTAAAAATAACCCTTCCTAAACCATTACTAAATCCAACAGCAGATCATGTATTTGCACCATAGGACACTTTGTTCCTTTGACACAGTGTCGTGCACAGAGAGAGGACGAAAAGTATGTGAGTTGCCACTTTCTCAGGCTTTAAAGAAAACGTATGACTGGTGAGCCACAGAATTAAAACCACGCAGATTCAGCCATTCCTGTGCTGCAGAGTTCTTGAAATCTGCATCACACCTAAATACCAGCAGTGGGAATTCCTGTCTGGTTTTGCAGTAGTCTAAACAAAAAATTCTGGTTATCATCGTAGCAAGTTTTTAAAGACTGACATGAGGTAACCAAAGGCGTAAGGGTTAAAATTCAAAAGTGAGATCACGGGGATATGAAGTGGTGGGAAATCATCAACTACAAGCAAAAACAAAGATCCATGTGCAAAGCCAAAGTTTCACCCTGCCGCTCTCGGTTCATCATTTTGGTTGTTCATTGAGGGAATCACCTGCTCCGTTCTCTCAAAGAAAAGGTGTCTTTCCATTTTATACCATTGTGTGGAAAAGCTGCTTGTAAAAAGATGTGAAAAAAATGACTGTTATTTAAAGATGACATTTGATAGGCTGAGTCCATCAACAAAACACTGTTCAAAGCCAACAGACTTTTTTCCCCTAGATTTTAAAAAGGATTAGAAAAAATGCTGGCAATTACTTATTTTCATCTCTTATCTGAAATCTCCTTGTCTGTATACTGGGAAGGAGACCTGAATGCAAATGTGAAGAAGAGAGTATATTTCTTTTATTAGTTGAAATTATACAGTCCAAATGGCACAACCTTATGGCCTATAGTCCCCTATAGTCAAAAAGGGACTGACAGCTATGAGACGAACAGATTTGATCTCATTTTCTCATTATATAATATTTGGTTGTGCAATGCAAGAATCTATAAGGAGTAAAAAGAAGAATCTGAATACATACAGTATAAAATGCAACTACTTCTTCACTCCCATTTCAATACCCTTCTGGTGAACTATGTATAAAGTCTATTACTTTGTGTGCCATTTAGTATAACATTGTTCAGAACAATGGCAGAAAGACATGTTAATTTTAAAGGTGTTTTACAGTGTGCTTTCGGTTGCAGCTCTTGGCTTTTGAGATGTTGAGAAGGTAAGAGAATGGCATGTTCTTTGCTTGTGTTTTGACATGGTATTTGTTTATATATTCCAGATAAATCAGAAAAAAAAAAGAAACAAAAAATCCACACTATTTTAAGCTCTTCTGTGTCCTGCCAGTGTCTCATTTGTATGCAGCATACATTAGATTTGCCTGGAGGGATTTAGCTCAGTAGCTGGCACGTTTACATTAGAGAACAACATACACAGTTTCAATCGATTTCAAGTGTTCTTCCAATGGGAAATAAATATGAAAAGTGGTTGTTGCTGAAAGTTCAAAAAATGCAATCAACAAATTGTAAAATCGCAAAAGGCCAGACAAATTTAATAAAATATTTCCATTTACCTTCCTCAGCTTTACACAGCCTGTTCAAAATAGGATTCTCTGTAGAGAGCCTTTATCCAACTGTTTATATCACTTCATACAAAATATGTGTTTGAATTACCACAGCAATACAAGGATATAAATTCCCAACACGTGACATGCCAAATTCAACATAAGTTATGCTTTCTAGACGTTTTCCTTTTTCTTATCTGTACTCCAAATACATTTCCATTTAAAACAAATTAAAAAGCATGAAGATGTTAAAACATAATGACATCTGAGAATTCAAGTGACTTGTGCAACATTATTTTGTGCTTTCTACTTCTCCATTTCCTCCTACTGCAATTAAAATTCATCATGCCCTTCCACGTATACAATAGCAATGCGTCAAGTTCAGTCCAGTACAGGTTTGCAACCCTCAGACTTGGCTTTATACTACACAAGATCCTTGCAAATTCAAAAAAGTGCATCTTTTTTTGTGATCTTTCTTTTACGTTGGATGATGTGAAGCTCTGATTAGTCGATGTAGGAATGCAACCTTGAGGTATGATTGCAGCCTCAGAATAATTCTTAAATGTAAAAAGAAATTTTTCGAGCGTGCACGCCCTTTCTGGATTTAAAAAAGACACCGTTATAATGGTGCTACTAGAGCCACGGTACAGTACATCATGGCACATCTCCATAACATAATCAAGGACATGAGATAGAACTTCTATTTACACAACTTGATGCCACTTCCAGAAAAATATGACAGAAAAAAGGAAAATATTATTTCCTGAATGTCCTGAATTTTTAGAAGATTCCTTGTACTTTCTCTTCAGCAATAGAGTGGTCCTCCAGAACTGCTTTTTCCCTGACCTGTTTAGTATGGACCGTAAGTGACACCAACAGGAACTGGGAATCATATGGCAAATGGCTTCCTTCGAGAGGACGCTCACCCATGCCCCTTTACTCACAAGCCAGCTTGCTGTCAAAACTTGAAAGGGCAATAGCAAAGGCCTGTAGTGCGCACATTGGGTAGTTGTAGTCCATGGTGAACACATCCTCAGCCACACGGCCAAACTGCATCACGATGTAGTCAGCTGCAAGAGAGGCCATAAAAAAGTGACAAAGTGTTACTTTCGTTTGCAGCCATTACTAAGTAAGTATTCAACATCATACCCTGGCCCAGCTCAACGAAATAAAACCAAAACATGCTCACTCATCAAACTTCGCAACACTTATTCATGCAAGTAGGTATGCTGATACCAGAGGGAGAAGCAAGGATAGCTTGAGTGAGGAACAGCTGAGTGATAAAGGATTGCAAGACTTGTTACTGTCTTCAAAAAAAACTACACAGATAAGAAGTTTTTTTTTCAAACACAGAGAGAAAATTGCTTCTGTATAAAATGGTCAAGTCTTTTATATAGACCTAGGGCAGAGTTTCATATGTAGCAAGAACCAATCAATAATATTCCTACTTAACTTCAGGCAAGTGGACAAGCAAGGATAATGGGGGAAAAGGCGGCATGATTGTGATCTACACCTAATCATGTCTCTCTGTTATATCATATTCAGAAATCCTTCCTCAACATTTTTTCCCTTTTGTACTCTGTCAGCAAGAGGAAATCTCAGCCTCATTCATAGTTTGAACGTTTCATTGTAGAAGCAGGTGTAATTGTTTCACCTTATAAAATGCAGCAAATGCCTACACCAATGTTTCAAACTCAGTGGTGCTCTCAGCAACTTTCACCAGTTTCCAATATTCCCGGCAGTCTAAGCATGGCGCTGCTGTGGCCCAGTGTGGTCCAGCACCTCGTGACTACGCTCACCTAAAGTGAGTGTAAAGCGGGGCAGGATCACTCCATTCAAGCACTTGTCTTTATCCCTGCTCCAACAACTGTACCTAAGACTGAGAAAAAAGGGGCTGTACATTGCTGGCAGAAAGCAGCACATCGGTAAGGTCCTAGCGATAGTTCTGACATTTTCAGGGTGCTCATGAAGTTCAACAAGGCCACGGGCAAGGTCTCACATGTGGGCTGGGGCAATCCCCAGCACAAATACAGGCTGCGTGGAGCATAGATTGAGAGCAACCCTGAGGAGAAGGGCTTTGGGGTATTAGGGTGCTGGTTTATGAGAAGCTCAACATGACCTGGCAATGCACGCTCACAGCCCAGAAGGCAAACCATATGCTGGGTTGCATCAAAAGAAGCATGGCCAGCAGGTCGAGAGAGATGATTCTGCCCCTCTACTCTGCTCTGGTGAGACCCCACCTGGAGTACTGCATCCAGCTTTGGGGCCCCCAGCAAAAGAAGGACATGGACCTGTTGGAGCAAGTCTAGACGAGGACCATGAAGATGATGATCAGAGAGCGGGAGCACCTCTGCTATTAAAACAGCCTGAGAGAGTTGGGGTTGTTCAGCCTGGAGAAGAGAAGGCTCTGGGGAGACCTTACAGCAACCTTCCAGTACCTGAAGGGGCCTACAGGAGAGCTAGCGAGGGACTCTTTATCAGGGAGTGTAGTGACAGGACAAGGGGTAATGGTTTTAAACTGGAAGAGGGGAGATTTAGATTAGATATTTGGAAGAAATTCTTTACTGTGAGTGTGGTGAGGCACTGGAACAGGTTGCCCAGGGAAGTAGTGGATGCCCCATCCCTGGAAGTGTTCAAGGCCAGGCTGGATGGGGCTTTGAGCAACCTGGTCTAGAGGGAGGTGTCCCTGCCCATGGCAGGGGGTTGGAACTAGATGATCTTTAAGGTCCCTTCCAACTCTAACCATTCTATGACTCTGTAGAGCTAATGCTACAAAGAGTAGTAATGGCAAAGTGGATGTGCAGTGGGATTGGTCTCACTGCCGCCATCTTCAACTGGGCAGTGTAAGGGGATGGCAGTGAACAAAAAAACCAAGGAAGCACTGTGTGATACAAGTGTTTGAGTGGAGTGATACTGTCCCATGGTCCTGCTGACTGAAGGTAGTGCCACTCTGAGAGCAGGAATTACTCTAAACTGTTGCTCAGTTCATAAGCTGGGCAGCCAAGGGAGAAAAATGTGATAGCACATAGCAGAATCACCTGTTGCAAGCATAAGCACTTGAACACCCAACTTGCATCAACGTTATGGCCACAAGGCAGAGCAGCATTAAGCTGGACCCACACGACTTAAATTAAACTCACTCAGGTAACATCAGTAATGGCAAAATCACTGTCAGGCTGTGTATGCAATCCTGTTTCTACACATTACAGAGAGCTATACTTACGATCATTATCATGAATAATTTGGAAGTTTTTCACTGAGGCCTGTGTGACTCGACCGTGGAAATTTAAAACATAGGACTGGGTGTCATCATTCCAGACTGGCGTTTTGTTATGTAGCTCAATGACACTCTCTGTATTTTTGTTCTGCCATCTTGCAAGAAGTGTCTCATGTTCCTGCACACACCACAGATACAAACTTCAGTTTAACACTCTCACAATATGAAAAATAAATTCACCAAAAAAACCCCATTCATAAATCCCCGCCCAAAGACTAAATTGTCACCCTCAACCCTCAAAACAGTATCATCGAGTGACACAGAGAACTTTCAGTATCTTAATGCAAATGTGCATTTCAGTCCTTTCCACAGCTTGGAAAAGGTTAGTTGCACCTTTTGTTATCAAAATACATTATTATTTGTAGTGCTTTTGTGACTCACAGAACTAGTCACACATCCCATTGTTCTGCAATTGTTCAAATACTGTTTTTTTTTAACCTCTAAACCTTCAGAAACGCAAAAAACAACTCTAACAAAAAGAATTCAAGTAATTTTTATCGTTGACTGATGGTATGACTTACATTTCGTGGTCTGATGGAAACTCTTTCGTGGTCCATATTCATTCCTGGTATGATCACACTCATTTTACGAGGTCCTTTAAACCCCAAGACATTTGTTTCCTAAAAATGTTTAGAAAAGAGTTCGTCATGTTCTGTATTTTTAAAGTTAATTTCTTCAACAGAGGGACACAGTGGCAGCCCAGGGAACTTATCTGTTAGACAATTCAAAAAACATCTTGAAACTCCTACCTTCACTGGCACTGCCAAACATTCTAGCTTTGTCTTAGAAGCTCCGACAACAGGAAAAATGGAAATAGAGAGGTTTCCAAAAACACTCCTAGCATTGGCTGCCAGAAACCTTAATACAATTTAAAAAAAAAAAAAAATCCCTTTGTTGAAAAAGGATATGAACTAACCAGATTTCTTGGCTACTGCTACATCCCAAAATAAAGTAGTTGTAATCTAAAAATCATAAAATGCAGTAACACATTTTGATGAGAGACAAAATTAAATATATGGGACCAATTCCATTTATTCCAGAGCCAGCACAAAAGCAAACAAGAAGAAGCTGCCAGCAAAAGCATCTGTTAGGAGTGCTGTGGTTTTCAAAGTCTTCAGTTATATTCTGCTTAGAGATGAGCAGGGTAAAAAACAAACACATTAGCATGAATGCAAATTTGAGCTATGAAGGCAGAGAATGTAAAAAATAACATGGGCAGCAAAAACAAATCTGTGGAAAATACAAGTTCTTTCATTAAACGTGATTTGATGCCTTTCTGACCAGCTTTTCACAAAAGCGTTCCAATACTGCACTATGCTCTCAGAACACAACAACTAAAATCTAAATAGGCCACAAGTCTTATTTTTATCTGAGGTTTTCTTTTTTCCACAGAAGAAACTGGGGCCAAATATTTCAGTAAGTTGTCATCTACTTTTGAAAAAGAAAAAATAAAGGGCAATATTTTCCAACCCACTCAGTAAAACCTGATTGCCTATTTTAGCATGAACTGCAATAAACAAAACAGTGACATCTCTGAAGTCCATCTCCTCATCCAGCACGATACTTTTTTTTGGGTCACATACATTTTCTCCCCTCGTCGTTTCCCAAGTGAAGGGCTGTGGACGCACACTGAGGAATCTCAGGAAGGGAATTCCCATTGGCGCTATTCCCAACAACGAACCACAAGACACCAAGAACCGGACACCTCCAGGCTCCAGCTGGTGTGGCTCTACCATCGGAACATTCAGAAGTGACATATCAGGGTGTCTCTGCTTTTATGTATTTAATGAAAGTGTCCTGATTTTAAGGAACATTAGACTTTTTAAAACATCTCTACTTCTACAAGCAAAAATCCACATATGTCAACTCACTGGAAACATCTTAAAATAACAGCCTAAAATTTACACGTACAAAAGTTTTGTCATCCACCAGACCTTTGAAATAACTTTGGTTGTTTCAGCAAACCACCTGGAGATTTTACACAACTCATTACAGATTTTCACGCATGCAAGAAAAATTCCACTGAGTTATTTTACTGAATATTCTTGAAGCAATCCGGGTATATTCATAAATCTTCAGAATCATATACATTAATGGGAAGATTCTACCTCTTTTCTGAATCACTCATGTCAGGCCTTTGGCAGCATAAACCAATGTTATCAGTTCAGCTGGAGGCATACACTTGATTCTGCATCGCGGTGAGACTCAAACTAAAATGACTGCCAGCAGATTTTATAAACAGGAGAGAGTCAGCACAGCAGAGGACAGTTTCTAAGAAAAGATTCGTGCTTATGCTTATTTTCCACTAACTACTGACAATTTTGATCTTCTCTGCAATGCCTTACAAGCTTTTCTTCTCATCAAGCTGCAGTTATGCTATAAAGAATTAATTTAGGTGCTGACTGGTTGAAGACATTGTTCAAGGTAAAATTAAATAATAGCGCTGAATCACTTCCCTCCCAATAAGCAGTATTGTCACTGAAAAAACAGGACTATAGTCTTTGGATTTACTCAGAAATTCTAAAATCAATACTTCTGCCAAATGATAAGGGAATGGTTTCTAGTTGCACATTACATCAATCACCAACTCTATCAAACATTTTACTGCCAAATGCTATGCTTTTGCTAAAATCAAGGCACAGAATAGAAATTCTACAAATATGGACTATAAGAGGGAAACAGTAGGGACAAAAGAAAAGCTTCAATTAAGAGCAGACCTTTCCAATTTACTTGCATCCAAATAAAATTAATGCCCCTTATCTCCTGTCTCATCCTCTGTTTCTCTTTTATTTGCCTCCTCCACTATTTTGTGTGTGCAAATTCAAGACCAAAAATGGTCTTGAATTAGGGGAACACATGCCAAATTCTGATTTCACACCATTTTAATGCCACTGCCAATCTTGGTTTACGTAAAAACTCAAAGTAAGGGTTGTTAGCTGGCAGAGCCCTCTTGACTCAACCAGCACGCCAATGATTTAAATCAGCTAAGGACTTGGCCCAGTACTGCTCAGAAGCTGCACCCCCTGCCTTAGCCCAACCAGTAAGCTGTTCCTGTGAGTATGTGTCACAACAAACTGGACTGGAAGAACACAGAGCCTCTCCCCAGAGTCACTGTTAAAATCTCACACACTTTCATAAAGTTCTGTAAGCATTTCGCCACGGTGGCAATCGCTGCAATGATAGGAGTGGCAAGGTATATATCCCAACAGCTCCCAGGAGATTCACAATTTAATTATCCCAATTTTCTTTCAGCCGCTTCCCTTTCTGGACTTGACTCACACAGCTGTGTCTTGTCCTTAATATATTCTGTAGAAACCATCACTCCATAGAAAGCCCAGACCACAGAACCCACTATAATGGAGCACAGTGCAAATGACTGAGGCCTGAGTAGAAACACGTAGTTTTATTACTTGACTGAGTCACACCTCAGAATATCAGCTGAGCTCCCTGCCAGCAAATTGAATTGTGAGACACTATGGATATGAAGGAATCCAGCACAGAAAATCCTGGTATAGATGGTAGCTACACCGCCCTGCTTCTCAATACATTTCGCCAAGTGATTCTGAGATCGGCCATTAGGTGCTGCTGCAGGTTTATTAATATGCCAGCCTGCCATCAGCAGGGAGAGGAAACATGGTGAACAGCACCTGATAAAACTCGGTCCTTGCACTAACTGTATTCCTGTTGCTTGAAACATGTCAAGGTGAGCTCCACAATGAGAGTTCTCAACATGTTTATCCCACAGTTAACAACAGCTGCATCACTAATCAACGAGACCTGCTGAGATGGTTCAGCACGTCAGGCTCAGTAAGCTGGTGGAAGCGGGTACAGCTTGCTCTCCAGATGGGTACTCAATCGGATGAGCTGAGAGACAGCGAGAGGCATAGTGGTGCTTCCAAAGTATTGTTTATTATAGTTTTTGCTGCAGGAAAAATCTCAAGGCAAGAATTAAGAGGTTACCTTAGGACAAGGGTGTTTCGGGGGTGCTCTTTCTGGCTCTGTGGCTCTGCTGCAGCCAGGAACAACCATCTCACTTTAGCAAACCTGGCTAGTAGTGAAATATCATTCTGATTTCCTTTCATCCTCTGACCATAGCACATCTGCAAGCCCACTGACTTTCTCCACGAGAATCAAAATATCAATGGAACAAGTCTTTTTCTTATGCAAACATAAGGGTTTTAAACTGCTGATCTCAAAATAGACATATATAAGCAGCTCATCTTAGCCACATTCTCCAAGCAGTGGCCATGGTTCTGTTCTTTCCAACACTTCTAATTACCTCTGCTGACTGCAATTAATTTTTTTATTTGGTAATGTTAATAGTTCAAATGCCATTCTTGTTGACTTAGACAAGCAATGCTTAAATTTTTCAATATATAACATTTTTTTAAACTTTTTTTCATTTTATCCTTGTATTTCCAGTTTGCACCAGAAGATTAGTTGCTTGGCTTCAGGGAATGCCCTCCTATATAAACCAGTAAAACTACCTTTATTTAAACGTGTACGTTCTCTTGGGTGCCTGCTGAAACTTCAGTCAAACTCTAAACTGCCATCGAATCCTGGACTCTCTTGTTAAATCCTGCTAGCTGGATTTTCTGAAATTCTCACAGAGTTTCAAATCCAAAGGAATGGAGGGATATGTGTGTGTCTGCCTGTCTGTCTGTCTGCAACCACAGGCCACGTGCCTGAATGATATCACATGTGACCCCAAACCCTATTTATACTATATTCAAGAAAAACTGCATCCTAAGCAGCAGGAGAAGAACAGCAGCTAATACTGCCGCCCCTCAGTGCTCTCAGCACTTTGCATGGAAAGGATGGCTCTCTGCTTCACTTCTCACATGCATTGCTCCCCACAACCTGAAGCTGACCTTTCCAAGAACGCATTCTCTGCATATGCAGGGTATATCCTGGGATGGCTGGACCTGAATCTGACAGAGCTCCAGGCATTCTTGATTAGAGCTGGGCAAGAACTTTTCTGAAAAGTGGTTCTTTGGTATTTTTGTCAGAAGCTGATGATTTGTGAAAACAGAAAGCTTTCTGTAGCAGTGTATGAACTAATTTTTACTGGAAGAGTCTCTTGGGCCCAGATACTTCTGGACAGAAAGAATACTCAAAATAGTTAGTCATCCAGTAATCATGAAACAACACCAACTGTTTTTCAAGCCTAATGTCTGCATTGCCCCTCACAAATGTCATTTACTGTCCTATAAGAGGCTGGTTTCTCTCACTCAATTGAATTTTGGGGTTTGTTTGGGTTTTTTTCCTGGTAAAAAGGAGTTTCAGAGTTTTTATCCCAGTCTCTCAGCCACCGCTGCAGACCTAGCTACCCAGCTACCTGTGTTTTGGATCAGAGAGGCCTTCTACAAAACGCCATTAAAAATGATTGGACTTCAGTGCAATAATTCCATGCGCACAACTCTTTCCAGTTCAGGAGGCTCCCTCAGACGGTGCCTGCAGGCTGTGAAGCCTCCTACCCCTCCCAGAGGGTTATGTAAAAGCTCCAACACCTTCTGACCAAAAGTGAGAACTGGGCAACCTGGTTCTATGCGCAACATTTTTCACCTCTACTTTCCACTGAATTCCCTGGTCTCTCTAGTGAAGATCAGCTGTTTGATTACATCAAAGTATGAATGCTGATTTACATAATTGTAAGTGAGAAGGAAATTCAGTGTGCTATTTCAGAAACTGAATTGCCCTTTCTTGCATCTTCTGCCTGTGAGCAGTACTTACATAACAAATAGCAGCTAGCTCCTGACGCAGGATACTCGCCTCCAGGCTTGATGTTGTTTTCATTGGATTTACTCCATTGTCATAAACTGTAAACTTAGTTCCCATAAGATTTGATCTATCGGGAAAAAAAAAAAAAAAAAAGGAAAATCCAATCATCATTTGTCAGTAATGCTGCCCGAGACATCTATCCTTTACTGCATTGTAGCCCCGGAGGAAAGACAGGTAATATCAAGTACAAATAGTTATTAATTCTGATCCCAACTCCTGGATTAAAGGCCATAACAAAAATGTACAGGTGCAGAGCAGCAGAGTATACGAAATGCCCCTTTTTACAGTGGAGACTTCTCATGATGTCTTGCAAACTAGAAAATTCCGGAAAGCAGTAAGGGAACATCAAGTGGGGTTATTTTGTTTGTTTGCTTGGTTTTTAAAATACGCTCACTTTCTACAGAACTATCTGCTTTCTTCCCTGACTACTAACTCTATTGAAAAACAGAGAGTGATTTTCATAAAGTTATAAATAAGATCAGTCTTTCCTATTTAAATGGAAATCACACCAAGGAGCAAAAACTTAGAACATACTAAAACCGTATTATCCTCATTCTGTGTTCGCACTGCAATAAATAGCACATGAAGTTCCGAGATCCACGCAGGCAAATGGGAATTGGCAACACAGTCCCTTTCCTCAGGCACAGATGATCTAAACATACATTAAGAGGCTGCACATTAACAATAGACTGATGTATGATGGAGTGACAGACAGAAAAGAAAAACTGCTTCTGAAAGTGTTCCACTACTTGCAAATAACTCTAATACAGGTCTTAAGAAATGGCAAAACCAAAGAGATTTTCAGATTGTCTGACAGACAGAAATTCCATTCCAAGGTATTTATATCAACAAGGGCTAGACACAACCTACTCATGCACTTCTGAAAATCCCCTTAAGATAAGTTGTGCTCATACACCCTTGAGAACCTGGCCTTTGAGCATTTGAGAGCACCAGTCCTGCTGACTTTTAATAAAATGTTACCTTGTGAGTACTTGAGACATTTTGAAAACATGCCTTGGATACTGGTGAAATTTAAGACCATTATCACTTGATGCAGTCAAGCCTCTCATTAATAGTGGCTTACAGGCTTCTTAATTTCAAATGAACTTTATACTATAAAAGGAAAATTCTTAGATGTATGAGTGTTTACCTCAGTTTTCCAATAAAACTCTCTCCACCCCGAGACAGGTCAGTTGGGTCTATGGAGATGAGGTAATTAGAGGTTTTACTCTTCTTTCGTTTCCTTCCAGCTAACAGAAACACCTAAGCAGTGCAAAAAAACATATTCTAGAATGCCAAAGGGGTTAGCACACATCACTTCCTGCTTTAATATAAGGAAACCATAGGCAATTTTTCTGTCTTCCAGCATTCTTAGTGAAGTAACAGAAGGTCTCCAGGGACCTAGCAAAACCAGATAAAAAACTGGAAAGTGACTTCTCAACCACTCAGTCCATTATTTATGGTATAAATAATTAAATTCGATCTCTTTTGTTAAATGTTTCATTCTAAGTTGCTCTGGCTTTTCCAGTCGAATTGAAAATAGATGCTTTTCAGGCCACAGAATGCAAAGAGCCCCAGCAGCTGACTGTCACATAAAGGTGCCATACATGGATTATTTAAGGCCAAAGATTAGACATATGAAGAAAAGCAGCAGAACAAAATGATACTATTGTTTTGCTTTTGGAAGACTGTAGGGCAGATCTCAATAAAAGTGAAAATATACTTAAAATATACGATTGTATTTTCTTTGTAAGACTTCTTCAGACTTTTAATAATTTTTTTATATTCAGATGCAACTGGTATGCCATTCAAGTTATTTTATGACCTTTTTACCATGCTCCCTTTCCAAGTGGAGGTAATAAGTAGGGTACATCCCTCTGTCCATTCCCTTCTTGTCTCTTGTGATTCTGCATTTGACAGTGACACCCTGTGGAGCAGGTCTTATAGCAAATTCCTCCAGGTCATCGACATCTATGAGAGGCTCATTTGTGGAAGGACTGGGGGCTGAGGCCGCTTCCTAAAACAGCAAGAAAAACTCAGGTTTCTTCAATTTTGATTTACAAGGTTATAAGCACAAAGGAATGACAGAAGATTTGAATGGAAGAATTGAAAGAAGATGCACTTTAAAAAAAATTTTAAAACAGACATACTGTCTTCCCCATTCTGATTCCTCAGCAGCCTTAGCTTATCAAGCTAAAGATCTCTCCCCATCCAATCGGTCAAGTTCTCGGCTACCAGGGAGCAGTTCTCTGTGCCACTGAAACTCAGCCTACAGAGACATCTGGCAAAGCACAACGGGGTGGCTGCAGAGGGAGAGTGCTGTAATGTTACAAAGCAAACACTGGCTCACAACTTCGCATCTCACCACACTTTTGTCAGAAAGCCCAAACCCAAGGACAATGATGGCCTTTGACAAAAGGATGAAATGGCATAGGAGAGACAGATTAAGGTAGATAGAGGTATAACAGAGATGAGAAGCCAGTGAAGTATATAAAAGAGTGGGGCACCATCAACTGATTTAGCAAGAGCTTGTGATTTGGAATATCTGAACAAGCCAAATTCTTATTTTATGTTTGGATGGTAGCAGCGAGAACAGGGTGAGAAAATGCTCAGAAAAAGGCAATAGAAACAAAAGATCCTTCTGAGCACCTGCAAGAGGTAGAAAGGTAAATATTTACTGTTTACCCTTCTCTTCATTCAAGTTTAGACAATATTTGCTATTCTTTTCTTTCCAAGTCATTATTTTCATTGCTTGTGCCTAAGAACCCTGAGAGCTACTATAGTAAGTCACCTTGGAGATACTCTAGTGCATACTGAAAACAGAACAAGAAAGCCAAGCCTATCCTGACTGCGCTCTGAAGTCACACAATACCTATCAGCCTGCATGCTCCTTCTTCAGCACTCACCCCTTACCTTATTGGATTTCTTGCTCGTGGCAGAACCAGGTCGGGTGTTACTGTTTAACTGTGAAGAACTAGAGCTGTCTTCATCTTCCTCGTCTTCTTCCTCATCAAAATTCATGCTACTTGAAATGCCTGAGGAGAAAGCAGTGCATTTATATGAAATACTAATTAATTAAAGCTGTCCATACTTGCTGTAAAACATCACCTATTATACTGTGGCACCCTTAGGCTCAAAGGTGAGAGACAGTGTGTGAGGGAGGTTGACTGTGCAAGGCAGTATACAAATACGTGGGTGAGACAGCACCTGCCCTGAGAAGCCAAAACATTTCAGCAAACAAGAGAGGAAATATCACAGTTTCCAGTCCATAGAGAAGGTCAAATTACCCAGTGATACAGTTCAGAATTAAATTCAGCTCTTCTTCATCCAGTCAAGTACTTCAAACACAACACAAAATCTTAAACCTGAAATTGGAGCTTAGTGAAGAACCTATCACCACCATTTGGAAACCCTAACAATTAAAATACAAGCCCTCCTACAGCACACTTTTAACCGTTCCTACGTGATCTGATGAAGACTGGATCTTAGACTGAGAAGAAACATTCACGTCAAGGAAATGTTTTCATGCATATTTATTTCATGTAAAAAACAGTATCAGCCCAGGCTAAAGGAACTGCCTTGCAGCACTTAAAAATTTGACTTCACAAGAATTCAAAACCTCAGACACTTCAAAGGGAAACACAATTTTGAACATCAATAGGACTTAGCAGCAGAAAGCATCAATGGTGGGACATTTGCCAGGCCTACTTTTTCAAGGAGCGTCATGCAGATGAAGCCACCCTGTATTCAGGTTCAAGTCTAAGTTCCACATATTGGAGGCTAACTATGCAATATTTTTTTTCTAAAAAAAAAATAAGAAATAAATCACTTGGTCCAAAATTTCCACTGCTGGTAAGTTCAATGCAGAAGGATAAATGAAATGCAAAGATTTCCAGAGCCAAGCAGCATGGGCGCAATTAACTTTTTCCTTCTGTACTTACCAGGAACATGATCCAGGGCGACAAGACTGGATTGGGAGGTGGAAGAGGACCAGGATGTATTTGCATGGGGATCTGGGAAAGGAAAAAATCCATGGGCTTGATTCTGCAAACCCTTAATTGAGTGAATAAGCCTAAATTGCCAACAGGATTCCGCACAGGGCTAAAGGCTTACTGGATGGGGCCATAATGCTGCTGCCTTAATTCTCAATTATAGATACTTTATCTTTCTGCACAATCAAATTCACTTTCTACCTGCTTATACCTGCTGTCACCTTGTTTTTTATTACTTTGAATAATGTCAAAAAGCCCTGGATCACAATGCTGAATGGTCATCATCCACGTTGAACGGTTATGCCACAAACCCTTCTGTGCACGATGTGCCCTGCATGGTAGGTTTTTGGCCTACTTTTGAATTCTAACACAAAAAAACCAACCAAACAACCTGATCAAAACAAGTGATATACACAGATTCTGCACAAATATTAATTCAGTAATATTGAAAAAAGTATTCAGACTAATATTCAGATGCCCTGAATTCTACCAAAATCCCTGTGCCCAGCATGTCCTCATCATCTTTCTCAGGCTCTCTAAATTGTTCTCCCAGGACTTCCAGGGCTACGCGCAGAGACCTTCATGTAGCTTAGTCTTTTGGAATATGAGCTTAGTCTGCAACAATCAGAGGCTGAATCAAACTAATGTACAGAAACATAAACATTAGAGATAGTATCAGTAACAGTTTTCTTCAGTTCAAATTCTGGAACAGAATGAGGAAAAAAAAGACACCAAAAAAGGCATTGAAATACTTTTTATGTTATTGCTGCTTCCAATAACTTTAATGCATATCCCTTTTGACACCAGGTGCACACTGGATAATGAAACACCACCAGAGTAGTAAGAGCGAGTATATAAAACTAAAACAGAAGGATATGCAATGCAATGCTTGCATTCCATTCAGCTGCACCATGAATGGTCTCGTTATCCACTTCTTCAGTTTCCCCAGTCTGGACATACACCACACAGCATGACAGCAACAAATTTCAATAGGATCTGGCTATGCAAGGGAGTCCTGAGTTCACAGGTCACCAGATATTTTCAAAACATGTAGAACTCACTCATGATTAATTGCACACTCATTAATCACAAGCATTATTTCTTAATAATGACAACCATGTTCTAGTCAACTATGCATGGGTAATAGAGATGGTCCATCTCTTCAGCTGGCAGCTGTGCAATAATGCCATACTTCATATGTACAGATGTAATCAGTTTATTTCTACATCCATGTTCGCTATTTCACCACCAATATTTTGGTGGTGAAAATTCCATGCCAGCCTTAGAAAAGTCTGCACTCATGACCCGTGGGGAAGAATGCTTCAGAGAGCTCCTGTTTTGTTTTTGAACTCAGAAATCAAATCTATTCCTTCCCTAAATGTCAAAACAGTTCTAACTTCAGGTGGCAAAGAAGAACTAAGACCAAATTGCTCATTCCAAGTCTTTACAGAGACATATAGGAAACGGATAGATGTGAAGACTAAATGTTAGTTATTCAGTGTTAAAATTTATGAAAGTGTGGCTCTGTCCTAGTGGCTCATTTGCCAGAGAGGAACTCTACATTATGACTTCTGAAATCAAAAGGACAAATATTTCCTGCAGGAAGAAAATTATTCCAGTATAGCAATTTCCAACAGATGGAAAAATCAAATAAAACATTTGGCATTTTCTTACAAGTGGCATATTCTTTTCACACTTGGGTAACCTATAACCTCTTGTAACAGAACTTGTCTTGCTGGGGAAGCAGAGATACGTGCTGAGAGAGGCTTCTCTCCACAAAGTTAGTGTCAAAGAGCAGAATGGGCACAAATGAGGCTACACAAATCTCATGGGACTCAGCCTTTCCCATTAGGCCAGCTAGCATTTATCTCTGTGTTTACTCTTTTTCCTCCTATTACATGCAAGAGGACTGATGGGAGACTGCAATTCTAAGTGCTTTTCTGACCAATAGGACATGCCAGCAAGGACATGCCACAAGCAGCGAAGTGGCAGTGGGAATCCACATGAAAAACCCTAACTCTAAATAAAGTTTCCCATAAAATACTCAAAATTTTCTAACAAGCCTCCTCTGCTGGTATCAAGTGGCAAAATATACACACACAGTAAAAATATTTTATGGAGATGCTGCTAGTTGCAGTCTTGTCTTAAAACCTTTCTTTGTGTCTCTTCTAACTGTTGTTAAAAGAAAGAGTAAACCTCAGCATTCCCATTTAAAAAAAGGCATGTTATGCCGCCCCTGCTCTGATCAGGAGTATACTTAGACCTGGTAAAAAAAGGTCATATCATATATACAAGAATATGAAGCAACAAAGCAAAACAAAACCACAAAAAAAAAAAAAAAAAATCAGCACACAGAGCTTCTTTTAAAAAACAAACAAAAAATTGGGGAGAATAAAAATGTATCTTAACCTGGAAAAACCCTCAAAAATAGAAATGTCCCTCAGAGTAAAAATCTGAGTGCTCTGACCTAATTTGAGACATCTGATGATAGTTTTTAAGTCAATCAGCTTTAGTAAGCAGTGTGTGCCTGATGATTAAATATTCTGAGCCATGTCTAAGGCAACACAATCACCACACAGATCAGAACTTGTTAGTCATGCCAACATCCCTCTGACTCAAATGCCCAGGAAATACCACACTTGGAGAAAATCTGCCCATTTCAGTTGAAGTTGCTCACATCTGCAAAGTAACATCCCAGAAAAAATGAATCTTAGTGAGAACTGCTCTGCAGACAAGAGGAGGGCATTTAGGTATGAATAGTCTATTCTAGACGAGTCAATTTTGCACTTACATTTTGCTGTTTATACACAAAGAATTTATTCTTAAAGCATCAGAACACTCTTGGCTCGAGCCATCTTTGCTTCAAAAGCTGTACACTGAGAACAACTCCAAAGCAAATGTCTTTAGAAATAGCTTTGTGAGGATTTTAGGTTGGTTTTTTTTTCATCCCTACAGTTAATGTCTAATGAAAGATAACATCAGTGCAGGAAGGAAGAGACGGATGTATGAATGTGTACATACACAGCCTATCTCCCAAAAACCCCATTCCAGAACATTTGAGGACTATGCATGGGAAATACTGCAGAATACGAAGTGCTGTAATTTTCACCTCTGCAAGCATGAACACACATTATGAAAATATGAACAATATTTAACTGATGTTAAACAACTAAAATTAATATTCTAGGTGGAATGTTGCTATTCCATACTCTTTCTTTAACCTTCAAGTAAGTGATTTCCAGAGTTGTGCAATACAAAAACATAAACAGATGGATATAAGCATTAGTATCTGCCTGGTACCTTAATAGGAGCACTACACTGCAGATGGGAAAGCCACATCCCTGTGAGCCTGGAGAACTCTTGTTCCTTGGGACAAGAGAGAACTTTTTTTTCTTTTTTTTTAGGTAATAGAATAGAGCGTAACAGGCTCTGAGGAGAATAAATACAGAATAACAATCTCCACTTAGGCTAGGGCTGAGAGTAAGAATGAAAAAAGGAGTCAACGTACATAAAACAAGCAATGAGAACTTGAAGGCAGCTTTGGCTACTTACCTTTTTTCTGCATTGCTGTTCTAAGATCTTGTTTGCTTTGCTGGTGTTGGCCACTAGCCATTTTCTCTCCATCATCTTCATCATGACTAGACTGTCCAACAGTGAGAATCTGCACTTGACTTCCCATCTTCTGAACATCATCTTGAAAAGCAGCTGGGCCATCAATCCCTGTCAGACAACAGCAAAAGTCTTAACTGTCTTTGTGTCAAGAAGTTATTGAAAAGACAATTGCTCACTTAAAAAAGGATCTTTTCAAAGAATTAGAGATCAGAGGTTCACATTTAATAATACTTCTAGACCTAAACAAGACTAAACCAGCCTCCAAGGCAAACATCTCACTTCCTACATATTGCGCAAGAGAATCTTCATGAGGTGATCAGGATTCCACTGTTGCCCTGCTCATCCCCAAAGCACATCCATGCACCAGAAACACTGAAAGCTACACAGTAAAGAAATTCACTGGAGCAGATAGACAAAGAAAACAGTTACAGCTTTCATAAGGAGACACAACTGGTCCAGAAACAGATTATGAGTCCCAGATTATGCCATATTCCCTAATAAACAACACTGCTATTATGAAACAATGCTTTAAAGTTTCAGAAACCTAGAAAATTCCCAAGCAGATCTAGTAGTGTATACAAGAGGAAAAGCAGCACATTACCAAGCCTAAATATGCCTACTGAGTTAGTAAATTTCTATACAGTTAAAACATCCGTGTGAAACTATAAATAAGACAATACTTATTCCCTGGAACCTCTATCCTCTGAGATGCTCTGTCCTGGTTTGAAGTAAAACAGAACTAATTTTCTGTTCAGTAATTTTACTTTTTTAACTGGGCCTCTTCTAACTAACTAAACTCTAACAGCATATTGTTCAGGAACTGTTCACTCTCACAGCGGTGAGACCTGATTATTCCAAGGAATGGTATGCAGAAAGGCCCTTGCTTATACTTATCTGCTATAACAACCAAGGTCAGCTAACTTCATTATTTGCCCCACTGGAGGGTCGGAAGTGGAAGACCGTAGCGGGGTCACACTGTGGGGAGGAGCGGACAGGACAGGTGACCCACACCTGACCAACAGGGTATTCCATCCCATCTGCATCATGCTCAGTATAAAAACTGAGGGATCAAAGGGTTAACTGTCTTTCTTCAATGGCCGAAGGCCGAAGACAGAGCCTGTCTGTTCATCTGCCTTTGATCCCAATCTGAGCGCTCCTGACTCCAGATCCAGAATTCAGCTCTTGTCCGTCCCCGAATCCAGTCTGGGACTTTTCCCTGTGCCTGCTGGTGACCCTCATCCTGGGAGCCTGATACAATTCTGTATATACCGTATACCTTTTTTTTTCCCCTTCTTAAAATTTTCTTATCATTATTTATGAATATTTTCATTAAAGTAGTTTAGGTTTCTTCTGAACTCATAAATCTCTTTATCTCTTCCTTTCCTCTCTTTTTCTTAGAGGGGGGAGGGAGGTGCCATCTGTCGTTCTGGTTGGTTCAATCCAGTCAAAACCATGGCATGCTCAATTCTTGACCTGGGCAACCTGCTCTGAGCATGGGTGTGGGACTAGACAGTCCTCAGAGGCGCCTTCCAGCCTCAGCCATGCTGCGATTATGTGGCTGCTGGTGAGAGCCAGAGATGAACTATTTACCTCCTTATGGCTGTAAACCACCTCTGAAGACAGAAAAAAATGAAAACATGGGCTTGGGGCGTGTTCTTATCACAAGCTAACTTAATTTTTTTTTCTTCAGGACAGCAAGTTAAAAATTCAGGCTGTAAACGTGCTTTAGCTCTTAGTTAAGACTTAGTGCTGGTATATAATACTAAATTAGCTATACAAAAATGCACTTTTGCATCAATAAAAATGGTAATATTATCATGTACATACATAGTAAATAACACAAGCCTGTACACTGGTGCTGTTCTGAAATTTTTGTTAATAAGCAAGCAACATTGTGGAGAGTGAGCAAGCATTACGAAGAGCTAGTTCAGTAGAAGAATATGGTGCTTCTTACACCAAACAGCTGAAAAAATCCTGTAAGAAGGAGCTGTAGGGATTGGGATTTTTTTCAGACTGATCTGTAGCAGAAGCCTCCCAACCCGCTTTGCCAGCAGCTGTCAACTTGCATTAAAAGACAGCTGGATTATACATTTAGCATGCTTAACCATACTTTGCCATCTTTGCCATCACTGCCACTGCGATACGAAGCGTAAGTAGAAACGAGAGTGGCTCCCACCTCCAGGAACAGAGACAGCTCTGGCTGTGCAACTACCAAACAAGATGCAGTCCGACACCGCAGAAGTATTAAATTCACAGAGTTCAAGACCACAAGGAACTACTGACTCATCTGCATCACACAGATCCTTACCTGGCAATTTTTGCACCAAGCCTGTAAATTCTGATTTACTTACCAGAAAACTAAACTACCACCAACAAATAAGCGATCCGTCATCCAACCTTGAAGGACTAAATAAAGTCTTTGGAAATGTTTCTCTCATCTTTGTGGGATGATAATTTCAGATACAAGCTCCGTGCAATACAGAATGAACAATATAATTTCCTATGCTGCGGGTATAATATAGCAGTGAACAGAATACCATTTTTCTTAAAAGTTATCTCAGGATAAGCACTACAGCAAAGGTGCTATAGAACAGACAAGTAGCTGCTCAGACCCACTGTAGTATTTTTGACAACTTTAACAATATTAACCATTATCATTAAAGTGGCTGCCTAAAGCTAGATTCTTACCTTAATACTCTGAATTTCAAAAGTGTTAAGCATCCATGAGTTTAATAAGATGCTCATACCTCACACATATCTATCTAGCCCCTTATTAAGCTTTAGACGATACAAACCTAATTTTAAGAACCCATTTCAAAAGGAACAAAACACCTTAATCATTCTTCTTCAAAGCAGACATCGATCTGCAGCAAATGAAATGCCTTCGACAGCATTAGACATTGCACCAGGGCTGCTTTTTTCTGATGCCTGCAGAACATCTGCGCTCACATCCTGTGCTGTCAGGAACATCACGTATTATTAGGCGTTAGGACAAAGGCTACACTGGCAGGTCATACTTTTAGAGAAGAAAAATCAATTTCAGTATTCTGAAGAGCGCATCACTGGTAGAGTGTGTTATTAAGCATTATGAATGGTTCCACTGGTGACCCCATTTAAGGGAATGGAAGATGTAGCCAGACAGAGAGGAAAAAACCCCCCACACCAAACTGCTGCATTTGAATACTGTAGATGGCTCGTGGTAAATGCAGCATTAACTATTTAATATTAGTTCATGGCCACACATCGTCTTAGCTATGTATGCATGTGTAAAAGGATATTTAATGCAAGCATACATACACATTTCTCTATATCATGAGATATAAGTGTATCTTTGTAAGTCACAGTTCAAAAGGCAGCTTTACCATCACATACCTAATGTCTGAACACGCTTCCAAGCTCGCATAATCGTGATACTCAAGGTGGATCTCTCCCTATGTTCTCACTTTCTTTGCCTCACTGACTCCTTTCCACCCACCTGCTGGAAGGATGGTTCACTGTGCAATAAAACAAACCATTAATGTCTATCGTTACAAGTTTCCCAGTTTAAGGACAGGGTCAAAAGAGGCAAAGAAGCTGAGCAGACTGTGCCAAAAAGAAAGTCTTTTTTGCTATGGTCAGCATTTTCTACAGCTTTTCCCAAAAATTAGGTAGAAAAAAACCTGATAGAGATGCCCTTGAATGCCTGCTAAGAAGAAAAGGGAATTTTTGAGAGGTAACTGTGAGGGAGGGAAGAAAGAGGAAGACTGAAACAACTCCCAGACTACTACTCCTTTCAGTAAATGCCTTCTGGTGAACTTTAACATGGTCATGTCTCAGATAAAACCCGCAGGTGCTAGAAAAGAAAACAAGGAGATAATGAAAAAAAATGCATCACGAAATTGGCATTCACTGAAATTTCCATCCTATAAACTACTATTTATCAATGCCTGTATTCGGTTAGCACCTAAAATCTTCTAGACGTATTTATAAATAGACAGTACCATGCTCTTGAAAGCTGGTAATCTAAACGGCCACACAGAATGTTTTTATAACCTGAATTCATCTAAATTCTAAAAAATTCAAAATACATTAGGTGGGCATGCACTTTACTTTGATCTCAGTTATAAGACTTTTAGATAGGTGGG
>VXAK01002116.1:505473-554968 GCA_013399435.1 Arenaria interpres
GGGAAAAATAAAGATGATAAATGCTGCTGAAAGCCTTGGGAAAGAATAAAGTGGCAAAATTTTGTTTAGTGTTTATGACATATGAGAAACAAATATAAGCTTTCGTGCATTTTATAATACCACATTATGCCTTTTTGAAACTTTAGCTTCTAAATGATGGACCAATAACCCAAAACCACTCAGTCTCACTGGATTTAGTAATGACAATACATTTCGAGGATATGAGGTCAAGACCTTGTTTTACTGTTCCAATACAGCAATTAAAGGAAATCTCTTTATGTGAGAATTACCAGGCATACGTTTCTCTATACCACATCCCCAGCAGCTTTCTGCTGAACAATTTGCAACCATTTTGATATATTTTATAAATAGATGCTAAAATGAATATAGATGAGCCATCTCAGTTCTACTAGATGCAGTCATAAGATTTCTTTCTGACAAACTAAGTACAGACTACACAGAAGGGACATTATGTATCCTAAAGTATATCCTTCCTCCTTGGCCCTACAGATCTAGTGTTTCTTTTGGGGAGGGGATTTTTCCCCCACAACAGGACTAGGAGAGCATTACAAGTACATTTCTGGGTATCCATTTGAACCTCAGGCACTTTCATTTCAGCTTCACAGTCTTCAAAATTATTTTGCAGAAAAGAAATACACTTCTTAATCCTATATGCAAGTGGGAAACTAAGGTTATAGTCATGATGAACACAAGGCTTAGATCAGTCTGTTGATTAGTCCTGATAAAACCCAGAATCTGTAACAGAACAGGTCCAAGTGGAACTTCCTCTCAAAACTGAACAACAATTAAGCATTTCTAGACATCCCATCAGAGAAATTCTCAGTCATCACATTCTAATGATGCTATAATATTGCATCAGAGTAAGACAATTAAAGATGATAGGCCAGAACCACAATTTTGATTATTTCATTGCTCAAGAGGTAATCAAGCAAGAGTATGTAAAATTTTTAGGGGGCAGAGGAGTAGGGGGAGAAGATCAAATGGGAGGAAAAGACTACATACTACCAAGCTATGTATGACCAGGGAAAGTTCAGAGAGGCAGCTGATACATGTGGCCACCGCTTATAGTTGAGCACAAAACCAAACATGAAAAAAGATTTTGCTACCTGACAATAGTGCACAATGCACAATGGTAGTCTTGAAAAAGTTAGGTACAGATTAAATATGTGACAAACTACCCAGCAAAGCAAATTACAGGCATAAGCACAGTGAGTCAGCTCTCCAAAACATTATTTAAGTATTTGACTATATACTACATGAATCCCCGGTAATTGGATCTTGCAGGAAAAGAATCTAATTGTATTTATATACATCATGTTCCTCTCAGCATGTATTTATACATGCAAACATTTTGCTGTGAAAATGTTTTCAGCAAATGTTATCTCCTCTTGGTTCTTCTATATGAACTTTTAAGTACAGGGAAGAATGATTAACTGATTATTTACAGAGAGCCTTCACTGTACCTAGGACACCACGAAAAGACAGATTTCTAATTTTAAAGTAAGTGGTACAATAAATTAAGAATTTCGTCATAGGACATTTGCAAACTAAGAAAGAAACTAAAAAGAAAAGCATTGTACATCAGAGAGAACTAATTGCGCTCAGTGACTGAATGGTAAATGAGATTACATATCAAGAAATAAACATAGCATAGAAAACAACTATTTCTCTCCCTAATTTACAAACTGTAGGGTACAAAAATTCTTGCTCTCATTTCATAAAGCACTTAAGACACAAATTCAACATATGATATCAGGCATATTGCTCACAGACTAAGTTTTAAGAATATGGTTAAGCCCGTTGTAGATCAGAGCTGAAGACCTGACCGAGGTCAGGCAGAAGGTCTCTGGATCAGAAAATCTCTAGCCACATTTTCTGACCTCAGTTACATATAACGAAGGTTCCACAACAAGAGGAATGTCCTTCCTCTACAAACTTGCTGACAACAAATGTAGGTATACTAGAAAATTTCCTCCTGTTTTTTTTTTTTTTTTAAGTGTGCCTTCAAAGGCAAGATACCAGGTTAGACAAGGCACTGGACTGACACAGAAGCCACGTCCATGTGGATAACACTCAGGGCTGCGGCCAGCAATTGTAATTGCTCTTTAAGAGCACTGAAGAGCAGCTCTTCCTCCAACTTAGGGATGGCAGCGTAACCCTTCAAGGGCCGGCTGGCCTACACTGAGGTCAAAGACAGGGAGTCTGTCCTCCGAGAAATCCGTTCTAATTAGACTAGCACCAGAACAAATAGAATTTCCATCCTTTAAAGAACTTGGCTTAAAGAAAACCCTATTTCTGCTTTTAATGTCTCAAGTGATCTACATTTTAAGTTTAAAAGACAAAACAACAGTTGATTATATTTTTGAAATCTGCATTTATCAAGAAGCGTGACCACTGAGTATAATAACATTTACTTCCAGAAGAGTGGTACAAGAAAGTAGTATAGCGCAAATCATTCAGTGAAAAAAGGTTCTTTCTCAGAATGATTTCTTGGGAAGCTCTAATAAAATGGATAGAATGAAATATCATGAAATGACATCTTCCAGAAATTTAGAAGTCCATTGCTTAAAAATATATAAATAAAAAAAATCTCTCTCCCCCTTCCTTTCCTTCTTCCCTCCTGCCCCCGCAACGGTCCTCAAAAGGAATTTACTGAAAAAGCAGAATGTTTATAGGGAAAAAAAAGCAGGGTTTGCTATAATTTTTAGGACTGAATAACCTTAACTATATTGTAGCTGTCAATATTTTGTAAGCCGTTTCCCAGTGCCTGCCTGTTGTCACAAGGGCTGCGCATGCACTGAACTGCAAAATCACAAAAATCACAAAGGGATTTATTTATAAGGAAAGGGGGAAAATAGAATTTTTTTTTTTAGGAAAGGAGCTCTGGAGATGATTTAGTCCAACTTTCCATCAAAAGAAGGACTATTACTAACACCAGATCAGGTCACTGAAAGCAAGTGCTTGAGCACCCAGCTCTAAATTCACCTTGATGAAATCTAGAAAACTGTAGCAGGAACTGTACTTTCATAAATCTCTATCGTGAGGAGGCCAAAATTTCTTCTTCCCAATCAAGTTCATGTGTAGCCAAAGCACAACCTGAGAGGGTTGTCAGATCTGGAAATAACAGGACTTTTCTTGGTGGAAACTCAGTTATTGTTCCTCCTACCCTTTCTCTTTAATGCACAGGGAAGCTGAGATAAATCTACTCTACACGAAATTCCCTTCCCCTGTCAGAAAGGAAGTATAGTGAGAAATTATGCTTCTTATCCAACAAACTGTGTTGCTTTCTTAGTCAGCCAGCATTAACATAGTTGCTTGTTACAAAGAAGGATGGGACAGGATGCACAAATCAAAACAAACAGACAGGTGTGAAAGACAGAAAAGCAACATGGAAGAAGCAAACCAAAATCAAAACATTAAATAGCCATTCTGGCAGAAAAAGTGCTGTGTGTCAGAGTAGCTCTTTTGCTTTCTGACTCTCATAGAGACAGCATGGAATACTCAACATACTATATACATTTAATGCACAACATAAAAGAAAAATTGCTGGGAAGGTATTGTCTATTTGAACATTTAAAACACATCCAGGTTCCTGATTTCACTGACAAAAATCTTCATTTATATTGCCCATTGCAGTGAGTGAACCAGTGCAATTCAGAGCAGAGTCTTCCTAGAATGGGCTTACATGCTATAAGTGCAAGAGTGCTAGGAAATAAAAAAACAAAATCAAACAAACGGCAACTTTGCACAGAATGTTTCCTGATTTTTTGTATCAGATTTCACTTTGAATTAACCTCTGGCTTTGCATGGTTTCCTAGGGTTTTGTAAAGGTTCCATTTTATCTTCCTGATTTGTTTTTGCTCCATTAATTGCATATAGACAAAAAACCACTTTGTCTGGTACATTTATTACTGTCTTCACAAACTTATATTGGGGGAAAAAACCCAACCAAACAAAAAAAAACCCACACTACTACATACCTATAATATTTTCAGGAATCTCAATTTTTACAGAATCACCAAGTCATTTGATATCTAGAGATGCTCCAGTTTTGTGTTTGTAATACTATGCAGGGTGCATCCATTTAATAGGCTCCTGCTGCAACTATTTTCACTTGTTTTCATTATTTTTCTGTTGAATCATCCAGCGATACTGTACACCAGGTTCACTACCCCTTACTAGCCTCACAAATCAAACCAGAATTTGATCCACTATCTCCACTGGAAAGACAACAATTTTACACATTCATTTGTTACATTTTGAGTTTTTTCCCCAATACTGAGTATTAAGTCAAACAATAAACTGGAAGACCAAAGCTTTCAGAAATACCAGTTTAATAAACTAAGCTACCACACAATGTCATCACTCTACTGCGTTTGCAGGCTCTGTCCCACAACAATGATGTCTCTTTTTAAAAATAGGCACCGTGTATACTGGATACTGCCACTATGAATGAAATACCAGTAATAATCACATATTCAGAAAAAAATGCTAACTATTGTATGACCCATCACAGAATTACAAAATGCACTGACCCCTAACTTAAAAGGCACAATCAGCTCTACATGAGCAATTAGCTGCATTCCCTTTTCTTGCCTTTTGTCAGCGTAACCTCATTAAACCTAATATTTCCCTCGCGTTTTCTTTAGTACATTGTTCTGATCATAGTTCCATCATTCTTCGTTCGAGCCACTTAAAAAAGCATTACACATCTAAGACCAGAGTACAATCATTACAGTACAGCTTCGAGAGCTATTCATGTATAATTCAATGATTTTTGCTCTGAATTAACTTGTTATTCATAGGATCTGTTCTAAAGGGGTTTTTTTTCTTAAAAGTACAAAGAGCTTGGCTATGATTGGAAAGGTAATGCTCACTATAGCTAAATAGTAACAGAAACCTCTAAAATGCTATGTTAGCATGTAAAGTGCATTCACCCCTCAGCATCCACCCTGCGCATTTACAGGACATGCAAAGGTTACAGTCAGGGTAGTCAGAGTGGAGACAAAACCTGAAGCAATTGCAAAGGTAAAAGCAGAACCTAAAATTTCCAAGATTTGGTCTAATTACCAATGATATTCCTCCAACAAAATCTTTTGTGCCACAAAATGGTATAAACCCATTTAAACCATTTTCATGAGTCAGATCTGAAGTTCTTAGCAAATCTGTTCAATATTATTATAAAATCTTTTCCTAAGACTCACACTTACTTTTAGAAGTAACTGAGAAATCGATACAAGTTCCACTATAGGGTTCTGCTAACACTTGCATTTTCTTCATTCCTAAGCAGCATAAATTAGCTATGTCTGTAGTGGATTGATCAGTAAAATCCCTCCAGAATTTTTAAGCCAAATTCGGTTTTACTTTTTCATCCAATAACAAAACATTTTGCAGCTTCACTAGGGATGCAAGACTGGAAGTCCAGTTATAAACGCCTGCAAACACTCCAAGTTTACAACAATATCAAAGGTAACCTAGATAGGATTCCAAGGGTGAAATGAATGAACAGTTAAATACCAGTGGGCAGACGAAGTAGATGAGCTGGATGAGCCGGTGCTATGTGTATGCTCTGAACACACTTTAACTGACAGGGATGCTTGTTACTTGAGATTTATCCTGAAGGTAAGCTTCAGGAGAGGAGGAACTCAAAATTTTCTTTAGTATAGTTGATGAATAACGCCTCCACTCTATGGGAACATACAAAAGATGCAATCGATGGGCAAATGCTGAAGGCCGGAGGAATGAGCTATAAGAATTGCAGCAGAAGCAGAGGTTTCTATAGCTAACAATATTTGTTTCCAACACACAGAGCAGTATCAGCACACACAAGTTCTCAGTCTATGTAAAGTGACGCAACTTTTACTGACACAACTTGCTTCTATTAAAATATACCAACATTTGCCTATTTGCGGAATTTTTCAGAAAATGAATAAAAAATTATCAGCCTATGAGAAAAATACTAGGTGCTACCTGCTGTGAGATAATATAAATCTGTGCAACTCCTTCACAGTAGGCACACACTGCTCGTGGACTAACTTGCCTACATCCAGCAGGCAGGTTCAAAGAGAGCTACCCAGCAAAGGCAGCCCCAGCACACACATCACCAGCAGAACAGCCCTGGAAATCACACACTCAAACAACCACTGCTTCTTGCTCTGTGCCCCACTACGCCTGCGGCTAGGATTTCCTTCACAGAATATTTTAGTCAAGAGCTCTCAGAAAACTGCTTAGAAACCATGTGAATGTATACACGCACACATTGGTGTTATACAACGCAAAGCTGTCAAACCAAACCTACTGCAACTGACCAGCACGGTATCTTAAAATCTGAACATAGTACAGACACAGAGACTCTGTAAGGGCAAAATAGGAATTATATGAGAAGAAACAGAGCCTCAAGGTTATGCAGTAACCATGATTTAAGTATTACCCTGCACAACGCTCAATTACAGCCTAATGCAGGTTTTTTTAAACGAGTAAAAGAATTTTTGCTCTTCAGCAAGATGTACTTCAAAATAAAATTTGGCATCTGCATTACTATGCTGGAGTGGAACTACTTTTTACATTAAATGGAGAAACATTAGCTTTCTGTTCACTTAGTTTACCAACAATTTTTACATTCAGTTAATTTTACCTTTTCTTTTTACTTATTCTTTTAAGCCTAGTCACTGGCAGACAGCATCTTTTTTTTTTCAAATATATGAATAAAGCCTTTACCTCAGGGCCAGACTCTAAAGCCTGTCTAACCTAGGGCTTCCTTTGCAGCCAGAGGAACTACAGACACAGACATACTGTAAATTCAAATCTCAAGAATTAAGCTGCATTGTGTAAAGGATTTTGATAAGGTAGGCTCAAGTCCTGCGAAATCCCTATAGATAAGCCCCAATACTTTGACCTCAATAATTACCCTTATTAGTCACCGCTATCTTTAAATAGACTTGTCAAGGATATACATGATTTTCTTATTTAAGCAATAATGGAGAGACTGTTGGACATACACAAGCCAGGAATACGGTACAGTCCAGGCAGTGTAGCGTTACAGTGGCCTTATCTAAGAAATTACAATTATTCGAAAGGTATTTATTAATTTCATTAGTTGTTCACCATGAAATAGAAAGAAACTGCATGTGGTACAAAAACCTCTCGTCATGAGTGTGCATATATAAAAACTAAAGTAGCTCATGTTACTTCCTCCATCTAGTCCAGCTAATTCAAATAGTAAATGTAATAATGGCAATGTCATTTCTGCCAACCCTTTTGTCATTATCTCACCCAAAGTCATTGCAGAAAATTTTTCATACAAACAACTCCCATATGTTGACCAGGTGGGATAGAGTAACACCGGAGTAACAACTTGAAGAACCCCTTGAGGATGGTATCTCGGTTTTGTTGAATTGTATTTCAAAATGCCCACTTAACCTCTAATATGTATAGTTTAAACCTCAGTAAGCGTTTGAACAGAAATCACAGCAATTTAAGGCTGTTTCTCCAAATTATATTACATGTAGATAGTCTAAAAAAGCACACTGCTATAAAATTATTCTTATTTCTTTAACACTGCAGGAAAACATCAGCATCTTTCCATCAGAACTTTCTTCTTCCTCTGCAATCTGAACAAACACTCTCCTTTGGAAAAGACTTGGCTTACAAATTTTCACCATCCTTCACTCCTAGGGTGTACATGCCGAGACAAGACCAAGTCACTCACATTTTCCAATCTCATAGAAGTGTCAAGAAATTGCTTTTAAGCAATTTTCAGAAATTCACAGGAAAAAAAAAAAGAAAAGGAAAAGAAGTATTTTGCAGTCAATTCAACATCTGACATTCAGCCGCATGCAGCTAACCTTTGTGCTTCCCTTTTTTCTCCTTTCTGGTGCTGCCAGTCTGACAGCTCGCAGCTGCTGCCTTGGTTTTTTTAGTTGGTTTCGGAGCTTGGGCATCCACTACCATCTTTACATCTTCCTGTTCGGCCTCCTGCACTGCTTGAGAGGTTCAGGGTACCCCACCAAAAAGAAAGAGAGAGAGAAGAGAGAAACAAAGAGAGAGAGAGAAGAGTGAACGAATTGAGAACTCTGTGAAGGCATAAAAGAGTAAGCAGACACAGCAGCGTTTGTTTGGTATCTCAGACAATTCATGCAGAGAGGGGAGCCAAATAAACCAGAATTTGCAAAGCGACAGCAAAAACCTGAAAGTGTTAGGTTAGCTAAGATGTATTTCCTAACTTTTTTCCTCTTTCCAATAATATATCAGCTTCTAACCTGCAGGCCAAAAGTGACATCAGAATATGAATGTTCTGCTGAGCTATCGTAGGAAGCACTTCTCTTCACAGTAAAGCTCTGACAGACTAAGCACCAACAGTGCCAGCAGAAAAAAATTATTTAGACTTTGTAGTGCCTATGCTTATAGCTACATCCTAACCCTGTAAACAAGGAATCATTGGAAGGTTATTTTCAAAACACATCTTGCACAATTGTATATATCACAGTACAAGCAGAACTACGCCATGCATTTTATGGTGAAACTATATGCAAGCTGAAATTAAACACTCCTCCTACTTTGTAATATAAACACATTAATTAATTCCTTAGAAGTCTCAACATAATATACATGGCATAAACTGTGAGTGTCAGCATAATTCATGCAATGCTAGTTGTTTTCAAAGTAAAAAGAGGTTTTATCATTTTCTAAAAGCATGACACACTTTGAGGTCAATATATGGATCTGTGAAAGTGACATACACAATAACTCTTTCTTCTGGCCAGGCTAAGCCTTGAAGTGAAATAATATTGAGTTCACAATGGCATAAAAGCAATTACCTTTGTGAAATACGTAACAGAATCACCAAACTTCACACCCCAAACAAAACAAACTGTAGGTGGGCACTAAGATTTTGGTGCCAGCTGCTGGTCACTGTGATTGCTGAGCCCCACTGGCTTCACATTGTGACTGTGGTTTATCTCAGAGGAACATCCCCCTGCTACTTGGGGCCTCTCACCATCCCTTTCTTTTACCCAAAACTAAACTCCTTTCTTTAAAACGATAAAAAAAATCCACTAAGGAACCTTACTGGAAAAGAATTGGCTGCCCATAAAATTACTTTCAAAAATACACCGACAAACTTCATAAACCCCTAAAAGACCAAATGATGCTCAATGACATATAGACTCTTAGTAATCTTTCTTTGAAGGGAGAAATTCTCCTGAGGCCTCTGGTCTGTGATGCAACTCTCCTGTTCACCAAATCCTTCATGCGCATGAATAGCAATAGAAACACCACAGAGATTCTCAGAGGAGTAAGATGAAATGGATTTAGCCATGTCTGTGTAGATGCGGCTTACAAACCCCCAGCTACCCTCCCCAACACAGGTATCTGTTAGCAATAACATTCCGTTCACAATACAACAAGTATCTGAGGCACTCAATAAACACACGCTCCTTTTCTCATTATGCAGAGGAAGAGTTCAAGTTTTACAGACAATATACATTAAATAAGTTGAGGAATGACTAAATGCCCAAAGAAACAGCTTGTCACTGCCCAACTCCTCACTCCTGTCTTTATGATACACTAATCACAAGACTGCAGTCCCTTTGCTGGGTGTAAAGGAGCACTGGAAATGAATAAGACATAAGCAAAGGAGTGAGTGCACAGGATGCCAGGGAAATGGCACACAGAAGGCAGTATCCTGGGTCCTGTTTCCATGGGCATGGCAGCCTCAGAATAAGCAGGGAACCAGAGTCCAAACCAGCAACCTATCCTATGTTTGTAACTCAGTCTCTCTTTAAAAACTAGGGTGTGTTCTTTTAATTGTTTTAAATATGATAATCCGCATTACAATTAAATTCAGTACTTTACAACTGTCCCGCATTCAATTGCCAGACAGTTCTCTAAATCATTTTAAACATGTCCATATTCATTCACTCAGATGAAGCATCATTTACTTGGTCCAAAGCAACGATTAATCAGCAAAGGATGAAATATTCTGACATTGCTAATTGAAAAGTTAAAGTCTTATCTTCACTATCTTGTCAGTCATCCTTTGATCTAACAAGTAAAAGCTTGAAGCTTTTTGAATTACTTATATCTCATAACTTTCAGCAAGAGACATCCGATTATAAATAAGGACAGTGATGGAGCTCCAAAGGACAGAGAAGGGAACATTTCCATCGCTTTACTCTATAAGGCAGAGAACAAGATTTCAGTCCAGTCGCCATTTTGAGCATATACCATCACTGATGTCTACGGAAAACACGACTTTAAGGCATAAGCAATGGAGGCTGCAAAATAAGATTTAAGCCATAAATGCGCAGATACTGCAGCTGGGTTCATGAAAGGAATTGGCACAGAATTTCCTGCTTCTAAAGGATGCTTTTCTGAGCTTTACCATTACATTTAAAGCACCACCTCTAAAATAAATCCAAATCTAATCCCAAAATACCATCTCCACCACAAAATCTTCTTATTCTCAGCTATTAACTATTCAGCACATAGCAGACCTCAGTTAAGGCTCATCCACTCACTGATGTTTTCTCTTGTAGCTGCAGATACCGAAGAAATCATGGTGTTTTGCTACTGACAGTACACATTCAGTTCAGGACCGCACTGAGCTCCAGGGGACTTGGCTACATACTTGCATTTAAACAGAGGGTAAGCACTGGTGTGCGCTGCACGTAGGCGCCAACCTCCCCGAACACCTCAGGTGGCTGCAGCGCGGTAGGGAGAGAGGTTTATGCAGCACGGCAGTTCTCGTCCACAGGGCCAGCCTGCACCTTGATCCCTGCAGAGGAGTGAGCAATCTTCTGTGGCCTGCCCACCTCCAGGGAGACGTCTGTGGACCTACCTGGCTCAGTGGGTCCAACGGATTTAGATGTGGAGCAAAGTAAAAAAATTCTGTTTCCAGTGCTGTCTCCTACCCCGGGGAGTTGTAAGAACAACTGTTTCTAACACCCTCCGTACTCACTCTGCAGCTGGTCATTAGCATCTGGAGCTTTGAACTTGGCGACCCAGCACTCCTTCTAGTTTGTCTTTGTGGAGATGAAGCAATTTGTAGAATCAGTGTTTATCCCCAACCATGTTGTCAGGGGATCAAATGTCTTCCCCTCCGCCCTTTACTACTTTGGGATCACTAAGTAACAATCTGACAAGAATTTCCCTTCTCAGCAGGATGGGAACCTTGAGGCAAACTCTAACCCGCGTTCTTCACGGGCTCTAGACAGCCCCATAAAACAATTTACAGTTCCCCACAAGAAAGTCTGAATAAGGAAAATGAGATAAACTGGTCTGCCTAGAAAATATTCACTGATATGACAATATGATTATGTCCTTAGTTGGATGTTAAAAAGTTAAAAACAATGATAGACAGTACCACAGCATAAATAAATTAAGAACCTTCAATGCAGCCGTACAGGGATGGAGCTTCAAAGACTGTCACTCAAAAATGCATTCATTTAAGTACAAAAAAAATTTAGGCAACTTTAAAAATCCCTTTTGATAGTTATCTTACACAATAGGAGACTACATTTGAAAATCTAGCCCAATACTCCATATGCCCCACCCCAAATTATTAAAATCTTCACCTTAAAAAAAAAAAACCACAACAGAATTTCCTTTTCTATTAAAATCAGTTGTTTGTACTAAAATTTGCATTTAGACAAGACAAAAACGGGGGAGCATGTGTTGTGGTGAGACAGAATTCCAAACAGCAAATAACGGTGGACTCTGAAATCTAGTGTTTCATTCTCATTTGGACTCATAAATTGTAAGAAAGAGTTTTGAGACAAATGGCAAGCTTTCAAATAAAACAATGGTATGATTTTAATTTTAGTCTTACTCATCAATGTTCATTAAATCAAGTACTGACTACTAACCTCAATACAGTACTAGAAAAAAATACTTTTGGGGAGACAGAAAAGAGCACAGATTGCAATATTAATTCGGGATCTGAGCTGAAAAGAGGAACAACAAACAACTAGCCTATTAACATAGTACAAGATGAGCGTGGAAGAACCTATATAAAATCAGAGAAGGGAAGTGCCCTGGCTTTGCCTTGCATCACCAATGGCCTAACTGTTAAAAGTGGGGAAAAGAAGCCCCTCCTATGAACTAGTTCTGTGTTGGACAACACTGCATGTTACAGGGATAAAGCTACAATGCACAATCAATCAAAAGGCTGCAATTTGTAAGTGAATAATCTGTGATGCAGACACCAAAGAATTGAAAAAATATGGAAAGATAGTTACCCACACATATTCATATGAGCGAATGAAAATGAAAAGCAAGTTTTTCCATTTGGCCTTCGTGACAAGAAGTTCACACAGGAAATTAGTTTCAAAGTAGCATGCAATGAAAATGCAGAATATTTTTTTCCATTTGCATGATTGTTTTTCTTGATGAGTTCTTGCACACTCATGATCTCAGAGGAAGAAATAAAAAAAAATAATCTAAGAATCATAATTTACTAATCTCTATCACACAAAAATGACATGTGCTGAAAAAAAAGTGGTTTTGATCAGTATATTATGCAAAGAAAGGAGTGAAAAATCACAAAAAGAAAAAAATAATTAAATGGGTACATTAAAAATTTGTGCAGTCTGTCTGGAAAACACCTTAAGTAGAAAGAGGCTGAACTAGATTATCAGGTATGTGAGGCAAATCATTGGCTCAACTGTATAAGGCAAATATTCATTCTATTTAGCAACATTCTCTCAACAGTAAAAGTGAAAACCAGAATGCAAAGAAAGATAAACTACGGTTCTGTCAGGGTGTACTTAACAAATCAATGCAAATTGGTTGTCCTTTTTTCACTGTTGTCTGAGATGCTCTTGTGTTTCATTGTAAGAATGGCTTGCTATTTTACTTTGTAAAGTTCTAGCCTTAGTAAATCTTGCTGCTCATTTGGGCTATTGTTCATTATTACTTTATTTAATCAACTTAGATTCTGAACTGATCTAGCATTTCTACGATCATCTAAGAGACACTGGATTCCATCAGAAGTATTCTGAAGATGGGCAAACCCACTATATTTTACAATGCAATGAAATATTTTTATTAGTTTTATAGAGACAATAAAATCAGTTAAATACAAGGGCCTGAATTAGGGCAAGAACTCTGGTATGTTAGGTACTATTTAATCATATAGAAAGATCTGATTTCTGCTTCAAAATGCTTGTAATCAAAGGCATTACCCTGCAGCTAGTAATTTACAGTCACATTCCAGATTCCCATAAATTCCCCATGGCTCCTTGCAGTTTATGTATCTAACACTGATGTGTTGACCAGGCTGATTCTACAACAATGAAAATACTTATAAATGAAACTGAATGTGAATGGGCTGAGCAAAAAGGAACAAGCGTACACGAGAACGTGGTGCTACTTAAGGACATTATTGAAAGGTCATTGACATAAGGAGATTTCCTCAGAAAGAACAAAAGGAGGAATTAAATAAAAGATTCTTCTCAACCCCCACATATCTGCTGTCCGACCCTGGGGAGGGGGAAAGAAAAGGGAGCATGTGAAATGGAGAGTTAATAGCAATGAATTATACTCCTTGTGAAAGCGGACAACTAATAGGGAAAGCTAAAATTATCCATGAAAAACCTATGCCAGAAAGATTAAGGGTAGTAAGACATTACATAATTGTGTTGTGCATCGGGGCCCTGAGGGCATTAGTGGGCTTTAATTGCCCTGATGAGCCTCCCTGGGGGCTTCCACCCACACCTGGCCCACAGGCCATGTCTCTATTCCAGCTCCACCCAGGCTACGCTGTCAGTGTGCTGCTTCCCAGCTGTGTCTCCTCGGAGGACCTTGGTGCCACGCTGTAGGTGGCTCATCTGCTCGAGGGACCCCTCCTATTTATGCTGCAGCCTCGTCTCCTGGCCCCGTCTCCTTTCTGCCCTGACTGGCACCCCCTGGTTCATCCCTTGCCCTGTCTGGGACCGCTGAGGATACCGTTATCGTGGCTGGCTCTGCCCGCCCTGTTGGAAGGCCATGGGACGGTGCTCAGTCTGTGAGGGCACTGCCTGTGCTGGGGCCACCCTCACCTCCTGGTCCCTGCTGCTCCTGAACACTGAGATTGTCAAGGACAGAAAATAACAGCTAGCTGTGAGGCAGTAACTGAAAGTAAATACACTTTAAGCGGAACTTTAAAGCAAAAAGAAGGGAGTTTTTCAAGCAATTTTGAGCAACTGCCTCTAAGCTTCCTTCTCAAATCTTACAGTACCAAGAACCACAAAAAGACCTCTAAACCCCTTGCTACTTACCGGCTGCTCTCTGATTGTTGCTGCTGGGTTAGTTTGTTTATTTTGGAAATGTACTAGAGCAGTAAGGACTGCTGATAAATCAAAAAGATGCTTTAAAGGATGAAGGTGAAGAGACTGCGGCTGAACAGGAGGTTTCAGAATATACGCTTATTGGAAGTTAAGTATTTTGCCCACATGATACTTGGAGTGCTGCCTGATCTCTCGGTATTAATAGTCTTGTGCACAGAACATTCTTTTCTGTCTTCAAAAAATAAACTAATACCTCCTCGTTCCAAGGTCAGTGGAAAACAGGGATGGCGAGACACTTTTGATGAACACGCAAATATATGTTTTTTAAAATGAATGGTTAACTGGTGTTATCTTATAAAGCTGACAGCTTGATAGTCATCAGAAAACTCTCTTTCATCATTCATGGTGAAGGCGTAGAATGACACGTCAAATTTAACAATCCAAAGCTGTGACTTGTCATCAGAAGTCTGTTCAACACACCACACAACCATTACATCTAGATGTGCTGCCAAATGTCAAAGAAGGAAAGTAAGAAAGTAATTTTGCCTTTTTACACATGGCTAATCTAAATCTCTAAATTGGAAGTTGCCATGAAAATTACTCTGAGAGTATTTAATTGAAAACATTTTTAATTTCAAGTCTTAAAAAAAAAAGTCACAGCTGCAACAAAGTATGGCAATATTAATGAAAGCATATCTGGCACTCATTCAAATCTCTGCCTCTCTGCCTTCCTCAGTGCTGTGAAAAGAAAAATCACTCCCCAATGGAAATTCACCATTTTCACAGAAGTAAAATCACTCTTCTCTGTAAAAATGGGCTTTCATCATTTGCATTAAATGTAATTAAATAATGTAATTAAATTGTTGCAGTAACTCGTGTATCTCTGTATGCTACTTGGCTCCAGGAAAGCTCAGTATGTATTTGCAATCCAGATTGAAAAGCACTGCACTCAGAGCAGAATTTTGCAATGTCATTTGAGGCTAAAATGTTTGTTCAGGTTTTCAACAAACTTCATAAAATAAGTGGTGTAGAGATACAGGAAAACAAACCAGCAGATGTGACTTGCATTGCAGAATGGCAAGCAAAATATAATAAAAACTTTAAACAAACAGCTAGCAATATGTACTTATGAAGGACACCAAATCGAAAACAAACACAAACACAAGAAGGAGAAGATGAAGCAATTTGTAAGTTATCTCTCTTACAAAGAAGGATTAAATTTATTTCAGTGAATTAATGACTCTGTTGTCTTTTATATACAATGTAAACGCAATAGCAATACCGAATGTTGTTATTGGTTCTTATTTTGCTATTTATAATGGTGAAATAGCAATGAAGTAGTATTTGGTATTGCAAGAGAACAAGGCATTATTTGTAATAGTAACAACTGGAGCCAAACATCATGGAAATCAATGGAAGGATACCATTGCTTGAAATGGCAGGCAGATAATTTAGGGTCTAACTTACAAGCATGGTCCCAAATCTATATTAATACCTTAATTTCAGTGGGGGAAAAAAAAAGGACACTGCATTTATCATTTTACATGAACACTTCCTGTTACCTCCACGTACTCACACCTTTGTCCCAGACTTATCTAGAAATGCTGCTATGAAACTATTTCTCCTACTACTGTGCCTATGTTCCTAGTTGCACAGATTATAAAACGAGAGGTTCTGTTCCCATTAAATATATCTCTATAATCCTTTCTGAGTAACAAAAGCCATCTCCTGCACACTTGGTCCTACCTGATCTCTCAATGCTGACAGGCAAGTGCTGCATTACTGCTGGCTAAGACTCCAGCTCAAACTAACCATTCATGGTCCAGAGTCCAAAGGATTTATTTTATCTCGGGTTGGCCTGTTCAACCTAATTCATGTCAGTTCCTAGAGATAACTCAAATAATTTTTGTTGTTAATAGTCAATTACGCATTATGCCAACAACCAAAAGGGTTTAAAGAGATATATTACATGCAAGTAATTTACAAGCTACTGGATCTGAAAACTTTTACCTATAGGTGAAACATGGGCAGGAACCGAGAAAAATGATCTGTTTGGAGACTTGTGCATGGTGAATTCTGCAGAGCTACCTCCTCAGTGATAGGGCACTCATCTCCTTAAAAGTCTCACAGCACCCAGATGAGTTACTGGTAACACTTGGAAGGGAACCGAGGTACCATTTCATCCTACCAACATGTCACCTTGCTAATATGAAGGTATCTAAGAAAAAGTCCGGTGATCCTGGCAGTACTACTCCTTACTGCGTAGAGACAGGCTTTCAGCAGAGCCATTTCATTACTTACTACACCAACAAAAAAGAGCCTCAAAAGAGCCCTGTACCTGCTCAGTTTCACATCGAGTTAAGCTGGTCCCAGCACCTTCAGTCTTGAGCAACACAAGTGCAGGAAAGCCACACCTGTATATTCCCTTTGTGAGCTGCCCCAGCTGAACTCAGTCACAGCCCTTAATTAATATCCCTCCATCCTATTGCATCTTAGATTTCTTTGCACTTCCCTTCAGCTCCAAGCTGGATGAAGTGAAATATATGTGCAGCCAGAGGACTAGCAGCAATCACTCTGCAACTCCCTGCAGAGGTTCAAAAGCAGGCAAGGGCTCCTTTATATGGAAAAACTTATGATCAGCTTAACTAGTAAAACACACCGTTCCACGGTATCTACCTACAAACAGCTCACCAGGACAATGTTCTATTCCAGAACAAAAGTGACTTTGGCTTTTTACTCCACACACTGATAATTATTGTGGAATGAATTTTTTTTATTCCAGAGGAGAGTTTTTATTCCAGAGGAGAGTTGCCCATCAGGGAACCACTGCAGCACAGATAACTGCATCAGAATAAGCTATGGCAGTGTATGAAAGAAAATTTCCCAGTGCAGAAAGCCTAATATCTCAGAATTGCTGAGATGTTATCTCTGACCTACTTTGCTCAAAGTACCATTCAGATATCTCTACACAGGCATTTAATTATTTGTTGAAATCAACAAGTACTTTTGTGCTGCACAGATTTGGTACAAGGGAAAAAAGGAGAGTAGAGGAGGGTGATAGGTGGAAAGAAGTGCTCTTTTTGTAGCATTTGCAGTACAGGAATTGATTTCACAAACATGCTCATCCAAGCAATGTAGTTCATTCAGGAGACAGTCAAGTTCCATCAAAGAGTCATTCTTAACTTAAAATCAGCATGCCCATAACAGAAACAAATGAACGGAAAAGAGCAGAATAGTTCTTTAGAATCAGCCCAGCTGTCTCACGCACCCGACACTCCCACACACAAATGTTTTCATTGAAGGGGAAAAAAGTGCAAACCCTAAAGCTGAATGCCATCATTAAAAATGGCCATCAAAACCTAACTATGTACCATGCAAACAGTGTAACCTAAGACACTAAGCACATTCCCAGAGAAGACCACACCAAAAAAGGACACTTGGAGATCTTACAGTATTTTGAAAAGCAACGTTCCTAACAAAGGATTTTACAAGGCAATAAAACACTTTACTAGGTAATGAAATTCTCCTAAATTGGCTTTTGCTAACTGCACAGTTTATTACAAGGACAGCTGTCCCCAGGGATTAACTAACTCCAGGCTGAATATGAGAAGCATTAATTTATTTATTTTTTCCTTCTCTAAAACATTGTGTAATATTGAAAGGGTTTGAGAGACAAATTTAGAACAAACTGATATAAGGAGTACAAATTTGTACGTATTCCTGTAAATGGTGCAGTATAACATTACAGGAAGGGTCACTTTTACCTTAAGAGCACAGTTAATCTCACTTAAGTCAGAAAGTCCACTTTGGTGCAAATTGTTGCAAAATTTAGAATTTAGCTCAGTTAGTGCAGATATGAAATTTGCTACCATTTATGGGACAATAATGTCTGGTTTTCTGACCTGTGAAAATTATAACCTTGTTCAACTGACAATACAGAAGTTTTAGTATATGATGGCACCTCTGTACCGTAAGACACTATTTCTTAGAACAGTTTGGTTGAGTGAAAGACGGAAGAGAGAAAAAACCTAATTAAAATTCTATGCTAAATCAAATTCTTGGGTCAGACTGGAAAGAAATTTCGTTTCATCTAAAAAATTTTCTTCCTAGATCCTGAGAAAAAGACAGCAAAGAGAGAGAAAAATTACTAATGCTTTTAATATTTATTAGAAAAACACAACTAAAATAATACTAAGAGAAAAAATAATTCTCCATCTGAGACCACTTACGATAGCCTATCTCCTTGCAGAAGCAAGATAAAAAAAGGTCCAGTATCAATGAAGGCTTAACATTTAATCAATCCAATTTCCCATTCCTAACAATAAATTCTGTAGCTGTAGCCATACAAAAAATTCCACCAATTGCAAACTGGGAGTAGAGGTTCTGAAACCTGCACTTCTCACAGCATGATTCGTTAGCCCAGTAAACACCTTCCCATCACCTTGTTGAAAGATGTGACCAGCAACTCAAAATTAAATGATAGGGCAGATAAAAAGTATAGCACATGCAGGATGCTTGACAGCGATGTGAACTGAATGATGGATTAAGTTTTTGGTTTTCTAAATCTAGGATACTGGTTGGTTTCAGTTTTTTTCCCTGGAGGTAGATTCACAAAGGCACCTTAGGTTTTGGATTTCAGACATTAAACCTTAAGTACTCTGACACCTAGCAGCATTCCAAACCTGAAAATAGCCAACTGCATTTCAGTTCATGTCCTCTACTCTCTTTTTTTCCTTGTACTAATTCTGTGTGGCACATACCCATCAATACTCAGGGAAGGAAGCCTGCAAAACAATCTGCAAAACAAGAAAACTTGAAAATTGCTTTTCGCTATAACTCTTGGAGGTATTAGCAACCTGGAACGAGATCTACAAGGGACACAATATTGAACAAGGGTTACCCAAGCTTCCCCCTAGGAAATCCTGAAGAAAAGTACGCACCTACCCTCATTAGGGGGCCAACAAGCATGGGCTATATGAGCAGAGAACTAAATAATGACTGGTTTCCTTAGGATTTATTTCTGATTATTAAATTATTTAAAGTCTAATAATATAGAAATGGCATTATAATTTTTTCCCTATGGCTGTGATACCTGAAGTGTCTTTGTCTCTTCTGGATTCTGTAATCTTTAATAAGAAAGCGTAGACCACATTGTACAAGCTTGAAATGTTGTTCTCTACCTACTCACCTATTTTAGTGAGCCTTAGAGAAACACAGTATCTTTGAAATTATTATATTCAAATTTAGCTGAAATTAGTTAATGGGTTTCAAATTTATCATTAAGACTGTCAGTCTTAAGCAAAATTATGTATAGAGGAATATACGGAACAGAACAGCATAAGCTTTACTTCAGTAGGAACTAAGGCTGAAGACTCTTAAGTATTCATGGCAGAAGGGACAAGCCACTGTTTCTTCCCCACAGCACTGAAATGGCAGCTAGTTTTCTTGCTCCCTCCTGTTAGGCTAGCATTGCAAGTTCTGATGTCTTGTCCCCAAACACAAGTGAAGAATGGAAATTATTTGCTCAAAAAAAACCAAACAACATTCTTTGTTCTCATTCGCAAAAATTTAACATGGAGAGCATCATACTATGACTTGCAGCAAATAAACACGCAATAGATCATATTCATGTACCATGATATATGGTGCTGCTGTTGCTGTTAAGATACGATTCAACCAATGGTGCTTGTTCTTCCGAATGTTTCATTCTGCGCGTCCTCGTGCGACTGTCCACATTGGACTGAACCATTAATGGCTCCTGACGCTTTTTCTTCTGCTTCTGTTCTAGCAGTGCCCGCTGAGGAAAATACAAAGAAAAGCATCTGTTACTGGACTCCAAACAATAGCAATCTATGATAAAAAATTATGGGTATCTTTACACCTTCCGCAGTTTTCCACTGGCAGCAGTTGGCAAGTGGGATGCGGGATATCGACTTATAGGAAATCTTTCCAAAAAAACTCCAACCAACCACTACTAAAACACCTTCTGCTGAAAACAGCAATTAATTAAAACAGATCTTTCTGAGCAGTCTACCAGCTGTCAGAGCTTGCTTGGAAACAACCCTTGGGAAAACAACAGTGTGATAGTAGTGGCTGTGAAGCAATGGGAGGGTAAGCAATGAGGCAGAGATGCCAATTTAAGTTTCTGTAAATTAGAAGCAGGTAATCTGTAAACAAGAGTCAACTGACAATGCTGGACGTGAGCCTAATTTAACAGCTATACAAGATGAACTTTAATTAAACAAATTAATTTCTCAGCTAGTCCTGCTGAAACTCAAAACCTTCAGCATCTGATGGCACCATGGACACCTCTCTCTTTGAGGCTTCTTCCACAGCCTCAGAGAACTGAGCTGTTAATTTTACTTATTCATTACCTTACCATTTCCCTGCTCCTGTACAGTAACTTTTTTGCTTTTAGAAAGAAGATACACTAAAACTGAAGAACAAGAAAGGAGAGTGCAGACTCTTTCAGCTCCATAAGTTGTGTGTAACACCTCAACATAACTTCAAAATGATCAAAATCTAGTACAAGATTACGGCATAAATAGGAAGTATTTACATTTTAAAATTAGATACTGATAGACATGGAAGTTGATAAAACAATGGGAAAAGTACAGAACAACATAAAATTAAACTCACAAGGTTTAACTATAAACATGACAAAGTTTCATTAAACGGGGACCACAGAAAAATCAAAGGAAAAGCAGAAGCCTCAAACCCCATTAAAACTTGACGGCAAAATTCCCTGAGATTTCATGGAAGAGATTCTGAATTACTTTCTTGAACAAGTCATGTAGCAATACAGTAGCAAAATAGGCAACATAGCACATACTGCCATTACTTTAGTGACAAGGGCTAAATCCATGGAACGAAAAGGAAAAGATGTAAAAACTTTGCGGTAAACCTTTGTTGGTTGGCACGTCTGCCAGAACCTCTTGTCCTTTCTCATCCATCAGCGGGGGAAGAAATACATTGTAAGTCAGCTTAAAACAAGTCCAAGGCCGTTGAAATGAGAATCACTCAAACCACAGTCATAAGAAAAATTTCAATGGAAGTTAGACTTCTAAGTAAGCTGTAACCTCCACAGACCCCTCTTTTGCATTCCCTAATCAGAAGATGTAATTTTCTATCAATTAGCAGATATAAGTGTTGGTGATTTCATTACTCCAAGATTTAGACTGCAGAGAATAAGTAGGTACCCCTCCAAAACCTTACCTGCCTGTCAAGCTTCTGCTGACGCAGGCTGCTCCCCTCATCATCCAGAACACTGCAAAGACAAAGAGTACATAGTTGGAACAAATCTATCACTCAAAACAACACCTAACAGTGATCCCTGGAGCAAACTCTTGCAGGAGTTATTCATATAAAACTCCCGCTGTGTTCCATGGAAGTTTGCCTCCCTAAGCTGCAAAAGCTGGCTCAAGAGAATTTAAATGCAGTACATGAAAAAACTGATTTAACTCTGGTTCATGTAATTTTCAATAAAAATAAATATTTAGCCAGTTCACAAAGAAGTGCAAAATCCACAGTCTTCAGCTTTTTTTCTTCTCCATTGTCTTCTAATGCAAAAGTCAATATATACAGCAATGGAGTTTGAATGAAAATTTGCATATAAAGCATATACAAAGTGAGGAGTGTAAGAGAGCTGCTAATCAACTCGGCAGTATTTAAAATTACCTTATAAAAATTAACTGCACACTGAAATACGGAATTTACTCCTGAATATCTGAAAAGTCACACTGATTGCCATACAGTTCAGCTTTTAGAGACTGGCAAGACAGTCTTGTGCACTTACATTTCCTTTCCATATTTCCTTCTGCTAATCGTTGCTAGTTGGGAGATTTGCTCCTGCACATTCAATCATTTTCATTAATTAGATGTTAAAAATGAATGACATTGAAATCAGAAAATTATTTTTGTCAAGTATTTTATCAAACTACTGACTATACTTTATTCTTCTGGAGAACAAAGGCCTCTTATTTTAAGAACACTATGGTTAAACGTGGAACACAGTGCTATAAAACAAAAAAAAATAGCCTCTTACAAGTAGAATTCATTTTCTCTTGCAACTTATTTATATAAAAGACTAGACCCTTTTTTATAACCACTCTTAACAATCAAGAAGAAAAAAAGAAAAAAATCCAGGACACATGAACCTAGATTCTGACCTACATACAACCAAGGTGTATTGCAGAAATGTCATAAAAAATTCGTCTTCCCATTTATTAATATATACTCTTTAGGAGATGGTAAGATTATAGTAGTTAGATAGACAGCTAAGGCATGCAGAATGCCACCTTTCCAATGCCAGCATTACCAAAGATCTCATTAGGTATTATTGGTAGCATCAGTCTTTTACAATTTATATTCATGTTATATGTTCCACAGAATGAAACTATGCTGTACAAACACCGCAGGTATGAAATTACAGTCTCTTGCAGAGGTAACACATTACTCATAGTCCACCAAAAAATAAAGGAAAAAAAAAGAAAAACTCTCACGCTTACCAAAAATGTTCTGCTTTACACCAAACACTCTTCATTTGATAAATTACAGAAACAAGTTATAAAAAGAAGGCACACATTTCTCCACGGTATATAATATCAGGATTTTTTCAAGAGTGCTTCACTACAACTGCAATACATATTAGCTGCACTGCTAGAAAATAAAACTACCCAAATGGGTATCTTTGGCCAAACAATTGAGTAAAAGATGCCTAAGTATATAGTTTCAGGCTTAATGGCCTGAACAAATCCTCCTCATTTAAGGCAATGCTTGAAAAAAGCCAAAACCATGTAATGATGCTAATACAGACCATAGGAACTGCAGAGGCAGCAACGCATATACACCTGTAATACCCAGAGAGGTCGTGAGCCAATACTGCTCCACTTCACCGTTGCTCCATTGCACCAGTCATTTGCAGAGCTAAGGAGAAAACTCTGATCTCTCATCTTTGCTTTATAAATCAGACTATGCTGAGTCCCCTCAGATATGGTACATGAGCTATATATACACTTCTCAGACATTCCCATAAACTACCACTTCAGTAATTATCTTTATGTGAATATAATGGGTTTCAGTGTTATGCTGGACTGGCAATAATTCTAAATTCTGTATCACAGACAAGGTGGTGTCTAAGTGCTTTGGGATGACTCTACCTTCCTTTGCTTTCCCATCACACCGTGTCCTGGCATAACACACTGCACAGAACAAGGGAAATGTCCTCAGTCGGGTTTTAAACCTTACCTGTGACTTCCTGGGAAGCCATAAGCTAAATTCAGGTTCAGGTAAACAAGTCCAGCTCCCTCAGGTCTCTTTATGCACAACCTTACCACAGGAAATATGGCAGTTTCAGTAACACCACAGCAAACACCAGAGGAAAGGTGTGATTTGCACTGATTCAGCATTCCACAAATGCAAAGCAACCAACAGACACACCAAAGGACTGCCAAAAAATTGAACCTCCATCCAAAAACTGTGGATCCTGTAACACTAAAACACCTCTCCATACTGCCCTTCTACTGCAAGACATTGCTTTTAAAGACTCTGAATATATGCGATCAAAGCTGACAGGAAAAGCAGCATGTCTTGAAAACCAGCTGACAAGCTTGTCTGGAACTTCCAGGTCCTTTATTCTCTCACCTCATATTTTATAAAATTCTGAGTTGTTTTCCACAATCCTTTTGTAGATATGTATTAACTACAAGCCTTGCACTATTTAAGCCCTAGCGTTCAACAACGAAAATTGAACTCCAGCTTTCTTCACTGATACTGAGCTTCTGTAAAATACAGTTATTTCAACAATTCTCACCTCCTCGATTACTGGACTTGTACTAGAACATCTTACTCCCGCCAGACAGACACACCACCCTTCTGCACCCTTCACAGTGTAAAAAAGGCCTTAAAAGTAATGTCATTACCACCAACTCTGTCTATTTTAAGTTACTCAATGCCAATATAAATGAAAAGCTGCAGCTCTGTCCTTTCTTAACACCTAAATAATCGTTATGGAAGTCCAAATAAAAAGAGGACCCCATTTAGCCTTTTGCTAGAATAGCAGAGCACACTAGTTTGTGTACTTTGTTAATATTTTCTACAGGACTGGTGGACCTTGGAGATGATGATTAGCAGCCAGTATTTCATATTCCCTGATTTTCAATGGAAGAACTCTCCTGACACTGGGTGACTTCCAAGATTTGCCTTTAAGGGACATCAGATTATTAATAAGTAAGAATAATAAGCTTTGTTTCCATAGCAATTCCATCAGGCCCTCACTCCTGCTGCCTTAAAAAGCATTTGCTTTTAAGACTGAGATGCATGTGTGTTACCACCACTGACCCTTCTGACCCTTTCTCACACTTCAGTGAACCCTCGCAGAAAGACTTAGCGGATGATCTTGCCACAGCATCTGGCAGTCCATGCACTCAGGCAGATGCTCCAGGGTCCAAGAGCTGAAATACAGAGAATCTTCCCTTTTATTTCTTTGGAAAACACAGAAGTCTAGGAGCAGAAGCACAGCCTTTTCACTTCCTGGTCTTTAACAGATATCAATTGCTCTTTCCTCTGGAAGAGTTGTGCACATGGAGAAGACCCAGCCTACATCCCACCCAGTTTCAGAAGAGGCCATGGTTTTGTGGCTCAGTGGTCCAAATTAAAAGGTTGTCCTCAAACCAGGCAGATGGTCAGAGACTAAAAGCCCAGTACAGTGGAAAAACTCTGGCTGTAACATGGCAGGACCACTACAGGAAATAATCTCCTAGAGAGCAAGGCTGTTAGAACAATTCTGCCTACATATTTGATGTGATGCTAGAAAATCCCAGCAGCAGCATGAAACTCAGTCAGTCTTAATAGAGAAATATAACTTTAAAATTCATGAAAATTTAATTATTAAAGAGAATGCATACATATTAGCAATCTGCTAAGCACGTTGAAGCATCCTACAGATCCAGCAATGTTCATTTTTACTCCTATTTGATCACGTATCATGTATCCACCTGGCATCTTGGCTATGGCTTTGACTCCATTTAAAATAAAAAGCAATTTTGCATGATATATAATATTGTAAACAGCACTTCAGGTCCCCAGTAATAGTCTAGTCCAAATTCAGTTAACAAATCAGAGCTTGTATATATTTCCTTGCAGATAATTATCCAGGGAAGACCCATTCATCTATGTAAAACTCGAGCATCCCACCCACTAGAGCTTACTGGATGTTGGGCTTAAGAAGTCAAGTCTATAGCTATATAACCTAAAGATTTATATTAGCAGCCTGGACCAAGGCCCACAGAGACTGAAGTATTAAATTTAGGTAGCATTATTTTCACATTTTATACATGGCATTTGATTAAAATATCCGCACCACCGATTTTCTAAAGGGAAATACATTAAATAAACAATCCCCTTTTTGCACAAGTATTACTTCTCATATCACTTTTTAAAGACACAAAATCTATTTTACTGAGGCAGTTTCAACATTTGAGGCCTCACCTCGAATACTGTGTTCAGTTCTGGGCCCCTCACTACAGGAAGGACGTTGAAGTGCTGGAGCGTGTCCAGAGACGAGCCACCAAGCTGGTGAGGGGTCTAGAGAACAAGTCGTATGAGGCGAGGCTGAGGGAACTGGGCATGTTTAGTTTGGAGAAGAGGAGGCTGAGAGGAGACCTCGTTGCCCTCTACAACTCCCTGAAAGGAGGTTGTAGAGAGGTGGGTGTTGGCCTCTTCTCCCAAGTGAATAATGACAGGACCAGAGGAAATGGTCTAAAGTTGCGGCAGGGGAGGTTTAGATTAGATATCAGGAAGAATTACTTTACTGAGAGTGGTCAGGCACTGGAACAGCCTGCCCAGGGAGGTGGTGGAGTCACCATCCCTGGAGGTATTTAAGAAACATGTAGATGTGGCACTTCAGGGCATGCTCTAGTGGCCAAGATTGTAAGGGATTTTTTTGTGTGTGTATGGTTGGACTCAGTGATCTCAGAGGTCCTTTCCAACCATGATGATTCTGTGATTCTGTAAATTGAATTTACACAAAAATAACCAGGCTTTCCATACTGCTGCATGTCATCATGAAGACAAAAATATAAGCATGAATTTTAGTATTTTAAGCTCTTCATAATCTGTATTCCTTAAAAATTATTTAGAGAAAAACACAAGACCAATCAAGCTTTAAAGATGAAGCCTCATGATTATGTGAAGCTCCACAATTTACTTCTGGGATGATGGCAGGAGCTTCTGTAAATCAACATATTGCGACATTTTACTGTAATTCCACATGGACTGATTTCAATTTAAGTAAAATTGGAAAAGCCTTAATTCAAACAACACATTTCACAGCAAGTACTTCACCTTTACTCTTTGAAAATGCAAACTGCTCACATTTCAGTAAGCCATTGCAAGAAAAAAGAATTAAGAACAAAAGTTTTCAATTAGAATGTGCAAGATGTATATAGCCACCATTTCTATTTTTATTTTTTTAAAGAAAATGTCTGACAGTAAAGTATCTCTATTGTCTCTGCCTAACAAACGAGGCAATTGTTTTTGTCCTGACACTGCTTCATAAAGGAATATTTTCCACAGCAATAACTTTTTTACCAGGACAAAGGTCCAAAATCACATCCATCACATCTCTGCAGCGGGAAGTGTTCCTGGTCGAACATGCAAAGACATCTACTACCACTGAACTTTCATACACCATTTAAGTGTCACCCTTGCATTTTCTCTTTCTGCTACTTCATGATAATATACTAGTAGCAGCGACACCCCAAAACTCTACATGAAATCAAGGACCTTTGCACAAGTAAAATGAATGTACATAATCAAGGAAAATTCCTGAAACAAACAGTTCACGTTATGAAAGGATGAGGAACTGGGTAAGAAAATAATACTCCCAATTACAACACTAAACCAGAAGCAATGGAAAATTAGACATTTTCACCTCGAGTTTCTTCTGACATTTTGTCAGCTGCAATTCAAAAACAATAAATGATAAAACCAGACAGGCAAAAAAAAAAAGAAAATACACCATACCAGACTAATCTTCAAGATCGCTCAGATCTTTTCCATGCACTCTTGCTGTGAAGAAAGCTGATATGTTGCTGTGTCAAGAGAAGCAGGTTATGCGATCTTTTAGAACAAGGCTGACTCAAAAGGACAAGAATGCGTGTAACGTGCCATTTGAACATTACAAAGTCTCCAAAAACATATGAAATAAAATTCCTGCAAAGAGATAGCACTTGGCTTTCTGGATACCATCTGACATATTCACCCAATTACACTTCTCTATGATCTCTATACTTCCATAAAATCTCTGTAGTTCCATAAAAACTAAGTGCTCTGGATAATGTTACTGTTAAGCCTTTAGGAACAACCTTTCCAGCAGCACTGATGAAATGCTATTGTAAAATTCCCAATAACAGGGTCAGGGACCTGCAGGCTGAAGTCATGCTCCAGAGGGAATGGCACACAGTTAGGTTCTTCAAACAAGTGAAATACAATGAATTCCAAAGCAGCAAAGCCAGCAGTCTCTGTAAAGTGCCAATTTCTGCAAGTCCCCACATAAAACAAGGTCTGCTCCCCCATGTACGCCATATGCTTACTTCACCAGAAGCCTCTTGGGAGAACATTATTATATCAGACACACACCCTAATCAAAGACTTTTGAATTAAACAAATCACTCTGACAGACTGCAAGGGCTCCCCTCATGCTAGGAACCATCAAGGCTTTTGACCCCAAAGCACTTGCTCGGTCATCTGATTTAGAGTAAAACCTGCAGCTACTATCTTTACAGTAAAGTGAGTAACTTCTTTCTTGGGCCATCTAAGCATGCAAAAGTCTGGCCATCTTCTTCATTGAGAAGCAGCCCCAGGACATAGTCCTTCTACTGCCAACAGCAGCAACAGCAGGTGGTCCTGGATTTCCGATACTCATATGGCAGAGAGGACAACAGCCTACCATTGCTGGTACAGCTCTCAGTTACCACTGAACTGACCAGAAAAGTACAGACACTACAACTGCTGCAGAAATAAAGACTGCATTTCTTCATGTGATGGTTCAGAGGAATAAAACTATTTCACTGTGAATCTCCCACAGTAAAGCACGCCTGTCCAGGAACACAGCATTTCTCTCCCTGCCCATGCAGCTGTTCTGAAGACCCTTAAAAAGACTAAAAGAGATAAAAAGCAAAAGGATAGGGGGAAAAAAAGGGAGGAATATGAACAAGGATACTTATATCAGAATTATCAGCACCAAGTCAGCCACAGAACACAAGAAGATGCAGAGGATCATACATTGCAATGATCCAAATAGCACTACGAGTACTGCCTGCAGGGCAGATGTCTGAAAGCAGAGACTGAATTTGTAGTTGCACAAATAATTACAGAACCAAATGCTCTATTTTCTTTTCAAATCCTGGCTGGCAAACTAGCTTAAAAATCAGTCAATAAACAAGAATTTACTGAACTGTTGGTCCCATTAGCTTCAGTAAGGTTTATCTAAATGTCCACTCTACATTAAGATCTATGACACTTAGTATGTCTGTCCAACAGTTCTGTTTTGGGGATTTAAAAAGAACAAAAAAATTATTAGCAATCTGTATTTTTCCAGTAAGTCAATGCAGAACATTATTTGTTAATATTTTTCTCTTCCATCTCTCCTCAGTCACTTGATAAGTATTTGCACCTGGGCAAGAGGTAACATCTTTATCGATGACCTGGGGGAGACAACTGAGTGCACCCTTACCCCATTTGCAGAGATGACATCAAGTTGGGGGGGCCAGTCAATGTACTCGGGGCAGGGCTGCCATCCGGAGGGACCCTGACAGAAGTCACCGGGAAAAAGAAACTACAGTTTAGGATCAGAAATGTCTAGGCTGACAGCTTTCAGTGAGGATGGTAAGAAGCCGTAATATCTAATGAGAGGAAAAGCAGAACTATTCCATAAAGCACATTGCATGATTTAAATAACCCAAACTATAGAGCTGCCACTCGTGCCCTGGAAAGATCAGTTGAACTAATATTTGTACAGATTCACTCTTTGCAGTTACACAGAGGTGAATAAGATAGCACACAGCAGTAAATTGCAGGTAATGAAAATAACACCTAAGGGAAGAGCGGATGGCTGGACTATTTCTTGCCCTCTCTCAACCCACACAAACAATAAATGCGATGTTAGAAAGAAAATCTACGTCCCAAAAGACAGAAGTGAATTTAAGAAACACGAACAATGGAGAACAAACACACAATAGCCTCTGGGTATTATGAGAGCTACGCTAAAATTATATGTAAAGTACATCAATGAGAAGTGCCTGAGTAGGAGCAAATTGGGAAGGAAAAAACAAACCCTGACCTGGAGATACACTACCTGCAATGCAGATGGATCCAGATGACAAATGAAATGACTTTCAGGAAGTGCATTTATTGAAAACGCATTGCTGCCAGCCACAGGAAAGATCCAGCCCTAACATGTTGTCAGTCTGATTTCTCTTTCCGTACCATAATTCAACCAATCTCAGTCACTAAACAATAAATTATACATACAAATGAAACCAACCCATTAATGTACAAGGCATCTGAGCACAACAAACAGTGAATTAAATAAGCAGAAACTAGGGAAAAGTATTGCCTGGATAAGGAGACTGCACTTACACGCACACTACAGAACAAGAGTTCTCCACCTGGACCTCAGAGGACAATGACAACTCTTCTGTTCCACTACTGCTGCACTGGGTAAAAGATGTCACCTAGAACAGACCTCTGTGATTCAGATATGGAGAAGACTGTGAACCACTGTGATGAACAGAAAACCTGCGTAAGATGACTGCTGGCTACTCTGCCTCCCTCCCTCTCTTATACCTGTTCTATGAAACACGGTTTTGTCCAGTTGGCAGCATAGACTTGTAAAATGAGATTAACAAACAAGTCTTAGCTCCCCTTGGAAACAGTTTTGTGAGGTAAGAATGAAGAATTACAGGTACAGTAACTAATCTAAAAACAATGCTGGCCTTTAAAATAATAGTATGATTGTGAAGCGTTTAACAAACAAAACACTGATCCCAATGATCGGGTCAATGCTGCAGGTGTTCAGCGAAGCTTCTCCCTCACATGTAAACAGGCACGAATATGTGTATCAATTACGTTGCTGTTGAAAGAGATGATATCTGAGATAACTCACTAACGCAGCAACTTACTAACAGACACCACTGCCTAACTATGTCTTTAGGATAGGAAAAAGATACAGTTGTATTTATTGGATTTTTAAAGGAATAGTAAAATTAAACTAGCAATGTATTGAAAATGTGAAGGCAATAGAAACTACCTAGTCTCCTGCAGCTGCTTTAACAATCAAAGCTGAATAAAAATAGAGTAAGAATTATAACTCTACAGGAGATGTTCGTGAAGCGAAACAGCCAGGCTTCGTTTTCCTTTTTACAGGTGGTTTTGCAGTTTCTATGGAATACAGTTTCTAAGGGAAGACGTGTCATTTCATGATAAATACTAACCCTGAAACAAAATATTTTGTCACATTTTCCCCCCACACATACTATCTTTATAATCCAATCTAGTACTCTTTTGCTGGAACTGAAGAAAGCAGATTTTTAATTTTGGTTTGAGTTCATTCTCTGTAGTTACCTTCTACACAAGCAGAAGATTCTGACAATCCTGGACAATGTTTTCAGTGGAAAAATAAGTCTGTCAGATCCTGGTGCCTGAGTACACGATACAGATTTCAAGAATGGTAAGATGTCGATGGCTGGCAAAAGTAACAAACACCTTTTGGCCTAGATTTTATACCCAACAATGAAAACTAAGTCACTATTTCTAAGAGCATTCTATGCACATGAAGTATTCCATACAGTCTGATTCACATACTTGGGCCCTGATCCCAAACAGTGTTAATTCAATCTCATGAAAATGTTGCCACTAATTTTCACATGGCATAAAAAGATGCATGTGTATAAATCCTTTCAGATTGGAATTTTTAACGATAAACTCCTGGAGACAGATAATTGTTTTCACAATGTGCATGTACAGTGTCTGCACAACAGAAACTCTTGTTCTGATGGAGTCCTCCAGGTATTAATTTAAACTCATAAAAGCATGGTAATAAGGTTGAGATGGTGACTTCCCCCTCTCCCCCTGCTTTTTTTTAATGAGACAGAGGTATTCAGGCCTTTCTAAAACATGGTGATCTCGACAGTATTCAAAGATAATTTCAAAAGAACTTAAAAATTTCATCAGTTCCCTCTGAAAAGATGATCTTGTAAGTAAACAACCTGAAAAGCATTATTGCCCATTTCAGAACTAGAGCAACCTCTTTCCTTTGCTTCTGTGTGCCAAAGGTGGGTAAGTGGAATCCACTCTCAAGGTTTAGGAAGTGGCAGGAAAACTTTACAACACGATCAGAGAGCTTTCTGCAGCTGCGAAGCAAACTGCTGTTGAGAAGTAGTGGCAGATAACCAACATGGGAAATTTACTCACGACGAGAGTATTAATGACAGACCTGTGAAAGCTGGTCCCTCTAATTTCCTAACTCAGTCATTATTCTAGGAGTTTACACTGAAAGAGGGGAGGTTTACATGAGATACTAGGAAGAAATTCTTTACTGTGAGGATGTTGAGACACTGGAACAGGTTGTCCAGGGAAGTTGTGGATGCCCCTTCCCTGGAAGGGGCTTTGAGCAACCTGATCTAGTGGGAGGTGTCCCTGCCGACGGCAGAGCAGTTGTAACTAGATGATGTTTAAGGTCCCTTCCAACTCTAACCGTTCTACAATTCTATGAAGGAAAACATGGTGGCCACCTGGATATTGTTGCACAGTGAATCATTCTTTTATGGTACATTATCCAGTATGTAGGAAACCATTTAAGGATTTGACATTCACACACAAAGGTTTTTCAGCACAGCAGACATCAATGGGACCTGTGAGCCTACCCTTTGTTCTTGGCCTCCACAAAAGAATTCTGCTCCTTGACAACTGGAGCGGGCTCTACCCCAGCAGGCTGTGGCAGACCACCACAACAGGGTGCTGCGAATTGCAGGGCTGATCAGAGAAAAATCATTCCATTACATTGATGAGCTCCAGATTTTGAAATGTGACATCCTGAAATTCACAACTGCTCCAAATCAGGAAAAAAACCCAAAACCAAAAGCATTCAAATTTTCAACAGAATAGATAAAACATCTACACCTGGCAGCCCTGGGATCTCTAATCCTATGCCTGTCCATCTGCCTGCCTGACAACATAAGCAACATGGAGGGCTCCGGAAGCCAGAGAATACTGAGCAAGAAGCACAAGAGATGGGTCATGTATCATGGAGGCTGCTGAGGGGGTAGGTGGGCAAGCAACCAAAGAAATTCCCAAAGGAATTTTGCCCAATAAAACTTTTCCAGGATCAGGGTTCCTGCATGAATAATTTTAAAGCAATAAATCAGCAAATTCTGATGAAAGCTTCCCCTCCCCAGCACATATTAGTAAGCAAAATAACCAGCTGATATTATTACATGATTATATTAGTATTATATAATTACATATTATTACAGGAAACTGTTGAAACTACAATACAGCCAAAAAAAAAAATTAATCTCTGTCACTTATTAGATTTTCTGGGTGTTTAATGTTATTAAGAAATCATGTTCCACAAGTTTAGCCATCAGCCCAGAAAGCCAACCATATGCTGAGCTGCATCAAAAGAAGTGTGGCCAGCAGGTCACGGGAGGCGATTCTGCCCCTCTGCTCTGGTGAGAGCCCACCCAGAGTACTGCATCCAGCTCTGGAGTCGTCAGTAGAAGAAAGACATGGGCCTGTTCGAGCAGGTCCAGAAGAGGGCCACAAAAATGATCAGAACACCTCTCCTGTGAGGACAACCTGAGAGAGATGGGGTTGTTCAGCCTGGAGAAGAGAAGGTTCTGGCGAGACCTTACTGCTGCCTTTAAATACCTAAAGGGGGCATATGAGAAAGATGGAGACAGACTTTTTAATAGGGCCTGTAGTGACAGGACAGGGGGTAATGGTTTTAAATTAGAAGAGGGTAGATTCAGACTAGATATAATGAAGAAATGTATTATGATTACGGTAGTGAAACACTGGACCAGGTTTCCCAGAGAGGTGGTAGATTCTCCATCCCTGGAAACCTTTGAGGTCAGGTTGGATGGGGCTCTGAGCAACCTGATCCAGTTAAAGACATCCCTGCTTATTGCAGGGAGGTTGGACTAGATGACCTTTAAAAGTCCTTTCCAACCCAAAGCATTCTATTATTCACCTTTAACCTGTCTCTGTGGCGAGTAACTCCCTGCCAAAGATACTATTAGGTCCAGGCATTATGTTGGAAGAAGGTGGCGTTGGAAAGGAGGCAACAGAAGTCAGACCGCTGTCAGGTTCTCTATGGGTGGAAGAGAAAAGCTTGCATTATCCTAAGTCCTATCAGCTTCTTTTTTTCCTTTTTGTTAAGTGATTTTCTTCACATCTGTGTGTAATTCCCAGCCAAGGAAGCTGAACCACTACGTGCAAATTTCAGCCTGTGTCAGTTTCCAACTTCCTCTAGTAAAAATAATTGTAAAGAGAAAATAAACAGGAGGCAGCAAAAGCGTAACAATGAATAATACTGTATAGAATCTCATGTCATAAGACACACTAGGAAAAGGAACAAATACTACTTCTTGACAAATTTTAGGAAAAAACCTAACTAGTCCCATTAAACCTGTATTTCTGTATTCTGACCATGCTTTATTTAACTACAAATAACACTGGCATACATTTCTGTGTTTCAAATTGAACAAAAAAATAGTCCTTTTAATAGTAAAATGCATTCACTACATTTACAACTACTTGGAAGTATTACATCAAGTAACAATCTCGACATTTGTTGCATACAAAAACACGTACATTGCGTAAATTTCAATCACCTTTGATTTTCATTAACTGTGCTCACCAATTTGAATTTATATACCTAGTTTAGCATGTCAGCATTAAGTATTTCAAATAAATTAGTCAAATTTAAAACAGATCAAATATTTGTTATTGAAATAGTTTTATTTCCATCTTCATTATGAATCATCAGAGTCCTCACTATACTTCTTCTTGACTACTCTGTGATCATTTTTGTTACACCTGACAATCATGAAGCACCTTTCACCTGATTAAATGTACTGGAGGAAATTATATTAGGAAGTAAACACAAGCTTGGGCTTTTCTTGTGCCACACAACAGGAAAATTTCAGCTATTTAAGTCTCCTACTTCCATCATCAAAAAAAACTACAATCCAAAACAATACCAGTCCACTCAGAAAACTCCAACAGCTCAACAGTTAACGGAAATTTACCCAGTGATCTTTTGACTCTATTTCTGATACCTTCTCACACAAAGCCTTGTTTCCAGGGTTGCAGCAGTCTTTCTTATGTAAGAAAGATTCTAGCTGCTGGAATTACCTGCCCTGATACGAATCGTGAGCACACAGAAATCCACCTGGTGTGTAAAGTTTTAAGTTCAAATCAACTATCAAGCTAATATGTTAAATCAGGAAGTCTTTAATCAAATATTCAATCAGAATCCCATGGCAAATGCTGCACGCTTGAAAAACAGTTCACAAGGGTATTACCAGAAAGAACATGTATGTCACAAATTGAAAATCATGGGAAACTACAGAAGGTAGAGCATATAAAATACAGAGAGGGGGTTACACGGTGTTGTTCCACTAATATTCCAGCAAGTAAGAAACCTGAAATACCCTGAGAACGCCACCTCTAACTGATCAGGATTATCAAATTGTCTTAATCTAGTTCTCTCAAACTCCCTCAAATGAAGTTAGCCTTTAGTCTACTAACTACTCTGGATTGCTCTCTCAACACTTTATAATATATTGTATGGAGCTACAAAGACCTACGGGAAATGCTTTGCTGTAGTGATATATAAATGGAAAAATACAAAAAAGCATTTAATTACTAAGAAGTGTGATGACTTGATAAAAGTAATACATTGTCCGCTCTTGCCCAGCTTGAACTTTCAACAGATAACTGGACAAGACATTATATCCTCATATTTAACTAAATACACACAGATATATGTATATATTTAAAAAAAATCTGGAAGATAAAATCTGGAAAACTACTACTTTTTAAAAAAATACAGTTTGGAAAACTATCATAATTAACTGGTATGACTCAAATGTTGGATACTTTCAGCATTGGGCAGTATATTGATAAAGCAATCTTTCAAGACAAAAAAAATTTTGCTCTACAACACGTATGAGATACGCAAAAAAGTGTGCTGCCAGCGAGAAATGAGAATTGTGGGAAAGGCTGAGGCAGAGCAATCAGACAGCACACACACTCACAGTCTGAGGGAACTGGGAATTGGGCTTTGAATTTCCAGCTGAAAATCTCCTCTGCAGTTTATAGTTGACACAGTTTATCAAATGACTGGAAAATTAAGAGCTAATTATCATGATCCAACTAATTCATACTTCCAACTGCAACTCTTTTCCAAATTACTGTTCTAGGCTTGAACACATCTTCACATGAACAGCTTGTGTGGTCCTCTACAAGAGCCTCCATCAGTCCGCCATGTAAGACATCTCAGGCTCTAGAACATCATTTTCACTGTATTTGAAGAAGACTGAAAATAGGGTCTAATACATGCACACCACCTAATTTTTAGGGTTCTGAACCTGAATGGACTAATAAAACTTGTTATCGCTGGACATAAATACTGCCATTTGAGCCAATGAATCACTGAAATAGCTAAGTATTTGCATAATAAAAGTGTACAGCATATGAAATGGTGAACACCAAAAGAAAAGGCTGATAACAAATCATTAATTTTTGTCTTTGTTTCTAAACTGCTTGTCAAATATTTGCCATTTCATAAACAGTAACCAAGGAGAAAAAAGACAAAAAGAATAAGATGCTTTTTCTGATTGCTTTGAAAACTCCTAGGATTTGCAGAAACATTTACATGCAAAACCAGTAGGCTTTTCTTTAAAGTAAAGCATGTATAAGATAATTAGATTTAAAAAGGTGTCAACTTTAGTTTTGCTTTTTTTTTTTCTTAAATTGGCAAGCAGCTGTCCTCCATAACTGTAACAAAATATCCACAGGCATTAGATAAAAGATTTCAGCATTTATCAAATCTTCTATTTTTGAACTGTTCTTACCTAAATTAAGCAGGTTTTTTTTCTTTCAGCATGTGACAATTGCTAAGCAAATATGGTATCATGTTTTATAAACCAACAAAGAGCTATCATGGAAAAACCACAAGCCTTCTTTGCCAGTCATATGCTACTACAGATTTTCAGTATAATTTGACCTCTCAAAATAGATAAAAAAACACAATACCAGCATGATATCCAAGGAATTAAGCAGTGCCATTAATTCTCATTAAGGTTGTGCCATTAATCCCTGCACAGTGTACCGAAAATTTACGTTCAAATGACATATTTCTAGATACTGGTAGAAATTACAGTTCTCTAGAATCAGATTATAATTATATAGGATTGCAAATTGTACGTTTGTCAGTGCCTCAAAACAAAATGGATAGCAAAATCTGCAATTCTAAAGGCTGTTTTCATGCTAAATACAGATACTAAGAACAGTGCAGTTCATTTACCAATCAAAACAAAAATTGTTTCCCTTGTCTTTATCTTTTCTTTTTTTCTAAGATTCAGGCATATTATGAAACCACAGAAAGAGAAAGATATATTAATTGGTCAGAAATAATATACAAAAAAAATCTACTGACTCTTTACTTACCGCATAGAATAGACAAACTTGCCTTTTTAAAACAGTTCAGATGTACAGAAGATTGGGTATCACCGGGTCTGCAGGTTTTGTTTTACTGCCTTCTTCGGTTTTTAAAGGAAAAATGAATGTTAGTCCTACACTGAATTTCAACCTGTGGATTCTATCTGTGGAACTTAAACTAACCTTCAATACTCAATTATATTGTGAGAAGTACTGTTTCCTATGTGTTTACAACTTGCCAAATTAGCTTCAAGACAGAAAGAATAACTGGAATCTAGAATTTTGTAGATTTCACTTTCCATGTATTCAGAAAAGGTGCAAATTGTTTCCCATCCCAAATGCTTTAATAATAAAATAAATAAAGTCTGCATAAACCCACCTCCATCTCAAATCTCAAAACTGGGCATAGCTTTAGAGAGGTATTACTAATGAGAGCCATGCTCTTTGTAGCAGATTTATTTAAGCATGACAGAAACAGGTCCTGAGGTAATTCAAGATATTACAGGGCCCAGATTTTGTGCTTTCCATTTTTCACCAAAGAAAACAAGCATAATTTAATTTGCTCCAGTGTGTCTCTTGTAAAGCCTAGAGATAAACCGTCTTTGGTTTTGTGTAACTGAACAGATCACAGCTGAAGTAGATCAGATTAACTGCTAAAGAAAGATTGTGTTGACAAACAGTACAGAAAAGTTTATCAGCATTTTTTGTGGATACAAAAACCACAGTAAAACATGCAGATCTGTCTGCCAGGAGACTGTCTTGTGCTTGTGTTCAACTTGTAAAGTGAAGGCTGGAAGAATAAGATGTAAACAGTTTTTACTGAACAGAGAGCGGTTCAGGTGCTGTGACATCAGTAGCAAACCATTATGGGAAAGGGCTTTTCACCATCCTTTTCATATTTTTTTAAGTATGTGGCTGAAGTTGCCATTTTAATTATTCCACTTCACCTGCTAGAATGCCTCTTAGCAACAATTATAGCAAAAGCAATCTCCACTGGGGACTGAAGCACCACGTACAGCCTTGTCAGACGTAGACACGCTTCTAAGCCTGCTAGTTCTTTCCTATGAAGCATTTTCAATTAAAGCGTGAGTAAAATGTGAACAGAAATGTGTGGTTATCAGACTGGTTGCTGATTTTCTAGAACAGGAAGCAAATCATACCATGCAAGTAAAATTAAATTCAAAACATTTAGGTCTTTGTCAGAAGTATATTTTTTTTCTCTGTCTCACATGAGGCAAGTATATTAACACTACATTTTGCATAAGAGTACAAGACAGGAAGCAGTGAGCAGGTGTACCTCTGGCAAGTTTCAATAATTCTCATACACAAGGGTTCTGTAATAAAAATTGACCAGACTACTCAAACTTCAAAATCCTTCACTGACAATCCAGTGTCCATACAATGAGGGGGTTTTGCCCGGTTTCTGAAGGAAGAAAGACTTATGCGTTCATAATGCCTGTAATTTTTTTTCATCAGTTGCTTGATTTCCACTAAAATTAAAGAGGGTTAAATCTTTTTAAGTCCAACAGATTTCACGATGAAGGTGGTGGCTGGGTAGAGGCAAAGACCTTAAATAGCCTCTCTGTGGAGAGGAAGTTTTCGGGCCCAACTCAATAATATTATTAAGAATCCACATAGGGTAACATTATTAATTGCAGCTATAGGAATTCTGGCTTCAAAAGTTGTACCGATCCTAGGATCTCTTCTTACAGGTATATGCAGAAGACCCCTTCCAACGCCAACACATTGTGAAGAAAGTTTACTGGGTTCATTTTTTCTTGTCTACATACGCCTAGTTCTTATTATCTTAATTTTGATTACTTAAAAACAGACAAACAAATACAAAAGAAATAAAAAATATAATCTGTTTTAGAGACAATAAGGATGGAAGTAGAAGAGAAAGCAAATAGAATTCTTTCCCTGATCTTGCTACTGAGTTTTGATCCTGGAAAAGCCAGGTTTTTCTGTACATGCAGTGTCCCCATCTGTAAGACCAGGGTGACGCCTCTGCCTTTGCATCACCTCCCAGAGCTCGCAGCGTAAGACATGAGACAGGCAGTGCACTACAGCAGCATGCCAAGGTATTCCAGACCACCAGGGGACCCCTCACACCAAGCTCTCGAGCCATGGTCACACCATAAATCACCCAGCGTGTGCCTAGAAAAGGAGACAACAGTAGGAATAACAAGCAAGCACATGTACTTTCAGATAGAGGATGCTCTACCAGGCAAAGCTGGAGACCCCTTTTAACCGTATCAGATGTAATTAAACCACTTCTGGCTCTGTGGGAACACATTTCCAAATGCATTTGAGTAAGGCAGAAAGTATCATTTTAGCTATTGGACCGTTTTAAAAAAAGAGTGAAAATAAGATCCCCCTTTGGGTCTAATCAACACTCACAGAGCACCAGATGTTTTTCTGCTCCTCTCAGATAAATACGTATGGTCATGTATCTTCTTGTTTCTTTATTGAACACTAATTGCCTGCTGCACAAAATGTCTAATTGATGTAGCATGTGATCACTGTTACTCGCACATTTCTCATAGCTCTCATATTTCTATGCACAACCAGCCAACTTGTGCTTATTGTAGCATACAAGGTTACCTGCAGGATCATCCACTCCATGTATTTCAGCTTCACTCGGTCAATTTCAGAGCACTCCATTTCCCTGCTCTTTCAGAACCTAGCCAAAACTGGAACAGGACAAGGGAGAGTTCAGCTCAGGAATTATGGAAAGAAAGCCGGCTGGCTTTCTGGAAAGAAAACAAGCAAAAATGCGTAAGACAGCAACAGCTTCCTCTTTGTGACCCTTCAAAAGTGTTTATGATTCAGGGGTGGCATTGTACTGCTGCTAGTGCGCGTGCCCTTAGCTTTACCAGCAGCAAACCAGGAGCGTGCTACTCCGGGCTGCCAGCCTCGCAACGGTGACCACAGGGGCCATCAGAGACTGCTCGCCCACGTCGCTGAAGATGTGTCTGCTCGCAAACCATGCTGCTCCCCAGGGAACGCATCTGCACTCCCCTGCTCCCACGTGCTGAGAGAAGGACCTCTGCCTCCATCTGAAGTCTACTTTAGAAAGACTTTGGATGACGGTTCCTGGATGGGAGCACAGAACTGAAATCCTGATCAAGTATTTATCTGCTTGATGATTATTTAGTGGTGGTTTCAGCAGTGTTAGGCTGATGGTTGGACTTGATGATCTTAAAGGTTCCTTCCAACCTAGACGATTCTATGATTCTATTCTATGATTATGAAAAAAATTTAATTTAAGAAGAGCTGGAATGCTGTAAGGAAATACTGCCATTGACTTACTGACAAATTTAACTCAATCCACATTATGTCCAGGCACTCTCCCAGCAGCACATACACTGTTCTCCCCAAAACCTATATCAGCCATTTATCTGACGGCGTGCTACAGATCAAATTTCCAGACACAGAGGACTCACACGAAAAAGGAAAGAACCACAGAAACAAACTGAGTAAATTTCAGTATCATTAAGTATCATTAGAATACAGAGGAAGGCATTTTATGATGTAAAAAGAAAACAAATGTCTTTTATTTCACAAAGTAAATAACTTAGAGAATTATTAACAGTGAATCAATCATTATTAGTTATAGATCTATTGTAATGGACTGAAAATAAAAAATACTGAAACAATATCATCGCCATTTTGATGAAAGATTAGCAACAAGATATAAGTCATCAAGTGCAAAGTGAAAAGCAAAATCATACAGAACACCATCTTTCTATTTCTTGTTTATTGCAATACAGAGACACATTTGGCATTGTTAATCCAAGACCACAGTAAATGCAACACTCAGAGGTGGCTATAAACTAAAACCCCTTGGGCTGAATTTTCATCCCAATGCACAGAATTACTTTGAGGACTCCTCACACTGCCAGTCGGGCATATTTACAATTCATCATGCAATGCAGTGAAAACCTCTATGCCTCTAATGCATCTTACGTTTTTCTTCAGAATAAGCTTTTTCAGATGAGAATGAGTTGTTCTTGCCAAAGAACACATAAAAACTGCGAAGTGTTATATGCTGTTTGTCATTTTGACTAGGCTGCACAATAGCCATTCTCCCTTTCCCTCTCCACCACATTAAGTATTTTCAATAGAAGCTTCAGATTTTCAGAGAGGCTCACAATTAGGAAATAACGTGAGCAGAGAATCAGAGTGACCCTGAGAACTCTTGAAAATCCAGCCACAGATTCTTCAAGGCTCCCTGTGTAGCATTACATTCTATCCTTTGAAAGGCCTATACCAGCCTAAAGATAAAATACAGCTATTCTGCGCGTTTTCTTAAATATTCCATTACAAAATCTCTATATTTTAATTGAATGCAACAATCAATAAACTGAAAGTCCAGTAATTCAATAGTCATTTCCAACAAGCTCCAAGTTGCCTTTACTATCACCTTCAGGTTTTTTATGGCTTATATTACTTGGTACTGGTTCAATGAAACGACTGCTCTCAGAAATTATAATTTATTGTAGACAAAATTAATTTTCTAGGCCCTAAAATCTTCCATACCAAGTCTAGAGTGCACTGGGTTCTTTTGCCAGAAGTCTTTGTAGAAGAGTATCAATTTATCAAACCCAAATCTTGTCAACTCAGTGACCTCCAGAATTTTAGGATAAAATTTCAGGGGGGAGAGGGGGAACAGGCCCAGCCCACACCAACAAATAATCTAAAAGTCCAGACACTCCTCTGAGGTATTAGAAATACCTTCCTAAAGAATACAACACACAGGGCAGAGACTTCAACACTTCAACCTGTATATCCTACTTTCCAGGCTATGAAAACGTAATTTCACATTTTTTCCAATAGAAAAAGCTGGAAATCATTCTGACACAGGGTGCACAGGATTGGAAAACTTTTTTCCTTTCAGTAGTACTCAGAACAACCTCTGTCTTGCAAAGCCTCAAGCATATAGCATTGAATGGATAAATAACAGAAGGTCCCTAAGAATTAAAACGGGAAGGGAAACGAGAAGGGAGGAAGGACCTTTCATTTCATTTAAATTTCTCCTATGCTGGTTTTACTTAGTCGTTAAAATAAGTGATATTCAAGACACAAGGAAGTAATTAACAATTTTTCAAGCTACATCAATAGAGCCAGAAAACTACACTATATCATTCTTTGAAGTAGCTAACATTTAAAAGGCATCTTCCAGGATGCCTCAAACTTCTAGCAATGTCACGATCTTTTCCACTGACACGATGGCCCAGTTTCTCTGGGTATTTATATAGTATTCTGTAATTAATATAGCTAGCATATCCAAGAAGAATTATCCTAATACTCTGAAAAGCCAGAGCCTTTATTAGGTTGCTTATAGGTGGCTTGTGCTCTTAAGAGCCACAACTTAACATTCTCGGTTTAGAACAAATAATGAATTTTAAATTAAAAGTTGCATTTAGATTGTGAACTCTGCTATGGTAGATACCCAGGTAACTATAAATAAGTTAACATATTTACTGGAAACAATTTAACTATGGTAGTCCATAGCTCCTTGCAGACTGAACTGCATTGCTCCTCAAAGGAGTAAATCACTTCTGCGTTTTTGATGTTGTACAGCTTTCAGTATCTGTGTCATCTCATATGCAGCTCTCCCAAGTGTCTCTCTGCTGCACTGCAGTATGCAGTGTGGACATACCACAGAGATCAAATACAGAAGGAAAGAATTTAACCAGTTCAACACCTAGGAAACCTACAGGGCTCTCCGTGTCTCCATCATTGCACAGATTTAACGATATGCAATATGCCAAGGCACCTGAGCTCTGCCTTAAGGACAGGCAATAGAACCAAGCTAGTGCCATTCTAGAGCAAGCACAAAAACTTTCTCTAAAACCTTGTACTTTAGTTTTTAAATCTGCAACAACAGCCAGTGAACTGATTTAAAATTCAGTAACTTGGAAGAATCAATTATCAAGGTCTGACTCACTGAGACATCTTTAATATTATTTAACGTTCCTCTACAGATGCAGTGTCCCAAAAGACGCATTTTTACCCGTATAACTAACCTCACGTTTTAGGTAGGCACGTAAGAATTCATGCAATCCCTACACCTGCAAAAGACCATTTAATGGAAATTCACACTCCTGGCTTGAGTCTTGGGATTTATATCTGCCAAAAATAGTGGGATGCATTCCAAGGTGCAGTAAGCGTCTTAGTCTTTCATTTGCCACTCAACCTTAGCAGTTAGTCTAAGTCACTGTACAGACAAGCTATCTACTCTTTAATTTCTACAATATAGCCAATAACTTCCTCAAATTTTCAGAAGTGAGAATTGCAACATAATGCAATATTTCGTGGAGTGGTTTTTTTTTACAGCAGACAAGTGAAAATGCTGCTGTAGCAGCATCGGTTAGCAACAACCTGCTCTGGAAAAAAGAGATCAATTTTTCTTACGCTTTCTATACGTAGCCTTTACCTCCATTCATTTTTATTTCAAACTGATACCAAATCCGAATGACAGACCTGTTCTCATGCCTTCCCTAAACATGCATCAAAAACTGATGATCTATGTTTCCCTTGCAGATACAATTTCCAACTTAGTCATCATTTGAAGTTAATCAAGGAATTTCTTCACCTTGTAACTTCTCACCTGCAGGTTGTTAGAACTGTGATTACAATTAAAATTACCATTAAAAACTTCATGCTGTGGTTTCATTACCTGTGTCAAAGGAGTTCTATTAATTACAAATTATGATATTCAGACTTGTGTTAACATGCACATCAACAGGAACCATGAGGTCATGAGCAATGAAATCTGCAATTCAAGACTTAATTTTGGTAAACATTGGAGAACTCAAGCTAAAACTCAACTTCATGAAAGAATGACCCGGGCACTTGTGTGGTCAGAGAGCAAGATAAGCTTCCTAAATGCCACAAAGCTACACAACGTAGACAAAAACTAAAACTATTCAGTATGACCTACAATACATCCATAGTTACTGAACGTGTATAAAGCAAAAAAAAATTTATGTTACCATCAAGTATTACATAAAACAAGCTGGTGTAAAACACCTATATCAGAAAAAAAAAAAAAAAGGTTTCATCTTTATCACCTGTACTCATCCTGCTCTAAAATAACTACTCCAATCTTTCCACCTTCTCCCATAGTTACCTTTGCATGCTCTATACACTCTTCTCTGGGAGCACATTTCCTTATCTAGTTAAGTCACTATCCCTTTCCTTCCCATTTTCTTAAGAAAAGGGTAGTCAAAAGAAGTTGACGATCGTTAAGTCTGTAACAAAAATGAAAGGAACAAGAAGTATACCAACAATCACCCTGATCTTTCCGCTTGCATTTTGTGCCCTCCTTTTGTAACTTTCTTGTAAACTGACAGTTCTTCAGACTGAATACTCTCCTGCTGTATACCTGCATACTATTAGCATAATACAAATGGTAACAGAGCCCAGAGAGGTGTTATAGTCTCAGCTGAGAATTCTCAGAACTTGCTGGCATCGTCTTGCCACTACACGATACAAGAGATTGCAAAACTGTGAGAGAACAGTTCTTCAGTTCCCCACCAGCCCCCATTTGAGTGACACAGGCTATCACCAAGAAGGACGTCTCCTAATCCCAGTTACTGGCCTTCATATAGTGCAGTAACAAAAGCTTCAACAAGAAGTGAGATACAAAATAAACACTGATTTTAACATCCATGTTTAAAGAGATAACCTTTGAATAATCTGCTGCAGATACTGAAAATAATTCTTGACAATCTGCAAAAAAAAAAAAAAATGTTGGCTTAAAAAAAATACAAATACCACTAAGTACTTAAGAAATGCAATGAGAAGCTGGGATGGATTTATTCAAAAGTTACAAACAATAAAATACAAATTAAAGAATGAACATTTACAGAGAAGGGTACCATATAGCTGACAAGACAGAATCCTACTTTCATGAATAATCTCTAAGTGGAAAAGAGAGAAGAAAGCAAAAAAAAGAGGCAAAGAGAGCAAGATGTAGGGACAAATGTCAAAAATAAATTTGTTCTTAAAGAGAAAGAACAGAAAGCATGAATTAGAAAATAAGTCATTAGTATGAGGGGAAGAGGTACGAGGAGGAAGTGTGAAGAGAATCCAGCTCCCTAGAATGACAATTTTTAGTTACTCATAAAAAGTACCACCTTCCAGAAAAGCTGCTGCTTGCATGTCTAAATGGACACAGCTTTAAGGAAAGACCAAAAACCCTCAGGCATAAGAGTCAAAACCGTCCAACTCAGGGAACTGCAAGAGGAGCCATAACATTTCATATCCACTTTCTGGCTGTGATCCCAATCTGGCACAGATGGCTTGTAAACGATTGTCACTGCCAGAACCCTGCAAATGATTGTCACTACCAGAAACCCATTGGCCTATTATGAAACAAGCTTTAGTCTTGATGTGGATATTGATACTGCAAAGGTGGTTGGGGGTCACAATACTACAGGATGGTGCAGCCGCTTATCTGTCATACGGCCAAAGCGCACCCTGCAAGAAATGGCAAAGCCCCTTCAGCCCCTTACTTACATCCATCTTTGGCACACTGCAAAGCACAGGAGGACTAGGTTTCACTCCCTGCTCTGCTGCTGATCTCCCTTGAGCCTTGTCCCATTTCCATGTAAGCCAATTCCCCGCAACTTCTACAGGTCTCTGTTTCTCTCACTGGTAAAACTGAAGCGATGCTTTATTCTCCTCACCTCTCTTTTCTGCCTGGTTGATTTAGGCTATCAGCTTCAGGGTAGCAATTGCCTCTGAGGATGTGCTTGTATAGCTCCCTACCACCGATGCTGGGCAGAACAGGCCTTTGATCTCAGCTGGAGCCTCTATACAATACAGCAGTAATACCCTCTATAGGGGCACGGGCCCTCACGAAGGAAGAGCTCTAACTTAAACATTTTAAAACCACACGACCAGGCTAATTTTATACATCACAATAACCTGAGACAAGACAGCCTAATTTAGAGCAGAGGAGACACGTGCTCTTTGTACCCTTTTCTTTAGAAAAAGCATCACTCTCATAAATTATCAATGCCCTTCCCCACCGCGGGCAGCTGGGAGCGAGGTTGCCTGCATTGCGATGCTCTCGGTCACAACCTGCGCCTCGCAGGAGGGTGAGCACTCTACCTGCACTGCTGCCTGTAGAGTGTTGAGGCTTAAAGGTAGATGGTATACCCATACCTCAAACGAACGCATAGAAACAAGCGTGGGACGCCCTTGATCTTCAAGCCTGTTCCAGGACTTGTTTACACATCACACTTTCAGAAATCTTATCTGCTCTAATTGCCATGATTCATGAATTTCCAACACAGCTCTGCTCCACAATTTTCACCCAACTGTAATCCTTCACTTTGCAAATAAACAACTAGTTACTGTTTATAGCTGTAATATCTAAGCACAGCCTTCAAACTTCAGAGCAAATTCATAAAAGCTACAAACAACTGAGTATCATAAAAAATGTCACGAATAATGTATATTATTACCATCATCATGTACATATCAAGACGTATTATGTCACTGCAAATGGAAACTGCATGATCTGCTTTACACATCACCCCGCGTGCAAAGTGCCAGACCCCTCCCAGCACAGTTCACGGGTTCCCCTTGGGCTACGGCAGGTTTATCTGCACAAACCAAGTCTCAGTAGAACTACACAGATGCTTCGCAGAGAATTCTGAGGACTTGCAGCAAATTTACTCCTATGTGGACTGCGCTTTTCAGCTAACAACATTTATATATTTCTCATTAAACAGGTTAGATGTTTTTGTAAATGCTGCTTGTTTAAATTACAGTATTAAGATTTATTGTTAAAGAAGCAGGTGAAAACATAGGAACAAATAATAGGAACTGGGACCTGACTCTGACTAAGAGTAGGGATACTTTTACCTTAGCTAGCAACAGTTTCATTTAAGTACAGTTATGTAGTAAGGGGAATATGCTCGCTTATTCAAGACACACCAGCATAAAATGAGTATGTTAATTTCAGAAACTCTATAAATTAAAAATGAGTTCAGGAAAAATATATGAAACTGAAACATATTTTTGAACAAAAAAAAACCCTGAATTCCTGTGAATCTGTAATGATTCCCAGGTATTTCTGCTTTGTATTTCCTACTGGAAACTATTAAAGGATAGCAGAGGAAAACACTATTGCGCTTGAGAACATAATTCCTAAAGAAGCTACGTCTTACTCTTAACTGCCATCAGGAACCACTTTGGGGCTGGGGACAGCTACATGAACTGCAACTGATTTTTTTACTCGAGTCTAAACTATTTCGATCCTTTATAATAAAGGAAGGAAAAGTTGTTAAAAATGGGTTCAATTTAAAGAAGAATTCCTACCTTGTTGTACCTGGTATGTAGCTTCATATGAGTAAGTGTTTAATCATATGCTTGAATTTCTGTCTACAAAACAGTATCATAAAAGTAAATGCAAAATATTTACTTTTAAAAAATAATTTATGAATTCTATTTGATAACATTAGTGAAATCAAATCTCTTCATCCTATAAGCGTTTCAAAAGCAGAATACATGAGAAGGAAAAAAAATGACATGAAGGGCAAAATACCAAAATTGCAAATTCACAAACAATATAAATCCTTTATCCCCCTCAGCATGAAAAAGCTAGGCTGACACTGAAAGAATTGCCTACTATTTTTTGTTAGCTAACTCAAAATGTTCTCTGCATCTTAAAAGTGGAAGTATAATCTGTTTTGTGAGTTTTGGACATGCAGGTGGATTGCTTAAGGAGTTGTACATGACACAGGCAGAACTGATTCCCTCTGGGTCATTTCACTTGTAAGGAAAATTATGACATTTTACTAAAGAAAAGCCACTTCTATGCTTGAATTAATTCAGGTATATAGCTGCATGTACCTTCAATTGCCAGGAGGAACAACGTAGGTTTAGGAGTCGTGCTACCATTTTAAAGTCCGCGTGAAAGTTGAAACAGCTCTGCCAAGCTCAGAGAAGGGCTTGTGGCATTTTCTAGCACACTGTACATCAGCAAGGCTCAGGCTATGTTCCATACATCTTTACAGACTTCAGCATGCCTAACGACCTGTGGTCTGTGCCCCATGCCAGCAGCAGTGACATTGTGGGCTGTCACATGCCACCTGGGCCATAAAGAAGGTGGGGAACAGGCCTCCAAGCTTTGAGAGTCAACAACCACCGAACTCACTACAGTAAACAAGAATCTGAAGTAATGGAGCAGATAAGCATGGTGCATTTTTCTCCCAGAAAGAGGATGAACTATACCAAGGGGTGGACATCAGGCCTCTCCCTCACCTTGTGTATTTCACTCTTAATTTACTTATTTGACCTAATTCACTAATAAGGTGTTTTCATGTGTAATCTCAGTCACACGTGCATTCAGAAACTATTGTTTCCTGGATAAGTACGTCTAGGGGATCTTGGAGGATGCTTTAAATTAGCAAGTTCAATGAGATTTGCAATCATATACCTCTAACTCAGGAATTAGCCTTATAGGCTGAAAAATAAATCAACTTCTTGAGAGAACTCTATGGTAGAAGCCTAAACAAAGACACTTCAGACCAGAAGCGTGGTTTGTTTGCCTTTTGGTTTGGGGCAGTCCTTGGCAGTTTCTGGCCATAAACATATGGTTAAAATTCAAGAATAATGTATTAGAAAAGACATGAGTATCATCAGATCTGCATTTCTCTGAGATCTACTGCTTTGTCTCCCTTTGCTTCTCTGAGCTGCGCTGAGCAGAAACAGAAGAGATGTTTTGTTTCCTTCATGGCCACTGCTAGAAAAGCCCTCAGCAAACTTTCAGCATCGGCCCCTGCAGAGCCTTGTGTATAGTGAGAAAATGGAGAAACAGTCACTCTTGCTGCTGGAAAGAGCCATGAACAGCTGTTCTTCTGGTATTTTTTGCCTTCATTGCAAGGCTTCAAATTGCATCAGAATGCACACACTAGTCATTTTTGAAGCCTTAGCACCAATTCCTTACATCTTTTCAAAACATACGGTCTGAAAGAGCTACCGGAGAGAGTAGCAGAATTCTTGGGTTCATTGTAATCAGTTTTCTTTCTTTCTTTCTTATTCTTCTATTTATTAGAACTATCAGGTGCAGAGATTAAAACAGCAGACTTCCACTTGCGCATCTTTTTTTCTCTGCATCAAGGAGTGATTTATTTGTGTTTACATTACGCACATTGTGGCATACGGTCACTGCAAACATTGTTATTTAGAATGGGGCAAACTACAACTGACCTGCTTAAACAGCTGTCTTTGTTTTAAAACGCACTCCGCAAAGATTTTTAATTTCATTATTCTCTACCAAAACCCAAAGTTTACATTACTGTATCCACCTTGTTTTATTTACAACCAAACAAATGAAACAAACACGCTTTGCTGTCTTTCCCAGACCGCCTTTTTTCAAACACCCGTTACTTCTTTCTGCGATAATTCAGTTCGAAAAAAAGAGATTTCAATGAAAACTAAAAAAACCCCACGAGGTT
>VXAK01002117.1:0-44446 GCA_013399435.1 Arenaria interpres
GGTGCGGGGGGGGAGGGAGAAGGGGCTCTAAAGGTGAGGTTTTCCCTGGGAAAAACCAGGTGCAGTGGGAAAACCAGTGTGGGAAACCATCGGCTGTGCTCAGGTGTGCAGTAGCTAATGGAAAAATTCTGATTTTGGTGTGGGGGGGGTGGTGTGTTATTTTTTTTTCCCTCCTGTGTATCCTGGCTGAAGCAAAAGGATGCCAAGTTGCACTGTGAACGCAAGCGTTAAGGTCGAGGGCGGTGAAGCTGCCGTGTCCGTGTCTCTCCCGTTCCGCCCAGGCCTCCCGCCGCTTAATTTTTGCATCAACAAACGAAGTGTGAAAGCAAGCGCCCGGCTTAAAAAAAAAAATAAAAATAAATAAGCTGGGTTACCCGGGGAGAAGGGGAGCGCTGCCGTTGGGCGCCGCAGGAGCGAGGGGAGAGGGATGGGAGCGAGGTGTGGGTCTGGCCTGTGATAAAAGCAGGGCTGTGGCTTTAAGCGATCGCTGGCTGCCTGTGCCAATTGCAGAAGCCGCAGTATCTGCCGCTGCCGGGAGCCATCGGCGCGGAAGTGGGATAACCTGGGGAGAGGCAAGGTCCAGTGTTGCTGCTGGGCCACCGCCGCCGGACCAGCCCGGCCTTGGCTGGCGGTTGCCACCACCTGCGTGTCACCCATGAGCGCCGGGGGAGCCCCGCCGGAGCTGGAAGATGGGCTGCTCCAGCAGCAAACTCTGCCTCTATTCTCAGTGTGCCGCAGCAAGGGTAATTAGGATTTCTTTCGCCGGGAGCACCTTGGCGGCGGGAAGCCTGGACCTTGTCCCCTCGGCGCCACGGGTGCGAGGTGACGGTCACCGAGCCCCGGAGTGGCTCGGCCGTGGCCGTGGCCGTCCCCGGGGTGCGGGGCTGGGGACAGAGGGGCCGGCGGCCGGGCAGAGCGGGGAGGTGGGCGCCTCTGCTCCTTCCCAGCACAGATGGGTTGCGATTCTCTCGGTGTAAGGACCGTCATCTCTCTTAATTTTAAGGCCGGCAGGCGGTGGGGTGGGTTGTGTTCAACTTTGCACAGGGCTGTGCCTTTGCTGCGTGGAGGACTGGGGATTTAGCAAAGTCTTGGGGTTTGTGTTTGAGTAAGCGTAAGATAAATATTTAATGCTTGCCTCTTTCATGTATATACCACACTTGTGTGCCCTTGACAGCTATGGCTTGATTTGCTCTGGAGCCTTATGCTGCTACACCCACCATAAAATATATAATTAATTGCTGCAAACTAGGATTTCAATTGCAGTGTTATCCTGGAAAAAAGCTGGTCTTTGTTTTAAAGTACAACTTCCTTAACAACAGAAGAACATCTGTGTATTTTGTAACAGCAGAACTGTTATCCCACATGATTCATATCTTGGCTCCTCGCTCCTGCCTCTTGTTTTCCTACAGGACACATGTAAGTTAATTATTGTAAGGTGCCCTGCTCGGATCACTAGTAACCAAATGTTTGGGTTTGTTTGTTGGTTTTTTTTTCTCTCTGCAGAGGGAGGAAGCGCTGAAACACCGGAAGGAGTTATCTCAAGAACTAGTTAACCTTCGAGGAGAACTAGGTAAGTATTTTATTTTTGTATTCTTCGTGAGAACAGAAACGCAGCAAACCAGATCTGCGGGAGGACAGACGCCCCAGTGCTGTAATGGCAGTCGTTTAATTCCCCAACGGGATTCTGCTCGGATGCTTTAGTCGCTGGATTTCTCTGGAGCCCTGAGAGCGTGACCCCAGGTTCACCGAATTCCTGGCACCGATCTGCCTGCGCCCAGCGGGGCCTCCTCGCAAAACACGCGCCCGGTGACCAAAAACGCTTTCTTAAAAACGAGAGGGCGCCTAACAGGGTATATATACTTCTGCTTGATCCTTAATTCATTTGCACGCTGTCTCCTAGAGACTTGCTGACAAAAATCCATCAACCTCTACAATACACTGCGCAAAAATCTGCATTTTTGCCTTAGTGGCTTGTAGGTGAGTGAGTGTAAAATGAAGAGGAGGAAAAGCTATCAGGCTAATGGGATTAAATCTTTGAACTCATCCTAGTGGACAGCTATAATGTGAAATTGAGCCATAATGTGCGGGGGCTGGTTTTGCCAACTTTGAAGCTCGATTTGATTGCATTTAATGGTAACTTCATGTAACTTACTTGAACTCGAAGCAGAATCGTCCTGTGGAGTGAAAAAAGTCATTGGATTGAAAATGATGGCACTTGAAAGTGAAGCTAGCGTTTCATAAAAGCACGCTGCTGTTATGATGAAGCCCCTTTAAAAAAGCAAAAAAGAAAGGCTTTGAAAGCAGAAGTAAAGCGTGTGGAGCAGTTTCAGATACGTCACTTATTATTGAGAAGTTGGAAATGTTTGTTTTCACATGCTTTGGAAGCTGGGCATTGTCGCGGCCAAGACGGAGCGTGAATGTCGGTCTTGTTACGTGCAGGTGGTGCTTTTAATGTTCAGATTTATTTTTTAGGGCTGATTAGTCAAGGCGGGCATTCCCTGGCAACGAGTCAGAGCTGGAAGCGTGGTGGGGAGGGAGGGCAGAGCCCAGCTCTGTCACTGTTACTGTCGCCCAACTGAGAGGGGTTACAGGGGCATGTAGTGAGGGGATGAGGGGTAACGGCTTTAAACTGAGAGAGGGGAGATTTAGATTAGATAGAAGGAAGAAATTCTTTCCTGTGAGGGTGGTGAGATGCTGGAACAGGTTACCCAGAGAAGCTGTGGCTGCCCCATCCCTGGAGGAGTTCAAGGTCAGGTTGGACGGGGCTTTGAGCAACCTGGTCTGGTGGGAGGTGTCCCTGCCCAGGGCAGGGGGTTGGAACTCAGTGATCTTTAAGGTCCCTTCCAACCCAAACCATTCAGTGATTCCATGTTAGAATGCAGCTTTCTGGGAGCTTTACTTGATGATGCATAAAACTGCAAACATGAGAATGGGGCGTGTGACAAGCAGAGAAAGCCTTACTAGACAGAGAGAGCACCAAAGGCACTGCAGAAGGTTGTAGCATTTTCTTTCATGGAAGCGTGGTACCAGAAAGCTGAGGCTTTTCTCGAGCGTGGTGCAGTCTGGCATCTGTGGAGCTGCAGCTTGTCACCTTCCTCCTGATGCAGCACCTGGGCTGTGGTTTTGCAGTTGTTTTGGGCAGGTCTCGGTAGGGGCTGGCTTTGAGAGAGCCTGTCCTTCCTCAGTCCCCCTGTCCTGCCCTCTGCTGGCACTGCTGTGCGCCCGGGGACCTCCGCCAGCTAAAGTCTGGTGGCTCCAAGGGCCTGGCTCAGCCTGTGGCTGAAGGAGCGGGGAAGGGGGAAGGGGCAGCAGGGTAGAGGGCTGTGTCCCCCGTCACCTGCAGCAGCACTTCCGTCACCCTGAAGTGACAGCAACAGAACTAGAGTTTCAGTGGGGAAACGCGTTTCTTGCATTCTTACTAAGTTGTGTTATAAATAATATAAATGAGACTCCCCTATTTTATTACGTACATATGTGTGACGCGGGCAAACCCGTTTGTTTATCTTATCATGGAAATGACATAAGAAGAGTTGCTGTCAGAGCACAAGAGTCTCTGTTCTTCCCTGTGCCCGTATCGTCAGTGTTGTTTTTCCTTTATTGACCTAGGTTCAGTTTGTCACTCAGCAGGAAAGGGAAAACTCGGCTTAGATGGGCAGACCAGCAGCTGGCTGGCACTTTGCCCATTACTGCTTTTTGGTGGTGGTTTGGTGTCTTTTTGGGAGTAAGTTTTGTTTGGTTTTGTTTTGTAGAAAGCTTAGTTCTCCTTAAGGGTGCCTCACTCTTAAATGAGCTTCCCGTAAACTTGTTACCTCCATGCTTTGATTAGCGCCCCGCTGAGCTCCTCTGAGGGACTCCCGCTGCAGGAATATGCCATTCAGTACGCTGATAACTAGAAAAAAAACCCAAAAAAACTTCAAACGTGACCGAACCTGATGGATCCGTGAGGCCAGAGCTGTCAGAGGGGACGGTGGCCGGCGGGATGGGGCCACCAGCCCTTCCCTCCGCAGGAGCATCCGGACGGCAGCCTCGGGCTCGCTCTCCTTTGTGAGGTTTCCAGGCCGTGGTTTCACTGAGACATTTATCTTCATGCAGCTCCTTTGTCTCGCCCACGTCACGCCTCTGGCCTCTCTGGGCTGCTCTCCTCAGCCTGGAAAGAAAGGGGATTTATTCACAGAAATTAATAACTACTCAGGTCTGCAATTCTACCTGGCTTTAACGTGATTTTTTGAAAAAAAAAAAAAGTTAAAAAAGTAAATAAAATAAGCTAGCCAGACCTCATTTGTTGACAAGGTGTGAGAAAATCAACAGTAGCCTCAGCTGAAAATAATCTGTTTAAATACACACCTGCTAATCAGCTTTCTGTTGCCGCTGCTAAATGGATGTGGCTGAACTTAAGATTTCCATAGGCTATTTTGACGCGAGTACTGGGAACTCTGATTCCTGGTATGATCTAGGCTCAGAAAGTCAAGCACGGTTTGACTCTTGCCTTGGCCCCATGGACGTGTCCCGTGGGGTCCCAGCTGCCGTGTTTTTAATGCCGGTGGGTTTGCAGTCCGGGAAGGGGCAGCCCAGGAGGGGGCCCCGGGTGAGCCCAGCGCGGTGCAGTCTGGTCCCTGCCTGTCGCGGGGCTTGAGAGGAAGGTGGAGCGTCCTGCAGCTCCCACCCTGCGCAGCTCGGGCTCCTCCATTTCTCACTTTGAAGTTTTAATTGTGCGCCCTCCCGAGCTCCTCGAGATACCTTGCAAAAACAAACTGCCTCGCTGACAGATCGTCTGTTTTGTTGGGTTATTCCGTTATGGCCCTTCCAACCATTTGACATTTTTACCAATGACATAGAGGGATTAAAGGCACCATCAGCAAGTTTGCAGAGGACACCAAGCTGTGTGGTGTTGTCGATACACCAGAGGGATGGGATGTCATCCAGCAGGACCTGGACAGGCTGGAGAGGTGGGCCCAGGTGAACCTCATGAGGTTCAACAAGAACAAGTGCAGGGTTCTGCACTTGGGCTGGAACAATCCTCGCCATCAGTACAGACTATGGGGTGAGGTATTAGAAAGCAGCCCTGAGGAAAGGGACTTGGGNAGCACCTCTGCTATGAGGACAGGCTGAGGGAGCTGGGGCTGTTCAGCCTGGAGAAGAGGAGGCTCTGGGGAGACCTAATAGCGGCCTTCCAGTACCTGAGGGGGGCCTACAGGAAGGCTGGGGAGAGCCTGTTTACAAAGGCCTGTAGTGACAGGACGAGGGGCAATGGCTTTAAGCTGGAGGGGAGCAGATTGAGATTGGAGATTAGGAGAAAGCTCTTTACTGTGAGAGTGGTGGAGCACTGGAACAGGTTGCCCAGGGAGGTTGTGGAAGCCCCATCCCTGGAGATATTCAAGGTGAGGCTCAATGAGGCCCTGGGCAACCTGGTCTAGTTGGGGGTGTCCCTGCTGACTGCGGGGAGGTTGGACCAGATAACCTTTGGAGGTCCCTTCCGGCCTGGACAATTCTATGATTCTACCAAGACAGCTTTTTGTGTAATGATTTAAACATGCGTTATGGTCCCAGAACCTGCCTCTGGCTGTGGGGAGGATGGGTCCCAGACACCACTTTCTGCTGGAAGCCCCCGCCGGGATTAGCAGTGATGGTGTGTTTGGGGACGGGCTTTTCCAGAGGAGTTCAAATTCATTAACAGTCAGGTTCTGAACTCGGGTTTCCTCAAAATCTCCAACCACAAAGGCTAAACTTTGTGGTTTGAATGTGAAGTCCTCGTTTCTGGGAGCCTGGAGCAGGTAGGGATTGTCCCGTCACCGGTTTCCCTTATTAAGATGCAAGCCAGCGTCTCAGTTATTCCTAGTTTGCTGTTTAATTATGTAAGTAGAAATTGTAAGACCTGTGTATTTCTTCAGAGGTACGAAACTGCTCCTCGGAGTTAATTTAGCTCCAGATCGTTGGGGAGCCTCTTTGCAGCCGCGCTGGAGGTGGCGCAGCTCAGGGGGCCGGCTCCCCAGCTGGTTTCAGTGGGATGGGGAGGGTTCCTGCCTCCGGCACGGCCAAACCCGGCCCTTCTCTCTCCCCTCCTCTCTCTGCGTCACAATTGGTATTTTCTTCAAAATACCTTCATGCTATTTTTTTATTAGTAACATGACCTTTAAAATATTACAGAGGTTGGGATAAAAAAAGACTTTTGTGTTTTAGGGACAGATGGAGTGAATGTGAATTGGTTTCCAGGTGTTGGTGGTCCTTAAAAATATTAAATAGTAGGTAGATGTTTCTATCCATTATGAAGACAGGTTGAGAGTTGGGGGGCCTCAGCCTGGAGAAGAGAAGGCTCCAGGGAGACCTTAGAGCCCCTTCCAGTGCCTAGAGGAGCTACAGGAGAGATGGGGAGGGACTCTTGATCGAGGAGTGGAGCCATAATATGAAGGGTAATGGTTTTAAATCAAAAGAGGGGAGATTTAGATTGGATCTGAGGAAGAAATTCTTTCCTGTGAGGGGGGTGAGACACTGGAACAGGTTGCCCAGAGAAGCTGTGGCTGCCCCATCCTTGGAGGGGTTCAAGGCCAGGCTGGATGGGGCTTTGAGCAACCTGGTCTGGTGGGAGGTGTCCCAGCCCAGGGCAGGGGGTGGGACTGGATGATCTTTAATGTCCCTTCCAGCCCAAACCATTCTGTGATTCCATGAATTATTTGGGGCAGGGCCTGACTTGCCACCAGCGGAATGCTGGCCTGCCTGCTGACACTGTGGGGTCGGCAGCAGTAGAAGACAGGAACTTATGTCCTGGCAGATACCTGAATGCTTCACGCGTATGTTCAGCCAGACCCACTTCAGTGTAGCTCAGAGCATCCTTTTTCGGTCTGCCCCCCTCGGTACGGCCTGCCCGGGAACAAAAACGGGAAATGTGGCTCCACATCCTGCACCATTAGTCTGGTTACAGAAGCACCACCAAGTTGGTCATAAACTTGAAAGCATGTTTGGGTAGAAGAATTTCCGATACTGAGAATCTGCCAAAACCAGGAATGAATTGTTAGGTAACAGTTTTTATAAGGAAAAAATTCTGTGGAGAAGGAAATGAGCCCCTGTGTCTGCAGGAGACTTACTGATAGCCAGAACATAGACAATAGATCTTGCAGTGTGAAACACAGAGTTAGAGCAATGAAGTGTTAGGAGCTGTGACATAACGCCGTGCTAAATATTTGATGTTTTCTGCTAATTATCCCCTTTTCACATCCCCCACATCTATTAAAGTGCTGCTGGTTTCTGTCCTAGTGACCTCTGTTTCAAAATTTCAGACAGTCTAATGGCTTTTCTTAAATCATAACTAGACCAGGGAGTGATTTAGACAAGTCTATGAAGAGGATTGTTGTTTCAAAACAATTTAATTCAGGATTCAAAAAAAAAAAATCGATTACGTTTTATCTTCTTAGAGCTATGGTTATGGTGACTTTCAGGGGAATGTAAATGGCAAGCTGTTTTTATGTAAGCAGTTCAGCCAGAAGGACTGGATTGGATGATGAATTGTTTTATAATGAGAAGAAAAACCTAAATTTTGTAAGAAGATGTTGCACAATTTTAAGGCCTTATCTCTTGGCTACTTGAGAAATATGAAATAGATTTCTGGGGGATACTGAGGCAACTTCTGTGGTCCTCTGCCTCGGCTGGCGCTGCTGGTGATGTGCTTTGGATCGGCTGCCGTGGGCACTCGTGCAGGGAGTTGCCTCGTGCCCGATTCTCCACGCTCCTGTTCTGCAGAGATGTGTTTTACGATTTTGGCACGCACCAAGCTTTGCAGTGAAATACCCAAGATGCAAGCGGCCGTCGTTAACAACTGCACATGGATGTTAATTTTACATGTCGAAACCCGGCATTTCTCATCTGAAGATACGCTGTTAGCAAATCCCAGAAACTTCCCGTGATGGCCAGAGGTCGTGGTTCTGCCCAAAAGAACCGGGCTCTTAGTTTATTAGAAACAGGTGTTAAGAAGCCTAAAAATACAGATTAATCTTGCTCCCTTGTTGTAGTAGCCCAGGGAGACAGTGTTGTGTGACTGGGAGGAGAGGCTGGGACAACCAAGTGGGGGACAACTATTAACTATTAATGGTTTTGCTATTTGCATAAAGAAGCAAATCTTGCTTCTGGGGGCCACATTCACCATCCCGTGTGCTCTGTCCCGAGAGCTTGAAACTGTGTCGTGTTACAGGTGAGACTGAGCCAGCCGAAGGGACAGATGGATAGCGCAGCTTTTCATCTCTGTGGCTTCATTTTTCTCTCGGATGCTCTTGGACTTCTTGTCTCCTGCTGTTTTCTTGCCCGAGGTCTGTGGTGATAGCGCGTGGCGTAACGAAGGTGTGGGATGCAGAGGGAAGCGCTGTGAGAAGGGAGAGGAAGCGCAGAGTCACGTACCGAAACTCTGAGGCACGACCTTCAGGTGTCTCTGAAGGGGATGAGGGATCGAAATAGAGATTTTGTGGGTGCTGCTGGAAGAGCCCATGTTCCAGTTAGAAATTTTTCTTCAATACCAAGCACCAGCTGAATGAGAAAACCCTTGAGTAACCATCGGGTTTGGTTAGTCAGGAGCTTTGCAGCAGCCCCTTGCAGTGGATGAGTGGCAAAATTAAGGAACTAGTTGCCTTTTTCATGGCTTGTCCCTTTCTTAAATCAAGGCAGCGTACAGTCAGAAATTAGAGGAGTCACTCTGGAGGTGGATAGGGCTCTCCAAGATACTTGACACTGCTGCAGACGCTTGAGGCTTGAATACGGAGCCACACTTTGGTTTATGGGGCTGCTCGTAATTTCAAATCAGCCGTTCTTCAGTCGGTGCCTTTGCTGAAGCTTCACCCGCGCAGGTTCTTGCACCGCGGTGATACTGGGAGCTCGCTGGTGGTGCCGCGGTTCTGCTCCCGGTTTGGATGGCAGGGATTTACGTCGGGCCTGCCGTCTGCCAGGAAGCATCGCAGCCTCCAGCTTTGCAGGGACCAGACGTCACCTTCAAGGTAACACAACCTTCGACTCTGCCAGTGCAAGTCTTAAAAGTGTGTGTTTGCCTTTGTAACATTCGCCTGCTCGTAAATCTGAGCGGCAAACTGGCTGGACAAGACCTGATGCGTCTGTTTTCTCTGACAAAGGCGTGGTTTGCTATTTGCTTTTTTTTTCTTTCTGCGGCATTTTGCATCATCTGAAGTTGTGTGTGCTGACATTTAAAGATAAGACAATGACAGGCAGCACATTCCTGCAGCTAAATGGAGGCAAATGAACGGCTGCGGCCTTACAAATAACGAATTGGATGGCTGGTTTTAAAGGAAGTGGATAATTTGAAGCATTTTGTTGCAGTTCTCTCAAATGAGGCGTGGGAGTTGCCGGCCTCTCAGCTCTACCCCCTCACTCTGCTCTAGGTGCTCAGATCCGTTCTGCGTGCCCGTGGCTGCGTAATGTCTCCCGTTGGCTCCTTGACGGGGTCTTTGTGTTATAAAATGATGTCCCCTACCTGTGATGGCTCCTCTTCCCCAAAAACGTGATAATACAGGCATATATACTCACTAACTTCACACCAGTGTGATGCGATAGAAGCGTGAATGCTGATTTTCCATTTCTTTTCCAAAGGAAGCAGTTATAGAAGTCTGTGGAAGGAATAAATATAGGGAAATAAAAATCTTTCTTGCTAGTGATATAGAAAGTGTAGAAAACAGTGAAACCTGCTCGGGTTGCAGAGAAGGTTGGGGTACCTGTTAGTGAAACCTCTAGCTGCATCGTTGCCAGTCCTGGGACATCTCGGCTTAAACCTGTCCCATCAGCAGATCCTTCACGCAGATGTAGCGCGGGGCGAAGCTCAGTTAGTTAACGCTAATTCAGGCAGACAGAGATTGGTTTCCCTGCAACACCGCTCGCTCTCTGGCACCTTCTAGTTCAGCGGCGGGTCCCGCGTGATGGCAGCAGGGCCAGGACTTCTTTAGTTTCCTTAAAAGAGAGCGCAGGTGTTGTCCGTGGAGTTCCTCACTTGCTTTCCGTGAGCTGTAGGACAGAGGGATCCCACCCCGGGGCAGGCCCAGAGCCCAGCCCAAGCGCTGCTTTGGGAACCCGTCCTCGAAGACACTGTAATTTGTGTAATTTGTATACCCTAAGGCTCAAACACAGCTGCGATGAGAATTTCCTGTACAAAAATCCTCAAATTTTCCCATGCTTTTACGTAGAGTTTATGTTTCTGCTCTTTGGGCAGCGTGCCAAGCTGCTGTACGGTGTGTACGGGACTCTCCTGGGTTTGACTGACGATCCAGTTAACCTTTTAGTTGATTATTCTCTTCAGTAGACGCTCACCTGACTACGTTATTTTAAGCCAAAGCACTAGAGTCTGTACGGAAGCAGCTTTGTGAAGGTCGGTGACCGCGGGGCTGTGCCAGAGGCCCTGTCCCACCAGCTCCCAGGCTCCCGGTGCAGCTGGAGCTGTGGAAGGTGCCCGCTCCGCTCGTATGGATGGTGGGAAATGACCCCTCCTGCTGGGGCCTGTCTGGCCGGAGCTGGGAATGCTGGATTTCAGACTACACTACAAGCTACCAACTCCCGCTTCGCCTTTTAATCTGCTGTAAACGCGGGGAGACAAACCTAGGCGGTCTTCTTAGCTGATGTGTGTTTTTGTGATATTTTGCACATTTTGCCTGAAATGACTCTGTATCTTGTGTATTTAAGTATCTTGGGCACATGCCAGGTAGCGGTACGTCGGGGGATGGGCTGTTCTGCAGTCCCTCTCAGGCTGGAATTGCTTCTCTGCTGCGCATCTGAGTGTGGTCTTCAGCACATTAAGACTTTCAAATTTAGCTGAGTGCTTTATATATCAAAAAGTGAAGCACTCTGAGAAATCCGCTACTGGAACGGAATCAAATTAGGTGAAGTAGCAAATCCAATTAATTTTTTTTATTGGAGCACTCCAGTGTCTCTGGTGAGACATTTGTTCTTCGGTGTCACGACGAGCTGTCACGTTTGTGCTTTCTATATGGGTTCCTGGCTTAATCCTCAGCGTAAGAAACACTGAATTTGATATTTTTACAAAGATCTTTTCACGTGTCCTTGGACACATTGTGCTTATTTCATGGATAAATTCTATTTGCCTTTGTGCAACCAGGTTGCTGTGCAGAGTCCTAACCTTAATACTTGTAATGAAGATGGTTCAAGTTCAACGCTGATTTCACCAATTACTTCTTTTTCTTTTTTTTCTTTTGACGCCTTCAGTAAGCACTTCTGCAGCTTGTGAGAAATTGGAGAGAGACAGGAACGAACTGCAGGTCGCTTATGAAGGGTTTTTGCAGAAGTTAAACCAGCAGCATCGCGATGATTTAGCTGAGCTGGAGGAGAGGCTGAAACAGTTCTACACGGCAGAATGTGAGAAACTCCAAAGTACCTGCATTGAAGAAGCTGAAAAGTACAAAGCGCAGCTCCAGGAGCAGGTTTGTAACGGTTGGAGTAGAAAGGTTCTCTAGCAATTGCTTTCTGCCACAAACGAGCCTTCAGAGAATCCCGCAGTTATTTTATCTAATGTGAAACTCCACTATAAAAATATTACTACCCTAAGCTGCCCAGATCTTAAGCTTGTATTTAAACGTGGTGGAGGTTCCTCACGCTCTGCAACCTTCAGTGGCTTTTAGAGCTCCCCTGGATATTTGAGGCAGTTTTAAGATTTATAGAACCACCCCCGGCCACTGACCCTGCTTTGCAGCAGCTCCGTGTGTGCCACAGACACATCCATCATCCCGTTGGTCGTGGCGAGCCGTAGGCATCGTTTGCATCTATTAAGCGTTGGATGTGGCGCAGCTTCTCCTGTGGCCATCTGCTCAGTGGTGCCCAGACCGCTGAAAATGTACTCGAGGTACTGTGTAAAGCCACGGGGACAGCACTGTAAACCAGGGTCAAGTTGACACACGTAAGGGGGGGGAGATAACCATGTTGTTATATTGCAGGTGGACAACTTAAATATCACACACGAAAACTTTAAGCTGGAACTTGAGAACAGCCACTCAGAAAAAGTAAAGGAGCTGAAAAAGGAGTATGAATCCTCTTTTTCAGGCAAGTATTTTGTATTCGACTGCACATGCCCTATCACTGCCACTCACAAACGAAAACATTCAGACTTTTCCATCAGTATGTCCACTTTGTTGTTCTTGGCGGTCAGCTGTTTTTAAAACCATTGGCTGAATGCCTGCCTTCCCCTATAAGGAGCATGTCGAAATTGAAATTGGGGATAAGCAGGGTTGAGCGCTTCCCAGACTGACACGGGAACATTGAGAAATATCACCCACTGCTCCCAGTGTGGTGGGGCAAAGGGTGTTTTTGAGGGAGGGGGTGGTGAGTGTGCTCAGTTGCGAGTGGCCTTGCATCAAACTGATTCAAGCGATGACGACGATTTCCATCCTCCCTCCCGCTCCACTTGATAGCCGAGTTTCCACTGGTACTTCTCCATTGTTAAAACTGGTGACGCTTCCACAGCAGTCAAAGAGGAAACTCCTTCACACGGCATCTCCAAAGTGGGGAAGGAAATATTTTCTAGGAGTTTTTGGAAGACACAATTTGAATTTTTGCTTCCCATCAGAAACCCAGCTTTTGTCAGCCGTGGCACTTGTGCTCAGTTCTCCTATTTGTTGCATGTAGACATACGCTTTCAAAATTGACATGTTGTCAACTAACTGGGTATGCGAGGGGGCGATCAACAAACCTGAAGCAGCAATAAATCCGATGCCTCGTACGTGCTTTGGATCAGTTGATGATAAATGTTCTTTCCGTGTTTCATTGGCTCCGCCTCTGTGCGTGTGTGTATTGGTTGGCTTTTTGCGCTGCTGCTGCTTTTCAGAAAGAGGTTTCATGTCTTATCAAACATCTGCAAAAATAACTTCTTGCAGAGCTCAAGAGTGCCCATGAATCTGAGAGGAAGTCGCTTGAAGATTCCTTCAAAGAGAAGCAGGAGTTGCTGGAGGTTAGTTAAGGGTTGGGGTCGCTGCAACAGTCTAAAACTTCAGAGGCAGTTTGGAGACGTGCACTGAAGCCTTGGCCTAACTATATTGTATCTTCTCATTTCAGAAAAAAATCAATGAATTGAAATGTGAAAACGACTCTCTGAGTGAGAAGCTGAAGTTAGAAGAGCAAAAACAAATAGCCAAAGAAAAAGCCAATCTTGTAAGTCTTGGTCCTCAAAAGTAACGCAGATGAGCAGATGGCGTAAGGCTGGGTTTGTTTCATTGCATAAGACAGGTTTGCAACGAGGCCTGACAGGGCTCCCAGGCTTACTAAATAGTTCATGTAAATGACTCGCCTACCAGAAGATTTTCTCAATCTCTACAATGTTGTGTATTAACCTCACCATTATAAACCCATAAAGCTGTTGACTGTCTAAGCCAGTGGCACAAGCTGTAGCCAAAGGTAAATTGAAGCCCTCTGCGTTGCAGAAGTTGTACCGCAGCTTTCTCCTCGTCGGTCGATAAATGTCCTAACGGCGCTACCATCAGCGTGGGCATCTCTCGCTGCTGCGGAGCTCCCTCCTACTTGAGTCTCTAATGCGTTTATTCAAACACGGACGCGTAAAAATTGCTGATTTATCCTTCAGATGTATTTCATCCTGCCTTTCCTCCCAAGGCTGCTGTTACCAGTGATACTCCTAGGTTAGAAATGTCCTCCGAGAGAGGCGTCTCGTGCACTGGGAGGGTTAGACACAAGCATGCTTATCTTTCTGCTTACCTGGAAATAACTGGAATACCACTAGTATTGATTTATCCCACCACGAGAAATTCCACTAGTAGAAGTTGCCCTAGTTTTCACTGGAATTTGATTTCTTTTTTTCTTTTTTTCTCCTCTCTTACTACTTATTCTCGTGGCAGGACAGAGCTGTCACAAGAAGAATCCGCACCCACAGTGTGTTGCTGTGGCTGGGAGAGACGGTGCCAAGGAGGACGCGCCGAGCACGGCTCTGGGCACTCGAGCTGTATTCCCCAGGCGTGCTCAGACGTTGTTTAATTTAAAGGAGCAATAGTCAAGTGCCTTTACGTAGCTGCACACGCGCTTTGCATCCCAACAGCATAAGAGACATCGTAAGCTGGAGGCTTCTCTAATGCTGATTTGACCCAGTATATTCTTCTGCGCTATCAGAATTCCCACTGGCCCTTTGAACACAGACGTGTTCCCAACTCTCCAGTACTGTGTAGATAGTGTCACTTGATATTCCCAGCTTTTTGGCTAAAACCTTATCTAGGCCTCCCGGTCTTTTTATCTGGCTCTGTGTTCTACTATGCAGTGGCTCAGATTCAACTTTATGAAGACATTTTTGAGACCACTGGGGCAGAGGAGGGAAAAGAAAAAAAAAAAAAAAGATTAAATTTTGAACGAACTGTAAGCTGCACTTTGGCTTTTCAGGGTCACTTTTCTGGCTAGATCCCAGATTCCACGCAAAGCCACAGACGGGAGGAACGAAGCTCAAATTGTCTGCCGCCTCCTCTGAGGCAGCACAGCACACCCTGCTCGCACGCCGGCTTCTGTTCAAAACTAGAAATTAAATGAGAATCGCCAACGCCACAGCCCGTACCAGCAGGCGGGAGCGTGACGTGGAGGTTGCCCGAGACGTGTATTGGCCCTGTCCTGCTGGGACACAGACTCCTCGCCGCGACGCACCAGGAGTCTTACCCAAATACGCTAAAACAAGTTTTGTTTGTTTTTAAAGAGAAACTCAGTTACACAACAGGCTTAATCATTGGTTGATTTCTGTTTGCGTTCCACTTGGGCTACCTGCAAATGGGCTGAGACTTGCTTTGTTGCTTCTTATTTTTGCCTTTGAAATGCAGAGAGTGTGTTTTACCCCACGGTGTTTGAACAGTTCCTTGCTGTGGAAAAGGCGTCCCTGAGGAAACCAGGTCTCACCCTGCCCTGTCCCCTCTCCCCTCCGCCTCCTGGAAAACAACCAAAAAAAAAAAAGAAAGCTCAAACTTGCTGTATGGTATCTACACCATGGATGTACAGCAGCGCAACATTTTTATGTGTAATTGCATTGCTGGGCTTTAAGAAGAATGTAAAAACAAAAATTTTACAGAAAAAGCAGCTTCAGACTCAGAACAGGGAAAATCAGTGACAGTCAAGTTCATGGCTTTAAATTTGGGGTGGTTTTTGAACTACTGCAGCATCTGAAAACGCTTCAAATGTTTACTCTAATTACCTCTTGGGATGGGTTATGAGTAATACGAAATAAATTTTGGAACTCCTAGCCTTAAAGGGAGGCTTTGGGCACTCCCGTAAAACAAGTTTTGCCGTGACAGCTTCAGCGCCTTCCCTCGGCTCAACAAGGGTTTTTCACGTTTGAATAAACTGTTTTCTGAACAGTGTCTAAGGAAAGCTCCCAACTGTCCACCTACACCTCAGGGCAAACAAAAGCAGAGGAGAAAGTGGCAGCAGATCATCTTTTTTAATTTATTTTAAATTATTCTAAACTGACGGTTTGGGTTTCACTTAGAACAAGTAACTTTAATTACTGCATTTATTTTCTTTCTCTTCCTAAATAGCAGAGAAACACTTAAAGTGTTCCCGAAATTCCTGGTACTAAGCAAACTCTCTGAAAATCTTTCAGAAAAACCCGCATATTATGTATCTGGAACAGGAGCTGGAAAGTTTGAAAGCGGTGCTGGAGATCAAGAATGAGAAACTCCATCAGCAGGATATAAAGCTAATGAAGATGGAAAAACTGGTGAGTTTTCCGTGGGGTCTGGCAGGTGTGGCATGTGTGTCCGAGTTACGTTCTGATCATGAACTGGGGCTGGTCAGTCTTCTGTGCCAGGATTAATTTTTTTTGGTTTCAAAGGAAAAATGAAATTATAATGGGACGCACTCACGTTGTGGGTACAGTTCCAGCTGCATCGGGCTGTAATGTAAAGGGGGGGAATCACAGAATCATAGAACGGTTTGGGTTGGAAGGGGCCTTAAAGGTCATGGAGATCCGACCCCCTGCCACGGGCAGGGACACCTCCTGTGTCCTTTGACAACCTTTGAGGTTGCTCAAAGCCCCATGCAGCCTGGTCTTGAAGGAATCACCAGATGCTGTAAACGACCTTTTAACCTCTTAAGGAAACCACTGGTTTGCATAAACTGTCGCTAAGTTAGTACAGGGTTTTCTGGGAGCCTCTTCCACCTTTCCTTTCCTTTTTCCCTCTTTTCTCCTCTACTCCCCCAAAGAAAAAATCCTGACCTGCTACATTTGCTTGAGTGTTACGGAAGATAAATTGCACTGTCAGGAAAACATTAACATGGAAATGATCCCAATTAAACAAGAAGGGCTTGACTAGGAAATGGAGTAATTGTTTTCCTCTAGCGTTGATTAGCTTAGGTCAATCACTTCAGCCATTATCTTTAAGCTACTTCTTGTGTGCATTTGCTCCTGATCTCTGCATAACTCCACATGAAAAAGCAATTTTGGGGACAGAACTTGTTAATTACGTAGCGTGCTCTTATTTGTGGCAGGACAGAGCCCTTACCCTGGGCGGGGCCTTTGATCGCTGCTGTGATACTCGCTAAAGCAAGATTTTAACGAGGCAGTACGGAAGGAGGTTTGGATACAAAGGACTACATTTGTGCCAAGCTGCTGAGTATTGTACAGCAGCGCATATTGTCCTGGTCTACAATTAGGAGTAAATTACTAGTAACCCTTCGTCTTCTCAGGCAGACGTTGGCCACAACACAGAAGCCCTTGGACCATCCCACCATTTAATCACTGTTTTTGCTTAACTTCTGGTAACGTGCTGCTGCAGCAATGAAGTGGCATCAGGGAGAGCTGTTTAAGCAGGGGAGCTCTTGCGTTCGTCACATTAGCGTGTTATTTCTAGACAGTCTTCCATCTGTCCTCTGCTGCCCGTCGCTGGCAGAAGTTACTAGAACGTGCTGGTTATCTAGCAGATCCCTTAACCAGTCCTCCTTCACTGGCATCTGATCAGCACCGGTGGCAAAACGCCAGCGTTATGCAAGGGGAAGGTACGTAGGATCCGTTTGACTATTATGGATCATTAAGCCACAATATCAGGTCAGTCCCACGTTACTCTGGGTTTTTCACTTACCTCAACAAGGTCTGCAAACTCCAGATCGTGAAAGTGATGCCTCAGTCAGTATCCTGATGATTGCATGTATGGGCTTTATTTTAAACTGTGACCTTTCTTTCTAAGCTGGAGAACAACACAATCTTAATGGATAAACTGAAGAAGGTTCAGCAAGAAAATGAAGAATTAAAAGCTCGGATGGACAAACACATGGAGCTTTCAAGGTAAAAAAAAAAAAACTCTCTGGACTTTTAGATGTTCTTATGAACCAGGGGGAGGTGCTCTTGTGACAAGAAGGAAAATTCTGAGTAAATATTAGTGACTGGGAAGTTGTGGTACTCCGTAAAAGAACTCACCCCTTTCTTCCCCATGTGTATCTCTACAGATGTGTGTTCCTATGTAGAAGCAGCAGCAGGAACAGATTGTAAGGGGGGGAAGGCTCAGTTCATTCTTCAGTGCTGCAAAGTAGTATTTCAGGGAAGAAAAAGCAACTCAGAAATACCATCTTATTGTATATTGGCTCTTTAAAGTGTTACTGGCTTGTGAGCTAAACCTGGTTTTACTTACAACCACTTCAGTCGAGTGACTGGTCCCCAGTTTAGATCAGTGAAAAGACCAGTGTGTTTTATTTAGCAACAGCAGCAATATTTAACGCAAATAAAATGGGTGTGATGTTCTTCTAAGTTAAACTATTGCTTAAACGGACGGGCAAACTCTCCCCGTCTGAAGGAAGCTAAAAGAAGTGCCGTTTCTGAGCCTGCAGCAAGGCCCCAGAGCTCCAGCACGGCCATTTAAAAGCATCTGCCACTGTGAGTAGGACAAGTCCCGCTTTTCGGATGCTTTTTCTGGTCTCTAGGAGTGTTTCTTATCGGGACTTCCTCCTGCTTTCTGCAAGCTACCAGTTCAAACGCAGCAAGGATGAGAAAACGCTAAATCCTCCTTTGAAGGAGTTAATTGTTCTGAGCCAAGCAGGGGCTTCTGCAGTTCCAAACCTTTCTTTATCAGTGCAGTTCAGTGCTGTAGCCTCCCGCCTGGGCTGTGTGTGCTGATGCGCCTCTCGCCTTTGCAGGCAACTTTCTACGGAGCAAGCGGTGCTACAGGAGTCGCTCGAGAAAGAGTCAAAAGTAAACAAGCGCCTGTCAATGGAAAATGAAGAACTTCTGTGGAAGTTGCACAACGGCGACCTGTGCAGCCCCAGAAAACTGTCCCCCAGCTCTCCGTCCGTGCCTCTTCAGTCCCCACGGAATTCGGGTAACTTCTCCAGTCCCACAGGATCACCCAGATGACATCTCTTGAGAGAGAGCGGGGATTGCACTTCATTTGCGATCTGCAGAACCGATCCTAGCTTCTGATCACCGGAGCAAGAGCTACATTAGCTGATTATGACGACTGAACGTAACTGGAAACTATTTGGTGCAAAAATGGTGATAAAGAGACTGAGAACGTGGGAGAAAAGACACTCGTGTTGCTCCTCCCAGAAAGACTTGTTTATGACCTCTATGGACATTGTTGCACAAAGCACTTACGGAGCAAGGAAAGACTTGTTCATTGCCTTTTCACCTAACTATAAGAAAAAGCTCAGGGGCTTAGAGATAAAGATCACAACCTTTATAATATGTTCCTTATCACCGACACTTTTGTTTTTTTAAGGCTGTGTGTGTGCGTGCGTGTGCTGTGGATGGAAGGGAATGGATGGAACACACCCAGCGTGTGGCTAAATGCTGCCTTCTTAGCTGTGTACGTAATAAAGGATAAAAGCTGAAGACTATACATCGACACGTACTTCCTTGATGATGCTGTCAGCCTGCCTGCTTTTAGCAGAGGACCCTCCCCTGGGCATGAGGAGAAACTGCCACTAGGACTATACAGGTTGGTTTCCTTCATCTTTCTGCCTCCCATTCCGTTAAAAAATGGCCAGGAAAGCTTTGTCAGCTGACTCAGTCGTGTCTCCTCCCTCCTGAGTATGCAATCTTGATTTAAATTTTCAAAACAAACTGAATTGCAGCCATATTTTGCATGGATTTTTGGTTTAATATCCATGCACGACTCTGCCGTTTGAGGAGACCTTTTTTTGCAGGATACGGTGGATTTTGGCTTTCAAGTCAACAGGGTCAGAACCATGGTAGCCCTCAAGGTCAGAAGTTACTGGTCGAGCTGCAGGTTTAGGAACCTCGACCTTACCTTACCTGCTGAAAAGGAATACTTATTTCCCCCAAACAGCGTGCCCATTGCTGAGGAGAAACCAGATGTAGATTTGAAAGCCAAAGAGAAAAATGCAATAATTGTCACTAGGTGCATTCTTAACTCGGTTCTTAAGAAGAAATCTTAAGTAATTTGTGGATTCCAGTTTATCTGGTGCCACACTTTGCCTTTTTTTAAGTGTGAGCATTTGTATTAATATTCTTCAGGGTAAATTCACCTGAGGAAGAGGGGGAAGGTGGTAGCTGTGGATTAATCTTGCTAATCCTGCCCTACCTTCCTTCGGAGACTGCAGGATATTGGTGTCTTGCCAGTTCATTGGGCAAAAAGATCCTGTACGAGAGATTGTGTAAAGTAGGGGGAAAATTGTCCTGGCTGCTGGGACTGGAGGCCGAGGGTGTCAGCGTTTCTGGAGGCGTTGTGCGCTGAGCTCCCGCTTCAACAAGGTAAACCCTCGGTCAGACCCGTTTAATATCTCTACCTTGTACCTACTAAACACAGGTTTAACTTCCAATTAGCGTTACAAAACACCACCTGTGCTCACGATAGCTTGGGTTTTACAGTCCCACTGCCAGGGCGACTGTGATGCTGCCATTTGGCTAATGCTGTTAACTAGTTGTACAGGTAACTTGTTACGGGAAAGTGGATCTGCTGAGTTTCCCAGTGTTTTCCAGTAGCTCGGGGACAGGAATCAAGGGGGCGGAAAGCATTGAGGGAACTCAACCGGAGAACCACTTCAAACCATTTCACCCAAGACTTGACCAATCTTGGCTAGGAACGAGGAAGACAGAGATACAAACAAGACTGTTAACAGTGCTCATGCAGTAAGTAAACTTGTAATGTACTTTAACTTGTGATTGACTGTTTCATCATTAAATTGACTTAATTTTCCACAATGTACAAGTCAAGGGTGCCATTTCTGTGGAACATTACGCTCTCTTTTAATCCTCCTTAGGGCGCTACACGTACCACTTGTCAGTGGTGTCAGTACTTACCGTGTTTTCTAGGGGTTTCAAATTTAACTACGAAAATCCTTTGCGGGCTAAAGCTTGGCTTAAAGTATATGTTCAACCACTTTTATTTTCTATGGTCAAAGAGATTTGATCACATGTATTTGAGCTGAATGCTTTAAAAATAAATTCTTTTGTACTGATCGAAGGGTTTTTCTCCTTCTTGTATTAGTCAAGTGATCTTTAAGAGGAGGAACCTTCCTCCAAATACTAAAATTTCTTGGTACCTGCTCAGCACAGCAGACCAGTAACAGTGAAGCTTCACCACACAAATTATTAATGTTCTGCTAACCCTTAACTTTACCTTTGCTACTCTCAAGTTGGCAGAAGTTACACACGGATTGCTTGGGATTATTAGCAGTTCAAGTTGGCTGTTTAAAAAAAAAAAAAAGAAAAAAAAGAGGAGAATGCAGCTAACATTACAGAAGTAAGCAATAATAAAATACTTGAGTACAGTTGGCTTAAAATAGGGACCTGATGTGCATATGCCCAGTAAAAGGCATTAAAATGCTCACCTTATTCAGGAACTTTTTTGTGTGTGTGAGAAAAGCCACAGAGTTTAGCAACTGATTATGTCCCGTCGCAAGAACACCTGTCTGGCCACTGGTAAGAACTTTGTTATCTTAGTGGTAACGTCAATGCCTCAAGTAAAACATGCAAGAAGAGCACGTACAAACGTTTGAGGATCAAATACAGGATATTCCTGCGCGTAACAGAGAAGGGGAAAGCTCTTCCAGGCTACCAGTACAGAAAAGTAAGTATAGTGTAGTAAATAATACAAGAACTGATATTAATTTGTCAATAGTTCCCCTCCACAATACAGGAGGCTCCTCACCTCTAGACTTCTTGCGAGTAGAATCTTTAATGCTCTTATGAAAGAACGACGAATCCTTGTGTATCAGAAATCAGACTACAGAAGTACCTGTTCAGTGTTTGCCCTGTTTGTCTGAAAGGATTTAGTAATTCTGTTCATCTGTAAGCGCTGTTTCAATATTTTTCCCTGTTTCAGTATTAATATTTCAAGCTTTAGCTTAATACCATGTGTTAGCTTTTGCTTTGTTTGATCCAGTAACTTTTACCTATTTTTTTGGTAATTTCTTTAGCATAAAGCTTCCTTTGGGAAAAGCTAGAAACCTGCTCACCATAAAAACACGTGCCAAAGGTCTGGTGCTAGTCAAGCAATTAAACGAGTGACTGTCTCCAGATACTCAACCTTAATTAGTAGTTCCAATGCTAATGCTAAGTTTCAGAGGAAGTTACAGTGACATTTATATCTGTACCAAATAGCTTGTTGCCATTCAAACTGTTCATAACATGGGTCACTTCCCTTCAGTACTTTTCTCTAAAGGTCTTTTTATGCGTTGCACTGTATTTGCTGCAGAACTTGAGGTGAATCATTTCCTTATGGGAACTGAAGACTTGAAGTTTCTCATTACAAACACCAAAGACACTTGCATGTAAACTGGCATCATGCAATTCATGCAGGAAATTCCTTTCCTGCAGTAAGTAGCCACCGGTCTTTAAAACTGTGGTTGCCTGACAGCCAGGAAATGGCTTAGGTCTGAGCTGGGGTTAAAAAGGTCATCAGAAAGTTGGAATAATGACTGAACCCTGAAGAAACAAATACCTTCTGTCCACTGGTGCTGCCCGGTCTTAGCAGAGCGGTGACTGAGGTGTGGAAATAGAAATAACAATGCTGGCAGGTTTAGTCACTTAAATTTCATTTCCCGGCTTCATTGTCTTACTCTCTGACCGTTCATTTAGGTGGAAACGTGAAATTGCATCACTGTGAAGAGAATCAGAGGCCTGCCCAGGAGGCTTTTGGTAAAATAAGAACTATGTAAAATACATAGTAAGATAATTCTCGTGGCTTATGATGAGAATTATTTTGATGTTTACATGGGGGAGGAAACAACCACCAAAAATTCTTCCTGAAAGGCACTGCTTCTGTAGTTATAATCAGCATGTGATGGGTAGACACGAGCATTAAACCCGAGGGAGTCTGCTCCAGCAATGACACAGTGATGGATTTACACGGCTTTCTCCTCTCCTGCCAACCTGTCACCGCAGCAGCGATGCCACCACAGGAACCACCCCACCGTGGAGAACAAGCCTAAGCAGGTGCCGCTATCTCCCACTTGCTCCGTGTTTTAAAGGAAATCAATTGTCAAATTAAAGGCTCAAAAGCTCTTTGCTTATAAGAAGTTGACAAAGGCTCCTGTGGTTCAAAGGGAAATAGAATGTTCTGATAAATGAAAATGCTAAAAAGCAATGAACACGTTGCACAGCCTCACCCAGAAGCTGAGGGATTGCTAATGTTACTTTGGGCAGAGTCTTACCTAAAAAAACCCCCACAAAACTCTTTGGTATTACTATAATATGCGTAACAGCTCTTTAGTCACTTGGGTAACTAACTTTCTTGATACCTTTTAATAGCAAAAAGACGAACAAGGGATGGGACTGCCTCTTACGCCTTCAAAGTTGGTCCTAGAGCTTGCATTATTTTTTTATTTTTGTTAATATTTTTTTTTTCATAGCTACCGTGGCCTTTCCAAAGGCCAACAATATTTCAGGCATCTGGGGAGCATTCTCCGTGAAACTATTTCATGAGATGTGCACAGAGCCGTTTCAGTCTTTACTGTGGATATTTAGCATATTGGTTACCTTGCTTTAGGTTCCTGCCTACTGAAGAAAGAACTTGAAGCGAGCTTGTTTATTGGCCTAGCTAATGAAAATACTAATCAGGTTAATGAGACTATTGAGAAGCCGCCGTTTCTACTCAATACCACTACTCGAAACATCTACTCAAAGGGTTGAATTACCTGGAGCAAAGGGCTGGCTTCAAGCCTTCTCCAGAAGGAAGCTGCAGGAATTCTACTCGAGTGCAGGCTGAGACAGATGGAAGTGTGAAAGCGACGGGCGGGTTCCTGATCTGGTTCCTCGGATGCTCAGAACAAGCTGTTTTTCACAGGCCTTGTAAATAAAACGGCTCAGGTTAAGACTGCTTTTGTCACACGGTTGCACTACTGGGTAGATTTGTGTTAGAAGTTCGAGCTTACCTGGATTCTGAGCTTGAGGCTTGGAAGAAAAAACATCGCCAAAGCGTCCAACAATGTTGTTACCAAGTTCTTACCTCTTCTCTGGAGAGGCTCCTTCCTCACATTGGCAGCTGAACCCAGGGTGCCAAAAGCAGTCGCTTATTTATCCAGATACAGTTCTGTGTAAATGAAACATCTTTCCTTTTCTCCAAAGTAAATGAATAGGATCAAGTTGAACTGTTATTAACCTGAGAAGAGATCCTGCTGAATAATTGACCGTTATTCTAGTGTTACATTTTTCTTTTGTTAATTATACTATATAAATAAATGCAAGTTTTACTTTTAGCAAACATAACTTGCTAGATAATTTAGTAAACGTAACACCATCTACTGAGGAGTGAACTCTAAGCTACATATTGTAAGGTTGTAAGAAGGCAACAACATAAAGGAAATCCAACATATCCAACCTCTTACCTATCTCTGGAGATACCCTCTAGTATTTTAATATATAGTTAGTATTAATCTTCCCTAGGAGTGAGAATTTTACGTGTTCGTCTTTATACATATATGAAATGAAAACACACACGTATATGCACACACACATTTACATTTTTATAATGTTCAGAAATTTAATTATTCTTACAAAATAAACATTTCTATTGGCTACTTCTGTAAGGTTTTTTTGGGTTTTTTTTGTTGTTGTTATAAACACGTACAGTACTCTAAAATTGCACTAGCACCAGAAGAGATACACCTGCTTGGTGGATTTTTGAGGCTATTTAATGTCCTCTCAGTTCTCACGTACATACACAAAAGAAGGCATAAACCGTACAGTAGGTTAACCTTCTGAAAGAGTCTGAGGAAAAAGGTCGTAGCAAAGGAAAGCCCAAGAGCACCTTATCCTAAATACAATGAGCCCCATGCGCCTGCCGGCTTAAACTGTAACGCTTCGCAGTAGGTTTGTTAACTCGCACCTGCCTACCTGCTGGGCACGGGGAACTTTGGGGCTTTGGCCTCTCAAGCTAGTGAATATGGAATGCATTGACATATGAAATGAGACACTGACAGAAAAAGCTTCATTTAAACATTAATGAAGAAAATAAATGGTTATAATGTCAAATAACATACAGTTCATTCTGTGTCAGGACCCGCCCTTTCCTATCAATTTAGTTCAACCTTAGTAGCTACTGTTGTTTCTCCGTGTAGGTTCTGAGCCATACAAATGTAGTTTCCAGCATCTCTGGCTTCAAAATCCTCAACAAGAAGAACGCTCTTTGAGATTCTTGTGGTTTGTCCAGTTCCTCTGTTGATCAATCTCCAGAAGTTTTGGATAATCACAGGCTTCTCAAACTGTTTAAAAGAGAAAAAAAAAACAACAAAACCCCACACATATAAGATTTAGTATTTAGGGACACTCCCCTATCCAACCCTGAAGCAGGAGGGTGGACAGTAGGAGTCTACATCCAAAAGTCAGCCTTCAGTGAGGAAGGTGAAGGTGTCTGGCAGTTGCAGCAACATCCCTGAATTAAATACTGATGTACCAATAAATGAGGCAAATAAGGCTAAAAGACAATGACTCTTCCACTCCGAGTGCAGGTGCTGCGTATCTGTAGCTCGGCCATGGGCTGCCAAAGCACTGCCCGCAGTCCATGAATGACCTCCCCTGCAGCTGTGGGCCACTCACTAAGGTTGCGTTTGGGTACGTGATCCAAGAGCTGAGGTCTCCTGGTGGAGATGTCAGGGTAGAAGACAGCAGTGGCATGAGTTCGTCGACCAAGCTTTCTCTCATTCTCTTTTAGCACAGAAACTAGCTTTAAATCATGTGTTGCAAACTAATTCCTTCTCCTCTAGTTTCAGAAACACTTAGATCACATACACACAAATGGTAACAACTCACAAATGCTTCTAAATTAATCCTCACATCATGCTTTCCAAAACGTGCATGTAACCTCAAAACCAGGAAGATAAACACAGATGCTTAGAAAGAAGTGGTTTAGATTTTTTGTTGTTATAACAGGCTTTTTTTCTCTTCCTCGTCTGTAAGAGAATTCTCTGATGGACTATTTATCAGGTCACGCTCCCTGGAACCTCAGAAGTTTGCGAAGAACTGTGTAAGAGAAACTGGCCCACCCCTCCAGCCTATCCAGGTCTTGCTGCAGGGTGGCTCTCCCTGGCAAAGTGTCCATTTCCCCACTCAGTTCGGTGTCATCAGCAAACTTCGTCAGGCTACGCTTGATCCCATCACCTACGAAGACATTAAACGGCATTGGGCCCAGTATCCATCCCTGGGGGATCCCACCTGTGACAAGCTGCCGGTTTGAAGAGGAGCTATTGACCACCACCCTCTGGGTGGGGCCTGTCAGCCAGTAAGAACTGGTGAGAGAGAGAGGTTTCTGCTTGGAAATCATCTCCTCTTGCTTCATGAAATAGATGGATTAGCCATTTACCAGGTAGTCCAGGACTTAAGCACTAGTGGCAAAAGGGTAAGTTAGACACTTACCTGGAGTTACAGCTACAATCTCACACTTGCAAAATGACCAGTAGAGGAGGAGCTGCCAGTCTTCTTGAAGCTTAGGGATGAGCCGCCGTGCAGTCAGGGAATGCACGGGAAGTGGCAGGCATTTACAGCCAGCCAGGACCTTTTGGGAAAACTGGTCATCTTCTCTAGAAATTCTTAACCCTATAGAAGGAATCACGCCACTTAGCAGAGCTCTACCTCGCAGAGCCTACAGTTCCCAGCGGTAAAATCAAGTGCTACCACGCACTTCATTCAAGCCTAACTTAGTTCATAACTATAGCAAGCGGAAATTCCCTGGCCCTGCTGAAACTGAAGGTAAAGGCCATGGAAGGCGGATGCTATTTGCCTGGTGGGGCTCCTGCTAGCCTAGTTTCTTCTCAAGCTAATTGCCTTCTGCTTTGAAGCTTGTTTCAGGGACTCCTATTAAGGAGTGGATCGGGATGCTTTCACAGCAGGTGGATGAGCAAATGCAATTGTCAGGGAGTGGCAAGGGAAAAAAAAACAAACCCACAACAACTGAGTGAAAAAAGAGGGAGAGGTTAGTGACTACAGAGATGGGATGAGGGTCTCTCCAATGCAATGCACCTAGGAGCAAGCAAGGACTAAACTGCTGCTACTGCTCAGGGATGGAGTGGTAGACGACAGACCAGGTGCTGGGTGGGGTGGTGGGGAACAAAACCTATCACTGATCTCCCTGCACTGAAAGCAGCAGCAGTGAATGGAAACACCCAGTGAATCTTAGAACTTTGTCAGTCCTTTTTCTTGCACAAAAGGGGGTCTGTGTGACCAGCATCACTGGTCCTCTCTCTTCTCCCTCCGCTCCCACCTTTTTCCTTTGCAGCAGGTGAATACTTCCTCCATAAACGTTCAGTCTCCAACAAGCATACGGTGCTCCTACTCTGACATTTACTTAATCATTTCATTGGGGCAGAAACCCAGAGACAACTCTTCCCTCCCTGTCCCCAGGCAGAGCTGGAGCTGAGACTGTTTACTCCGGTGGAGAAGCAGCACATCAGCCCTTTCCAGGGCAGATGCAGGCCACGGGCCAAAGTCTCTCCCTCTCCCAAGCCCTGTAGGTGGGTGCAGTGAGAGGGTGTAGTCCTCTGCTGATGGTGCATCTGCCCTGCCTGCCATGCAGCACCAGTATCCACAGCAAACAAGGGAGGTGATTTGCATGTGTTTAGCTGTTTATATTCAACCGGTGATAGAGAGGTGTAATTTCAGCGCGTGTGCCAGCGCTGCACCGGCTGCTGCAGGACTTGATGGTCTTACAACTGGGCCAAGAACAGCCACCGACCAGGCCTGGGCAGCCACTCAGCTGGGGAAGATGTAAAAGCAGCAAGGGGTGGGCACTTCAGAGTTACGGAAGGCTAGGCTGAGTCTAGAATTTAATTCCTGCAATTGTTTGTTCTTAGTAATTACAGTTAGTTACAAAAGACTTAAAATTGGGGTTTGTATAGCCAGTTACTACAATCCAATAAACCACTATCAAGGAAAGCTAAAAATCCCCAAAACGGACAAAAAAACCAACCCACAATGGAAAACCATATCAATCAACAAAACTACTGTGATCAGCAGTGGCATTTCTTCTCTTCCCCACCCAAGAGAGGGAACTGTAAGACTGTCAGAGTTAAAGCCCCACCTTTAAACACAGAGACGCTGCCATCTGTTGATGCATCTCACTCAAAGTAATGCCAAGGGCTAAATTCAGAAGAAGACACTGGGCATTTAACTCCAAAAACGCTATTGCTCATCTCAACTTGGGAGGTTGGAGGCACTTCAGCTTTTCCCTAGCATTTCACATTTTACTTCACCGACAGCTGCAAGTTTCTCTGCTCATTTAGACATCTGCCCCTTTCCTTCCCAGCTTCAAACGGACACCCGAAACAGGAATTCTGCCAAACTCATCTGGTGCTCAGTCCAGTCGTTACTCTTGAGATCACCTAATTCATGCTACCAGTATCAAGCCCCTCACCAAACGCACCAACAGCCAGGACGGGGCAGGGAGGGCAAGCTGGAAATTGCTCACAAATCTGAGGGTAGTCTTAGCAGGAAGACTTACATGACAAGCAGCAGGAAAAAAAAAAAAAATTAATTAAAAAATGAGGTGGAGGGGAGAGGGGAAAGTGAAAGAACGAACTAACACCAAAGCAAGGACTAGAAACCTGGTTCTACATGCCCTGTGCCCTCACCAGCAGCTAAAGTCCCTTTTGCACTCACTTGCTCTCGTTACTTTTTCCCCTGAAAGGGCACACACCTCCCCACGGCCACCGAGTGCTGCAGCCTCTATCGTCATGGTCAGAGCAAACTTCGGGGGCTTTAGATTTGAACTGTCTCAAGCCCAGTAAGCACGGAACTACACTCACTCAACTCAGGCAATTACCTCTGCCGTTAAATTACTTAATTCTAGGCTGGCTCAAGGAAACCAGTGCTAGATAGAAGTATCTTATTAGCAAGCTCTGCATCGTCCTTTGACAACCCAGCACCAGGAGGGCTGGCAAATGGAATACAATGCTAACCCTCGGGTCCAAGAGGAACCCTTTCCTCTGGTTCCATCTTCCAGCAGTCCCTCCTTAGCTCCTAGCCTGCTTAGGATACACAGCAGTAGAGATGAGGCTGGTTAAGACACAAATCCCTACTGCAACTGGTCAGAGTAGGTAGAGGGAGAAGAGAGGGGACCATTAATGATGCTCCTCAGATACACCTTATTTTGTGCAAGAAAAAGGACCAAGACAGTTTGAAGATTCAGTGGATGTTTCCAGCGGATTCTTTCAGATGATACTGGGCTTTCTGTGCTTCTGGGTCTGGGCAATAATTAAGCTTAAAGATTCTGTGCTGCGATGATTCATGTGTCCAAGCCATGGAGATGGAAGGGATATCAAACGCAGAGGCATCAGCGAGGCTTTGTGGCTTGCCCTGGAATAGCTTCCTGACGCTGGCTGGCTCTGACCCTGTCTGGGGCTTTTCTTTGCAAACCCTGCCAGAGGCCAAGCGTCTCTGGAATGGAAACCTGAGGGAGGAGTGAGCTTTGCTTAGCTTGATTTTTTGCTAACATGGGTAAAGCTCTCCCGCGTCGTTCCCGCACTACTTCTAGGCTCTCAGGGAAAGATGGGCTGAAGTTCAAAAGGGACGTGCTGCCTCCTCCTGCCAGCGTGCCCGAGCTAGCACGAGGCAGACACCACAATCTGAAAGAATCTTTGCTCCAAACCTAGACACTGACTGGTATTCAAAGCATTGCCTTTATGAAAAACAAACCATTTCAGCCAGGGAACTTCATCCAGGAACATCCCTTTCAGCCAGGAACCATTTCATCTCTTACCTCTTGCCCTGGGTACCGCCACCTGAAGTTCACATCTACATCTGGCTCCCCAAGGACGGTGCAGGCGACGTGAACGCTGTCGCTGGCTTCTGCTCTACTGGATGAGGCTGCAATTGTGGCTGAGGGCGGGCCCTTGGGAACTGACAGAAAGACAGTGTTTGGAAGCAGAAAGTTAGTTTCTAAAGTTAAATGCACTGATAGAACTTAAGAGCCAATTTTTGTCTGTTTGCTTAACACAAGAGGTCACACCTGCAACCTTCCCCTACACTAAGAAATTGCTGGAATTTAAACCTACAAAGTTTTATCACGTATACTTTTGATCAAGATTTTAAAACTCTGGTCACATTGCTTATTTTACTTGTTTGTGGTTTTTTTTAAATTGTTTTCTAAACAACATCAGCAGAAGAAACAAGAGCCAGTGTAAGCACACAGAAAACTGCACCTTACCTTCCACATACAGTAGGTGATACTTGATGGAAATCTGAGGTGCTCCCTGTGACTCCGCTTTGCAGTAGACAATACCTTTATGATCAGAAGTAGGGTGCTGGTAGACAAAACCCTTCTTCACATCATAAATAATATCAATTCCATCTGCTTCAATTTCTTCTGCTGGAAATTCCCTGTGTAGAGTTACTTTTGCTGAAGGAGTAGTAACACGGCACGGGATGACTGCAGGTTTATCTGGGTTCAAGTAGACAATCTCAAAATAACCAGGAGTGGGTACAAAAAGCTCCTCTTTATCTGTGCAGAAGAGTTGATAGAGTTAGAAAAATATTTACATCCTGGTTTAACAGAAAGAAAAGAAAGTACATATGGCAAGAAAAAATAGCTATGAGCAACATTAAAAATTAACCTGAAGCTTTTTGCTTTAAATACACACACAAAAAAAAAACCCAAACAACTTTTCTAACCTCTGAGTATATATTTACATGCCTTGCATTAAAACCATTAAATAATAAAGGAAACCAAAGTATTCTACACCGTAATCAGGTTGGTTTTTTTCTCTGAAGAAAGTCTCTGGAATTTCTTTTTAATAAGTTTCCAACTACTCATCTGGATCTAATTCTGCTCACTCACCCACTTTTAAAGGGTAACACAAATAAAAAACCCACCACCATCATAAGGTAAGCACTACTAAAATGAGATATTCTTTGGAGCTGCAGCCTTTTTATACATATTATTTTAGGCAAAATGTTTGATTTACTACTCTAAGTAGCTGAAATATTTAGTCTTTTTTGAATGACAGTTAAAGAGCATTTCCATATTTGGCATTGGTTGTTAGAAATATAAAGCTGAAATTCCTCTTTCCAGCAGGAGCATTTACATAATTTGACTGAAAAGTTTATTCCAGCCTTTCTAAAGGAATGTATCCTCAGAACATTAAGCACTTCTGATAAATGGCTTCTGCACAGTCTCATATTTTGGAGCTAAATTAGACTGTATCGCAAACAATCCTATCTTAACATTTTGTACTGAAATATTTGCTAGCCAAGAATGCTTCAGCTCTAATCAGGCAGTGAAGGTTGTTTTACCAGAGTGTTTTCCATGAGAAGAACCAATTAACCATTTGATTTCAGCTCTATTGTACCAAGTCGCAGGAAACTCTGCATGGTGACCCACTATGACCCTATCCATGCAGTGTGAGGGCTACAGTCAACCTCAAGCTCTGTGGGACAACACATGTCCTTAAGAGTGTTTTGCCTCTCAACATGCTGTATTGACTCCTGGGAGAAATTCTGGCCTTACCAAGATCAAGGAGGTCAAGATTTTTAAGTCAGTGCAGGTAACTGGAAGCGGGGGGAAGAGACCACGTGGTCATCTGAATGCCAGGACAAAATTAATCTTCTGCACAGATTTATTTCCGTTGCATTGACACATTTTCAAAAATTGAACCTTTTTTTTTTTTTAATTAATTTTGTAGAAGATCCTTGAACGTGTGTTAGTATTTTTCAAAAGTATTTGCTTTCCACTGCATTACACAGTATTCTGGGTACACATTTAGCATAATCCATAGGGAAAATGGACTCATAAATCACACTAAGCAAGTAATTTTCTGCTCACCAGCACTGTTTTCCTTAACATCCACAGAAAAAGATGAAAACCGTGGAAGAAAAAATCTTGACAGTGAAATCGCTGAGGTAGCTTTATTCCTGTCTTACTAGCAAATATATTTCCAGTAATAATTTCCCCAGTGAGTTAATTACCTGAGAAAAAGATGTACGTTGAACCTGTTCTAGTCTCATCCTTCCTGCATTTGTTCCCGTTGCAGAGCTGAAGCCAGCAGCTGTATTCCCCTGTGTCTGCCGCAGTGGCGTTTGCGAGGATCAGCTGCCCGTACCTGTCAAGCTGCTTTATACTGGGGAGAGGAAAAACAAAAGGCACAGATAAGCACAGATGTATTTCCTCGTACATTTCTGTCAGCTCACTTCTACTTCTGGGTTTTTTTTTTTTTTATTCTTACTTTGCAACCGACCCACCTTTCGCTTTCAGAGCTATGTTGCAACTCCCCCTTTTGCTCCAGCAAAGACCTGCCTACACGAGTAGGTTTAGTGATTGCAACTTCACACGAGTGGTTGCAAGCTTTTGTCTTGCACGGTTCATTCTTGGATCCCTTTCAGTCCCCAGTTTGAAACTGGGTTGTGACGGCCATAGGCAATATGTTCATCTATGCTTTGTCTCAGTTTGTCCATCCGTATCTCATATTTTCACGCTCCAAGTCAACCTGCACGCATCTCGGTCCTTTTTCGATACCATTAACTGTAGCACTGCTTCTGCAGTGTATAACGAAGATAGTTCAGGAGCAGTAAGTAGCAGGTACTTTAGTAAGAGTTTGTCTGATGATTTATGCCTGCTCTCAGAGCACTTTCCCATCTTTAACATCCTGGTCCAAGTTTCCACTTGCGAACACCATCACAAAGAGCTTGTATCTCGGCTTGGATTTGTTCTGAAAGTCAGTCATTTTGCATGGCCTACTCCTCTGCCCCAAGTCACCTCATTGGACTTTCCTCACCACCCCTTGGCTGTTTCATAGCGTGACCCTGAGAACTGGTGGAGGTATACTGGCAGTGTCATCACCTAACTACACAAAATTCAGCCTATTTGACTATTTCAGTCTTGATTTGCTTTTTTCTCCTTCTTCTGAATTTCCTGGATACATGTCCCAGTGGATTGACATTTGTAGACGTGCAAATATTTACAAATATGTAGATATATATGTAGATACTGACAATGTTTCTAAGGGTCAAAGGTCCTACCTACAAAATTCATCAGCTACAATCTCACCTTGTTCTTTTTTGAGGCTTGCTTTCCTGGCTCCTTCTTGCAAGACAGATGGTGGTCTGCTGTGTTGCCTTTTGACAGACTGCAAAAGCAATGGTCCAAAAGTACCAGTTCTGGGGGCACCCTGTCACGACAGCCGTGTGGCACTACCGATGCCCTCCACTGCTGCTCTGGCCCTTAAGGGTTACTTTCAACCATCTGCCTTTACATGGCAGCACACCCAGAACATTAAAGTTTGCCACTTTCCTTAGCAAGACATTGAGTTACAAGGTCATTTCTGTTCCTCCAAGTCATCAGAGATTTTTCCAGTTTTAGGCATTTGACAGCAAAATTCTTTTCAATGTTTCAAACCGGGTCTGGACAAACATGCAGCTTGCATGAAGCCTGAACAGCTCTCTCACTCTTATTCAACTGTGGGTTCTCTGAATATTTACTTTCCTCCTATTTCTTCCTACTAATGTGGCAGCTATTCTGCAAGGCAGATGCCTGACTGAATAATTTCTTTCTCGAATTAGCATGCTTTGAGGAAATCCTCTAAAACACCTTGTCCCTGTGTAAACGGGGCACTACAGACATGCCTGACCGTGCAAGAGATCCTGTTGTGCATCATACTCCACAGGAAGAAAAGAGAGATCCAAAACATGTCCTAGTCTGTATTATTATTTAGTTTCACAGTTCGCATTTCATGGGCTACATGACTACATCAGTATAAAATGTTTTGCAAGTATCCAGGACTAAATGTCAACATCACAGAGAAACCATTATGCTGGAATATTTTTGCCTCTAACCGTTAATGCAGACACTGAACTATAGCTCAAAATCCCAACAGACAGCAAAATAAGGTCAGAGTTAATTAATTATTGTACAGCGTGTTCTACTTTGCTGAGAACAAGCTATCCAGTAATCAATGGAAATAGCCTAGCGAGGTAGTCATCCCCAAACATGCACTAACAAAACCTGGCAACTGAGAGTGGAAGTGTTGAAACTTGTGACACGACCATATTAAGCAGATATAACAGGCCAGGATTTACTATTTATAATTTACTTTATATGAAGCCGACCAATATTTCCAGGATAACTTTTATTTCATTAGTATTTCAGATGCTGGGAAACCTGACTCAAAAGTCAAAACTTTGCTGTGCTCTCCGTATCTCAAATAAAAATGTTGTATATACAAACATTTTGAGACTGTTTAAAGAAACCAGAAAACCACTCCAAAATCTTACTCCATACATACATCTTATTAAGCTTTAGTTATCTGAAGATCAAAAAGATCTTTACCAGAAAAAACACGCCGAGCCTAGAAGCTAAAACCAGAGATATATAAAGACAAAAAGACAGTGTGCATGGCATCACCCAACGAGCATCTAGCAACCCCCTCTCAAGCAGCCGTACTCATACCCACAAAAGAGAGCTGATCTCAGATTCTTCTCCGAGTGAGCTTGTATTTAACACCTTCCTGTTTAATAAAGGAAAAAACTCTCTGGCTTTCAACCTTCAGAGCACATGGAACAAAATGAAATTCAGTTACACGTGTGAGCACAACCCACACCCCACTAAGCCAGCAGGAGCACACATCCACTGAAAGCCATCTGATTCTGGCCCCTACAACGTACAGGTGGCTCAGTACTTTTGAGAGTGCTCCTGTCCACACACACCCCACCGTGCCCACAAATGCGCGTGTGATGCACGTCCAGCTCTTTGCCCAGCTTCTTCCACCGCAGCAGTTCCATTTCACGTGAGTGTACAGATCAGACCAAGTTCAGTGATAAATACAGCCGGTCTTCAGCAAGTGAGACCCACGGTCCAAGTGAGGCAGAGCAGAGACCATCTGAAGTTAGACTGAGGTCATCTAGAGCAGCTTTTTCTATAAAGCGTATCAAAGGGAAAATGTGCTCGCTCTTATTTTCCTTTCATCCCTCTCGGTTTTTGATGCTTCTCATACATTGCAGATGCAGTTTCTGGGTGAGCCTACGCTCAACAATCTTACGCACAGCCTTACCAAACAGCATTCCAGCCCTTCTGGTCTGGAGGTGCAAGAGCTACCTTCGACCGTTAACCCCGTCGAGATTTTTAGCCAGTACGCAAAATTTCCAGGCAAAAAGTTATCTGCAGGGTGTATTTTTGCTGAATGAGGCAAGACAGCATTAGAGATAAGCTAGCCCTGAAGCGAGCTGGTGTGTGCCTTTAAATCAGTTGGCAAGTCTCCACGAATCCAGCTTTCTCCCCAGCGTTGCATGGCATGCTAGTCTCTAAAGCTAAGTAAATCATTTCAGTGTGTACTGTTACTTACTCCCAGTAGGGATACTGGGGAGGATTTCTCCCCCGGTGCAATAAGAAACAGCCAAAGAGCCCTTCTCTTCCTTTCACTCAGCAGCTCTCCCTCCTCCCATACGGCAATTTTAGCATATGTTAACAACTATAGACCTATTAAAAACTGAGACTCTCCAGTACAGCAAACAAAAATATTTTATTTACCAGGTCATAAAGCATACCTACAACAACAAACTTAAAGTATAGACACTAATACTACAGAAATGGCCTAATTATAATCTCTTCCTTCTCAGAAAAGTCATATTGTCCTCCAGGCTGCTGTATTCTCTCGTTACCATATGGGTGAGTTAAGAACGTGATGAGCATGGCATGGAGAGAAAACATCTGGCTTTTATCCCTACTTTTTTATTTTTTCCAACTACCCATAGGAAATACACTACATGGATGCTACATTTAACTAGTTGCAAACCAAAACACCCTGTAGTTCTCCCAGAGCTACAGACAGGAAACAGAACATGGTGAGCTTGCAGCTTCAGTGTCAGCTCCTGCCCTGGACCTCTGCTATTAACTAACCCTCTGACCAGCTGAGCTACAAACACCCTCACTGCCCTGAACCTTAAGGTCTCTTCTGCCTCCTCTAATTCCAATTTTGCTAGGTGCCAGGGTCCTTAAAGCCTCCCCTTGTGGCAGCCAGAGTCAGAGGATGTTAGCCGTTCACAGGAGATGTAAAACACCTTGCTTGCTGTTGAAATTCCCACCAGACCAGTTGAATTTGCACATCCCTCCTATTACTTAAAGAAAAAACCAGGAATTGGATGTCTGAGCTGTAGGGATGTACAAATGAACAAAAGAACTGCAGTCATTAGCCCCCAGCAACTGCCTGGACCTCACTGCCATTGCCCCTCCTCGTCACTTATCCTCTGGCCCAGCAACCTGGTCCTTCTTCACTCTGTTTCTTCCTCATACCCCAACCATTTCCCCAATGCTGCTGCCACCAGCTCTGGCTTGCACCGGTTCCACAACTCCAGCAAGACCAGCAATGAAATCCAAAGTAAAATAGCCCAGCCCAGCTAATTAGCTAGAGTTTCACTCCACACCTCACTAATTGGTAATGAAGGGATTACCTTATAACTGATCTCTAAGCACTCAAAAAATGTTAGAAGATACTGGACATATATCTATCTAGATGATTAAACAATTTTTGCTGTAAGTTATATAATTAAAAAAATAATATTTTTTTCCCCTTCACCCTATATTCAGCATTTTGTTTTAAAATAACAGATGTAATCTATTCATGAAACTTTAAAATTTGCCTATTGTAGTTAGTGCGTGGTCTTTTGTACACCACGAGGAAGATCTAAGCTTTTGAAAGACAACATCATTCATAACCTTTTCTGCTGCCAGCTCACTTACAAACACTACCAACTGAGCTAACTAAACAACATGCTATCTTTATGGAATTTCCAGTTAAATTCAATCAGAGCTTTCTAAAACCACAAAATATAATTTTCATATTTCACATTTTACAAAGCAGACTGTTTCATACGCATCTATCAGCACTGCAGCAAAGATCTTGAGGTAATTAACAAAGTCATGCTAAAAATGTGATGAAAAATATAACTGCACAAGATTCTGTGGTCAATGTCTCCATGAATTACTATTACTCTGTAACTCTGAAGTACACTACTAATCTATGTTTTTAATTTCTCTAGTTAATTATAGGATCTTCAGCTTACATTTAAAATTGTTGATTCAGCTTAACTCAGCCTTACTGCTCCAATAAATTATTTCAAAATAAGTCTTCAAAAGCAAAGATCACCATATTTCAATATATCCCTTATATATCAGCCTAACATATTTCTAAAAGAAAATAAATACTTAGGCATGTTACGCCCACCCAGCCAAAATGTTTTACAGCATTTCTTTTGTGTGAAATTATTAACTTTTGCTATATGGTTAAAATGTTACAAATAGCGTGAACTTGAGCGAGAACAGAAAAGTAAATTGCTGAGGCAACAGAACCCCAGACTACTTCCAACTACAAAACGCCAAACTACACAACTAGAAAATGCTTATTTTTCCCCCCCCCCAAAGTACCTTAAATTCTTGTACTTTTTTCTCACCTGCATCACTAGAAAAGTACTTGATTTTGCAAGAGAGGAATAGACAGCCAAACAAATAGCGAAGAAGCATGTAGATTCCTCTCCAAGAACTGAATACTTGCCTTGTCTTCTTCAATGCCAGCCGCTAACACACAGATAACACGACCTACAGGACCAAATCATGCCAGCAGGCGATTTGCAAATGCATGAAACATAAGATACTCCTGAAAACGACAGCCACCAGCACACACACACACACCCTCCCTGCTGATACTATTCTGCTCATTCATCTTTGGCTTGCTGGAAGGCCAGGTCCGTATTGCAGCTGATAAACGCCACCTACTGGAATAAATCCAGACAAAACATTTTTTCTTGCAAAAGAAAACGCAGTGGTTGTTTAAATCGGCCACAAGATCTTTTGAGGGTGCTTTTTTTTTTTTCTGCTATTGCTGTGAGAAGCCCTGAGACGAAACGGGCTTGCTGCTGTAACTTACAGTGACAGAAGCCTTGCACCACCTACAGGGGTTTATTCAGCCACTGTGGTTCTTGAATTCCTCGGCCTTCAGGGAACAAACAAATAAACACTCAAGAGGAGAACTGGCTCACAAATTTCTGAGTTCTATCACAGTCTGTAACTGCCAATCTTCAACACTCCTCTTTGAAAAGAGAAGTGGAAAGGAGAAGAATAAATCTGAAAAAGTCATTAACTGGGAGTGATTTTAAGGTATCGTCATACCTGCAACTAAGTGAAACGGATCACGGAGAATCAGATAACCTCAGTTATTTGCAGGGAGCATACACACTTGTACTTAATTTAGGAACAAAAGGATAACAGGAGTTGATACTTTGCTCATACCTCTGTGCCCCTCAGCTAATAAACCAAGAAAAGCTCCTCACAGCTCTTTCCCAGGGCATCATTCACAGTGCTCCACAGTCTCCTCACTACTTGTCTTTTACAGATACGTAAATCTCCATAAAGCAACCTGTGAAAACAAACACTGCTCATGGCACACAAATGCCTGTGAAAGGCATCCTTAAGCTCCTTATACGCCCCTCCTCTTTCCAATTCAGAACTAAGTTACTAGATTTAATTATGTGCACTATTCTCAAAAACTGGGAAGGCAAACAAATATATGGGTTTTTGGAGAAGATGTTTATAGAGCAACAGGACACCCACCTGGTGGGGCAGAGAAAGGGAGAGTCCTCAGTTCCTCTTCCCGCTCTAACAACTATTTATACAGTTTCCACTAAGATACCACTAGATGAAAGAAAAACCCTTCCTAAACCCAAGGTGACAATCCTCTGCATTAAACTCTGCCACACCACAAACCCTGCAATTCCCTTTTGCACACAAAGGTAGCTTTGACTGAAAAAAATGAAGACCACTTTTATTTGCTCCTTAGCATGGCAGTTGGTGTATTTTTTTTTTTCCTAATTGAGAGACGTGGGTTTGAGCCTTTTCAGGAAATTAATATTAGTGTCTCAGGCGGTAGCTTCATGAGTAACCAGTACAGCCCACCAGTAGCAGGTCTCTGTAAAGCAACACAGTTAGTAGTGAGTACCTGACAGCCACCCTCATGGATTTTGAGTCTTCAAACTAGCTCTAATGTGGCTCCCTGCTGGCGGCTGGAGCACACTGCTGTCCCGCTGGACCTCATCTTCTATTTCAGACTGGTCCGAAGGAAATCCGGTCCACACGTTACAGGACTTTTCCACAGTGCAAATCACAGGCCAGTAACTGGTGAGGACTGAAAGATGCTCATCCTTTTTTGTTGACATTAGAAACCACGAAGTGGAACCTCTTGATTGTAAAAATGTACATAAACAAACCAACAAAACAATGTTGTTGAAAGTGCTAAGGAAAAAAAAAAAGTTCTGGATTTTTTTTTCCCCCCAAAATGAAAAATAGCTTACCTGAGTCTGGAGTCTTTAAAGGTGTCCAAGTATGAAGGGTAGTTCCAAGTAACATTACTCCCCTTACACCGCAGTTCTAGGCTCTGTCCTGCAGACAGGCTTAAAGTGGCAGCTAGTTTCTGGAAACGACCTTTATCCATCACCTGTGTCAGTATGGACTGGGACTTCAAAGAGGAGTCAGCAGATTCTCTCTCCTTCATTTTGGGCATTTTGGGCTTTACTTTTTTGTTAACAGGCTTAATTTTGTTTTCCCCATGTTCTTTTGGACGCTTACTCTTCGCAGGCTGTCCAATAACTAGTGAAATAAAGAAAAGAAGGCAATGTTACCGATTAGAAAAAGGTTATATAGTCTTTTTGCAAAAAAAAACCAAAACACCTCCTTATTATAACAGGGAATAAATAAAGTTTGTTCTTCCTACAAAGGATTCATAAAAAGGAATAAAGAGTTAAGGAAAGGAGAATTCTGAAGTCTCTGGTATGACCCATTTTCCTGGGGAAAAAGGAAAAAATCAACATGTGGAAAATGAATACTTACAGTTCACATAAACAGACAAATATGTAAGGTATGAGAACTGTACCAATGGGAAGGGAAAGAAATACAGCATTTCTATCCCCAGTTACTTTTGTCATTCCTACCCCATGTCATTGCCATTTGGCACACAACGCAATACAAGTTCACCATCACACACCCATTGATTCTGCATAACCTTTTCACACACCATGTTATCGTAAGAGACATGTGAAGAAAAACTAGCAAGTGTGGAATTTCATGATGATTTATAAAACACTGACAGTGATGCAGTTTTCTTCTTTTACAGTAAGTACTGTGAAAATACAAATGGCACTTAAGTCACTCAAAAGTAGTACTTAACTCATCACTTCTCAGTAACAGCCATTTATTTTGACAGTCCAGATGAAAACATAACCTTATTTACAGGCAAACAGTAAGAGATTTCATTACCCACTAGAGACAACAGGGATGCCCAGCTGCCTTTAAAAACAAAGCAAAAAAAAAGGAAAGGAGAAAGAAAAGTGTCTCAAATTTAAAAAAATAAAAAATAAAAAAATCCAGATATTCCCACTTTAACCAACAGCTGGGAACACAATCTTTCATGAGATGAGCCTAAAACCACTGTCCCCACATCAAAAACTCCACTAACTGTGCCTGACAGCTAATTCACATTGAACATGTTTTTTTTCACATGAAAATACCCCGGTATTTCATCGTACGAATCAATCAAATAGCTCCCTCTAGAATTAAAAATAGCCCTGGTGTATATTGAGTTAGCATGAATTGAAACTGGTACTGGCTGCAGTATGAACAGCAGCACTTCCAGGCTCCCGTGACGTTCCTCAGGCCCCAGCTGGACACCTTGCATTGCTTCAGCCTTCCCCTTCTCCAAGTCCAGGCTGACGTTCATCACATCTCTCTTAAATGGCACAGAGCCTTGCAGAGTACAAGTTTAAAAAACAGGAAATTCAGTCTGAACATAAGAAAATGCTTTTGATTGTGAGGGCAGTCAAGCATCGGGACAGGCTGCCCAGAGAGGCTGTGGAGGATTCATCCATGGAGGTATTAAAAATGTGCCTGGACGCGGTCCTAGGCAACGTGCTCTAGGTGGCCCTGCTTGAGGATGAGGTTGGACTGGATGATCCCAAGAGCCCTCTTCCAACCTCAGACATCCCATGACTCCGTCATCTCAGCATGCAGAGCAAGGGTGCCTGTGTAGGAACATTTGCCTCCTGGTCTCACACCAACTCGAAAATAAGCTGGAAGACAGAAACTCTGTAGTCATCTTACTTTGCCCAATGTATTTTGAACTTTTTTCGGACTGTTATGCAATAAGAGTAATTTGTTGGGGGTTTTTTTGAGAGGCACACATCCAGTTAGTACTGCGTGGCATCCCTTCCCTGCCATGCAGACAAGTATTTTTCCCAGTTTTACGTTACGAGCATTGGTCAAGTTGATTGCAAAGATGCCTCACCACCTTAAAATAAGCCACAAACTGAAGAGATGAAATAGAATGCCTTCCAAAAAATCGTAGCATTTTCAGATAAAGAGTAAGATTTAAGATACTTTAAGATAACTAGTTTCTGGAAGGGACGGTGAAACAAATATTTATGCTGCTTCCAATATTTCTTTGCCCCTGTGATGCCACTGGCCGTGCAAAGTTGACAAACTTGGGGAAATGATGACAACAAAGGAGGATTTCAGAGAAGTGTTTGCTCCCTCCCATGGAAGACTGTGAATTAGGGTTTTCCTAGTTACTCTCAGCACATGACCCTGGGGAGTGACAGAGTCCATGTATTACAGGGGCAAACAGTTGGTGCGGGAGCACTTTTCCCCTGCATTACATTAAAAAGGCTATAGTGGGTCAGGCCTAACATTTACCTACCCAACATCTTTGCTCTGACACCACCCAGTGTCAGATGTCAACCAGGGAACAGGGCACCCACCTCTGCTCCTTTGATACTAGTCTCCTAGTTTCCAAGAACCTTTAGCTCAAGGGATCTATGAACCACAGTTGCCATCATTTTGTTCTCCTTAGTGGATCTTTCCTTCATCCAGCCTTACCAATTTTGTGGCCATCTCTCCCTGCCCTGCCCCAGCACAACAGAAAAAAAAAAGGATCTATGGATGGCTTTATCCCTTTTGCAAGCTGTTTCTCAAACTCTTTTTGTCGGCCTTAATCTGGTTTTTATATTTAACCCATATGTGAATTAATGAGCCTCCTCATCTTATGTAATTCCCCCTTCCAAAATCAAATGCATCAGTTGTTTCTTTGGCTTTTACTATTCCTGCAAGAATATTAAAACTACTGTCTGACTGTTCTAAAGCAACATCTGAATCCAATCACCTGAGTACTGCTGGTCAAGAGCTGCTGCTTTTCTCATGGTTGCTGGCTGGGGCTAAACCACGATTGTGCTGTAGAAGCACACAAGCTTTGCTGGACAGCCACACTGTTCTTCCCCTCTCCTCCTTATCCCTATTGAAATACGACTGTTTGTTCAAACTACTCTTTGCCATTTCCACTAGGTTCTGACAACCTCAACCCTGACACTTGTCCAAAGGCACACATCTTACAATCTCACCCCAACGAAATGCACCATCCCAAACTATGCGCTATTCCACACCTGACACTCTCTGCCTTTAAGAAACTGTTAAAGACTCCCCTATGAAAGCTTTTCAATTTTGAGTGCCAGAAGCCTGGTTTTGATTTTCTCCAGATGAAGTTTTTCCTCTCTGCACAAGCTCCCTTCTGTTCCACGTTCCTGTAGCTCCAAGTGAGCCTGAACACTCTTCTCCTATACCACACTTAGACATTGGGACTCTTGTATGCCTGACCTTGTATTTCCCTGCAGGTGACACCATGGGCATTTCAGGAAACACCATTAGAGGAGCTTTTACCTACCTACACAGAAAGCCTCGTTTTGCATCTCTGCTGCACCTCCCTGAGAAGTGAGTTTCCAAGCAAGCGGTGACCATGCTCCTCCCCAACACTCCCTATCCGTCTGCCCAGGTATCTACTGACGCCTCCACGTCCGCACCTCCCAGTCCTGCCTTTTCTCATCGCTGAATCAAGTACCTGTGTGCCCCCAGTAACTAAATTAACTGCTGCAATAGTCTATCACCAAAGATAAAGAGGAAACACTACCAAATCCCTCTGGGAACACAGATTCCCCCATTTCCTTACCCAGACTGCAAGACTTTCCCAGGGCAGGGAACAAACTCAAGTAGCCCATTTATGCAAGTACATTAATATGCCACATCTGGGATACTTTACCACCTCCACCAAATTTATTCACAGAGTCCTCATTGTGCACCATTAACGTCTCTTTTTTAAAATAAAAAATAAAAAACTAAGACTTAACCGAAAGATATTAATTGAGAAAACTCCTTTCTACCTCCAAAGAGGTCCTTATGTCACTTCTAAGATGCGCTGTACCCACTTCCTCTGCAACAGTGCATTCAGGGTCCCAACTAACTCATCACACCAAAGCAGGAGACTGTGCATCCATACGTCACCGAGATACACCACGCAGCACTTCTGCTCCTGCTTCACAGTACCTGTCTCGTCCTACCCTTCGACGTTTGTCTACCTCTTGTTCTCACAGGTGTTACACACACAACAACCCCCAAATGAGCGTTAGTCACATAATGCCAGAAATCATACAGTTTTGACTTGAGACATCACCTACGTCCACATGCACATCTTGGCAGCATCAAAGACCTTTCAATTCTCATTAATACTGATCAATTCTTCCTTGGGGAAAAAAAAAAATAACAATTAATCAAGTGTGAGGATGCCATAGAGAATAAGTCTTAACCACCAGGACTAAGAGGAGAGGGAAGAGTCAGTGTGATCACAACTACCGAAACATACCGAAACAGGCTGGTTCCTTCTCTGTTTGGTACTTCAAAAGAAAAGTTAATCATCCAAACCAACACGTGTACAGACAATACACGTTGACACATCAATACTCATACACACAATCTGGAGAGATATATTTCACTGTTCATAAGCTAAAATAGGAAGGCTATTTTGATATCACAGTGTCTACATTAGGATTTGTACCTATAGCTTTAGACAAGGAACTGTCATTAAATATGGCAGGATACTTTCTCCCGTAGCTAAGCTTCTGGGTGACATGGTGCGAAGCACCCAATCAAACCTCAGAAAAACATAAACTAAGAAAACTTATAAACTAAGAAGAACATAAGGCCGGGGAACCTTTTGCCCAAGTTACAACTATTTCTCTTTCTGTGTCTTTATTGTCTGTTTCTCAAATAGAAAACGCTTTTCTTGATGTGGCTGTGCAGACCCACAGACCGGATCTTGCAGCAGAAATCCTCTCCCACACCACACTGGTCCAGAGCCCAATTCCTTTGCACATCATCATAAGAGAAACCGGGCTGGAAGGGACTTCTGGAAGTCCCTTCCCACCTCCCTTCAGCGGCTCAGAGCTTTGTGCCCTCCAGCTCCCGCTGTCCCAAAGGGCTGGAGACTCTACTGCCTCCCCCGACACCCTCTTTCAGTGCTTAACAGCTCTCGGGGTGAAGGATTTTTTACGTTCTTACACTGTTTTTTTTTTTCCTTCTGACCTCCTTTGTGGTCACCACCTCTGTGCCTCCCACCGAGCCCCTCAGAGCCTGCCCCCCATCTCCCCACACACCCTCCAGGGGCTACGCAGGCCTTGCTCCCCGCCCCCTGAGGCGGTGAAAAACAAAGGAATTTTGTTTCTTCTGAAGCTGTAGTTAAGTTGATTCGCATTTTCCAAGAGGGAAACAGCCCCTGTTTCGCCTAACTGGGGTCTATCGTAAGTCAAGGATCGGTTATGAACGTCCCTCCCCAGCCAGAAAAAAATCCCGCCTCTTCCCCCACCACGACTCCACCACCACCTGAAAACCGAGTTACCACCAAAGTTATGTCCTCTCCACAAACGAACAACCCTGGCTTTTAATTAAAAAAAACAAAAAAACACAAAACCTACAACAAATAACACCGAGCACCACCTCCAGCACTGACCCTCCTCCGGCCGGGGGGGGATTTCAGCTTCGCCCCTCAGGAGCAAGGGAAGGGGAGGGGGGGAAGAGGGGGACGGATGGTGCCGCCGCAACCGCCTCTCCCCCAAAAAAATCAGGGCGGGACGGAACCACGATTTCGGTCTCCGGCCGAACAGCTTCGGGATGGGAGCAACCAGAGATGGGAGCAACCAGAGATAGGAGCAACCCGCCTCCCCTCCGCCTCTGCCCGGCCGGAGATGGTTCCC
>VXAK01002119.1:0-15033 GCA_013399435.1 Arenaria interpres
CTCCTGCTTCCCTTGCCTGATTTATTGTTCTTAGAGCAAGCCATAAAAAAACACACAGTGTTTCTAGTTATTCTGACACATACCCAGATGTCCCACGTTTCATTAGTGTATGAATAGGATAATGAAGGATCTGCTGCAAACTAAGACCTTCAGTTTCTATTTAATACTCTCATCTCAACAAATCAGAATGAAGTATTTTCCATTACTGGGCCCATATAGATTGTGATTTCATAGAAATACATTATAGCTGTTTATGAGAACACAACTATTGATGGGACTGCAAGGGGTGGTTCAGAATTAGTTTGTAGATACTAATTCTAAATAATACGCTTGGTTTTTATTATCTCCCTGGAGTTCACTCTACTTTTGGCTCCTCATTTAACATAGTACCACTGAGCTGTAATACTGCTTTACATATGAGAGCTTCAGCAATTTCACTGTTTTCAGTCGTCCTAAAGTGTTCATCTCTGTAATGCAGAACTAGAAAAAGCCTTTTGATGCTTAACACCTATAAACCTGTCACTGTAGATCACAGAAAAATCTATTATACCAGAGAGCACTTTCTGCTTCAAAAGGAGATGGGTAGACAAACCTTTTATGGCGATTTGAGAGGCATTTAATGGTGTGAATCACTATTCAGAAGTTTTTTATACATGTATTAAGTCCAACATAATACTTGAGCTTAAGAAGGTGACAAGCATTAGGTAATAATCCTGTGACTTCACAGGTTGCACCAGGTTTTAACGAAAATGACATTGGAGGACTTAGCAGAAAACAAAACAAAATATACAACAGCTACCACATGCCGTCATCTGAAAATACCACTTCTAAATCATGTATTAGTTAAAATGTTACAGTGCATGGAAGAATAATTAAAAAAAAAAAAAAGACAAAGACAAAGAAAAAACAGGGAAAGAAAAATCCAGATGTGAAGCCTTATTTATCATTTGTTAACAGCAGCAAACATTCCATCAATCAATATACCTCATACTTCTTCAAAACAAGCTCAGCTGAAGTGTTGCCCAGTTCTTACAGATTCAATTTGTTAATTCAGTCAATCCCTGTCCCATTGCTGGAGAACAGTTTTCCATCTAGAGCCTTTCACATACTTCATAAAGTTGCTAACAGATTTAAGAGACACCTAATCAGATAGTGCTCCACCTCTTTACAGCCATAAAGCTTTTCACAAGACCTTTTTTTTTGGTATTTTGAGTTAAACCATCAAAAAGGCACAGAACTACTAGCAAGGCTAAACTTCTCCAGCTTAGATCTTAGAATGGTCACTCTGCTGTTTCTATCTTATGCAAACACAGAAGCAAACTTCTGGTGTTCAATTTTTTGTGAACTAAGTACTCGGGTTCTCTTCAGGTGAGCTGAGAAATGTGGGAAAAAATAAAGCACATTTAAATAATTGGAAGTAACCAAAGTTTAACGCTCAGGAAACCTCCGAGCAAAGTAGATCAAAAGGTGAGGAACTGCTCAAAAAGGACACTGGTTAACCTTGGGTTCAAGGAGGCCGTCTGGCACGAGCAGATTGACTGGATGGGGAGAGGACGATAAGGCCATGACTCCCTTTTACTCATTGCCAGTACTCTGGGTGGTGCGAGCTCTGTCTCCTGGGACAACGAGACTGACAATGTTTCTTCCACATCCATACATAAAGATGCACACAGAGATGTAAATTGCATAAATAAGTAACTACAAGCAAGCCTGCCAGTTTTTTTTTACTCACTGCCTCCCAAATTCACACTCAATTTCATCAAATATATATGTATTTATAATAGGTCATGGTACTTATATGGTTCCCTGCATTCACTTTTTAAAACGTGTAGATAGCATGAAACTAATAATTCTTTGTTAACCTGGCAAACGAGAGCACCAGGTAACTATTTACAGTTCTGTAAGGGTTGCTGCTTGTCCTATAGTTGCCATGCTGCTTCAAGGAGCTGCAGTTGGTGGAAATTCTACTTTTCTCTCTCACACTTGTCAGGAATGTGGTAAGATATTCTTTAAAATAGCAGTGTCTACTGAGGCCCTGAGGTGACCTTTGTCTCCTTGTATTTTCCCATGAGAAGATACAATAGAAAAAAGAGCTTGGAATCCTCTCCACAAAGTTGTGATTTACAGGCACCAGCTGACATGAGATGGGCACGCGTAGGATCCATTCTAACTATAACATCTTAATACAAATTCCAGTCATAACTGAGTGAGCTACCTGTCTTCACTGAGTACGTGCTGGTCTAGTTTTCACTCTACTTGACTAGTCATACCCTTCCCACACTGTGCAATTAAGTGTGTGTTTTATAACAATCAAGAGACAACTTCACATGTCTCAAGCTACTCAACTGCTCATCCAACCACATGCCACGTGTGGTGCTTCAAACGGTCCATCAATGGATTCCTATGGGCAGAAGTTGTTGCTTGCCCCTGTTTGCCATGGACCTCCGTGGTTACCAAAGGAGTTATGCTAGCAGTATAAATGTCAGGAGAGCTGTGGCCAGTACGGGCTAATTGCTTGGGTACCTCAGCAGGTTTCACAGTGATGACCTCTGTGCTGGTTAAGCTAGTCTCTTAATTACACCACAGCAAGCTATTTTAAAGCTTGGTCCTCTGTACCTACAAACCTGTAGTTACATCCTTGACTTCCCTACAAAAAATGCTGTTCACAGAGATTTCACAAGCTCTGAGACCTTTTTCACAAGAGAGAACAAAACGTATTAGGGACAGGATTCCGTTCAAGATGTAAAAGCCTAAATGGAAGTGTTTGGATAAATATATAAAGACAGACTAAATTATACTAAATAATCAGTGGAGCTTTGCAGTACAGACACTTAGCCGCCTGAACACAAATATATGCTACCATTTCAGATTCCACAGGATACCCTGCTTGGTGAGGATACTTGAATCATATCTTCTAGCCCTTCAGTATCCATAGGATAGTCTAGGGCTTCTAGTATGCACAAATGAAACACAAATGTGTTTCACTTGACATCTGTCTAGTCAACTGAATTGAACTTTTGGTTCTCTAGGGTTCACTGATGGTACTAACCACATCCCAGTCACTTGAAGCAGTTATCAGAACCTACATTTACTTTTCAATATTGAACAGAATCTCAGTCTATCAGATTCTATCCTTTTATTCATAGACATTTTAAGCAAAATTGCAGAGTCCACTTAGTTTAGATCTTAAATATAATTACACGCAAACCCAAAAATCTTTTAGACAGAAACATGTTTTCTATTTGGGATGTCTCTTCATTAAAAGTTGACAGCGCAAAATGTGGTCTCTGATGATATACATAAAGCTACTCCATAAATGGATTCCTTAGAGAAACGAAAACCACAAGTGTCTCAGTGGAGAGAGATCTACGAAAATTGCACTCAAGAGCTGTCACCTCGCCTAGGTATTCTCTGACTAGATCAGAATTAAAGTATCTTTTCATACAGAAATGGAAACCAAACTAAATCTCAATACAGGAGCTCTACAACTCTCATGCAAATGGATTAGCTCTGCACAATGCATGATGATGACTGTAGCAGCAAGTTCATGCTCATTCTGAAGAATGTCACTGAAGCTTTGCAACTACACAGAGCACTGAATCATTGTCTTTGTTTACGACTTGTCAGCTAAAATTTTAAATCTTGCAGGAATAAGAACACTCAGGTCTTGGTAACAGAAATAAGTAGAATATATTTAATTTCTGGGACATTCAAATTCAATCTGACATTCATAGCAGCAAAGTTTTCAAAGTTTCCATTTCTGACCCCTCCATTTCCAAACCTTCCTAATTAGAAATCAGAGACACACATAATTAAGTAGAGCTGAAACTGATTTTGGAGTCTTTGTTTAGTTTCTGTACTTAGCTCATCTCTGGACTTCTCATCATTTCTCTGGTGAGATCCTCTCCAAGTTCAGGGCCTTAGAGGTCATCTCTAAGTCTTGCAAAATGATCTTCTTTCTTCCGAGTTTGAATCTGCAAAATTTTCTCACAGAAAAACTTGTATTCTTATTTTTCCCTACTACATGTTTTTGCTCTTACCTAAACCCCACTGGTTCAGCAATCTTTTGTATGGCTGTAGCTGCACATTGTAGTTACAGGAGATAAGGAGGCACAAGATATTCCAGACACCCATGAATCCCATGATTGTACCCTTGAGTGAAGAAAGGATGGGAGCCACCACGTGAGAGGCACTGCGTTTTACCTCTTAAATTCAGCGAACTCTGAGAAGGATTTAAACACAGCTTCAGTCTACATTTTTGATCTAACCTTCAACTAAAATAACTCTCAAAACAGTAGTGTGTCATTCAGAGGGAATGCTGTCAGCACTCTATAGGAGTCCCTGTCACCACTCTAACATCCCAAAAGCTTTGTATCCCTGAAACCATACCTTTTACACACCCCCTCCCTCCAAAGACTTAGGCATGCCTATATCTTGAAAGGCTCAGGCCATTCATCACAATCAAGATGAAGTGAACTGGTGTCCACCTCAGCATTCCATGTTTTACATCTTCTTCATGGCACGGGGTGAGATCATTTGTTTCCCTTGCTTTTGTAATGTGACAAAGATTGACTGCTGGGGGAATCTGTTCTGCCTGACCAATAACCAATCACTGTAGCTCACTAATAGTTTAAAGAAAGCACAGGAACAAAACAAGCAAGTATCAGAGAAATCAGAGTAAGATTTATGTTAAGGATATAAAAAATCTGCAATAAAGACACCATTTCCTTTTTAACTGTGGACAGAAAACTTAACAAATTACCGTGGGTATATATATCACACGCTTTTGTCAAGGCAAATGCACAAATCATTTTGAAGAGCTCTTGGGAAAAGTTCTAGAGTCTCTAGTTTTAAAAGGAAGATCTTATGGGAAACAATTCTCTCTGGGTAAGATACGGCACAGCCAAGTGCATCTTATAATGTAAAATTATTTAAGGACACTGATGTTACTGAAATCTATTTACATTTAAAAAGGTTGGGTTTATGTGAATAAATAAATAAGGTCAAATGCCTTGTAAAGTAAAAGGAGATTTTTACCGCTAACTTAATCTGGAGATAAGTATCAGCAGAGCAAACAAAATCGTTGCATAATGATTCAAAATTAATATAATAATCAGATTATGAAAGAGAACTGATGTAATGAAATGTAATAAACGTACATAAATAAAAAGAGTAAAGTATGGAGGGTAAACATGGATTATGATGAAAGAAAACAGGTCATAAAAATGCAACACAATATTGTAAAGATATTATACCATTTCAGACTGGAGGCAAAGCATGGCTATTCTGAAATTAATCTTTCTCACACTAACAGGTCACCTGCAGAGGATATGGAGGTAAATGCACTTGTAAAATTACATATAATGAAAGTGTACTCTTCAATATATTTTTAACTATCTAACCTAAAAACATACCAATTTAATAAGATTTAGCTTTACATCTAAGCTACTATATTTAGACTAGTATAAAATAATCCTTCTAGTATAAGAAACATATAGTAAATGCAAAACGTACAAGTACATGCTATCCATACAGATTGCCGAAACAATATCCATGTTAAATTTCACTAATCTAAAAATACATACATGTATTAATTCTACACTCACTTGTAAACAAAGAGGCATGTTTTCTAATTCTGGCCATACTAATTCTTTATCCAAACGATATTACATGATCCACTACATCAGATTACAGGCTTTATCTAGAGCTGACACGTGCACATAAGCACATCTCGTATAACAAGCAGCTGGTTTTACCTAAGAAGTCAGAACTTTGGAATATGTTCTATTGGTTATTTTGAATACAAAGGAATGATTTGTAATTTTGGTATAAAATAACTTGTTTGGTACATAATAAGTGCTTTCTTTGCAGCAGTGCATCTCTGAATGATCTGGCATTAACATGCAGAATACACTCTTCACAGAGAGAAACTGGCTGGGAGTACCCTGATGTGAAGTATACATTGCCTCTCCTGGAGCCTGACAATCTTCTAACGCTTTTACAACAGACCAGAAGTAATTTAATTCGAAATGCATTTCATTAATTGTAAAGGTTTAGTAAATTCTCTGAATAGTTACTAATATGTCATCTGGAAAATTAAAAAAAAAACAAAACAAGCTCATATGTAAATTTCAGCCAAATTTCCAAGCAAAAGGATTTTATTTTTTTTAAAGATATGGTATTATGTGCAGCATTATCAGCCTGGGAACATGAGTGCTCCTAAATTTAGTACTCATATGCATAGAAAACTTTGTTCCTCCTCCTCCTCATGTTCTTTTCTTTGCCTCAAGCTTGTCTCAAATATACTTCTTTCAAAATATTTACATGAAATTGCCTCGCAGATGTTTAAAAGGTCCAGTCCATTTGTGCTGTATCACAACTAAGTTCCCCCAGAGCAAGAACGATTAAGAACATAATGTTCTGAGGACTTATGGACATCCTGCAAGTTGGAGACAGAAAAATGACTCTATTCTCAGCCTGGAGAAGAGAAGACTTTGGAGAGACCTTATCACGGCATTTCGGTACCTAAAGGGGGCTTATAAGAAAGATGGGCACAAGCTTTTTATCAGGGTCTCTTGGAATAAGACAAGGGGTAATGGTCTTAAGCTAAATGAGGGTAGATTCAGACTAGATAGAAGGAAGAAATTTTTTACAATGAGGGTGATGAAACCCTGACACAAGTTACCCAGAGAGGTGGTAGATGCTCCATCCCTGGAAACATTTAAGGTCAGGTTGGATGGGGCTCTGAGCAACCTGATCTAGTTGAAGATGTCCCTGCTCATCGGGGGGTGAGGTGTGTCGGGGGGTGGACTAGAAGACTAAAGGCCCCTTCTAAACCGTTCTATGATTCTATGACTGATTCTATTATGTTCTGAACCCAGTTCTGTCACTTCAATAATGGAACTGGGTATGCACCACAGCCACCCGTACAAGAAATACTGGCTTCCTGTGTATTTCCTTTGTAAGTCCCAGACTGATCAACTGCAGTGAAAAAATCAAAAAGGATTTTTATAGTTAGTGCTTTGCTTCCAAGTCACTTTCCTTTGATGAAGAGATATGCAATAATAAGTTCTTGTATTCTATGTTTCTACTGCTGGATCTCAAAGCTTTTTGCTGGCAAGATCTAATATATTAATCACCCATTGTAGAGATGGGGAGATGGAGAAACGCTGAAATGACTTTTATCAAGTCAGCACATCAGAAGCAGGGACTCAAAACAGAAACAAGATGGGAACAGTTGATGCTTCCACTGAAAAATGATTGATATGGTCTTTTCTGCCAACCTTAGCAAGGCAGCTGAATTACTGCCTTGTACATTTTAGAATTTCACTCGACAGACCTCAGATATCATCATTTGTATGTGGATCCATCCATCTACTCCTCTCTTCCCTAAGAAACATGACACATCTAAAAGTGCATTCAATCACACCCCTACCCCAGCCACCAAATACAACCCTTGAGACTGACTCAAACCAGAATTTTTTTAAATGAAGTAAATAAAAAAAAAAAATGACTACACTGTCAGACAACATGAATTTATACTTATTACCTGCGCAACACTTGTGGAGTACACTGTATTTTCTAGCTTTACTTTTTTTGTTGTTGTTTTGTTTCTTAGATTTCCATAAAGATGTATTTCTAATTGCTCTGTGGTTGTTGAAATCTCTAGGAAAAAGTTATCAATTGTTGAAATATTAGATTCCTTTTTTTATAAAAACAACCCAAGCGAAACATCCAAAATCCAAACTTTTTTCCTTTGTAGTTTTTATAAAGGCTGTACATTCAAAAAAAAAATACTAAATAATAGCATGAGTGTCATTTTCCCAATTTAGATATTGAATATGCATGGAAAATCAGTGAAAGTAGAAACATATGTGTTATTAGGAAGGGGTTTTTTTATGCAGAATTATTTAAATGAGCGCAAACAGGAAAAATATGCAGCTAATCCATAAATAGTACTTAAAGACAAGCCTAGCAGTAAAGTAATGCACATTAATCAGGAGTTAGAGAAAAGAATTAAGAACAGAGTGGAATTGTACTAGGTCTTATTAATGAATCTGTTGATTACAGTTCAGAGATCACGAGAAATCTTCTGAATTAGTAATGATCTACAACCTGTGCCCACATTAAACAGCTAGAAAACAGAATTGAGCGAACTACGGACTTTATTGTATCTGTCTTTTTAATTTGTTCTCCTTATAGACTGCAGCTGAAGAGAGAATGGAAGTTATAGCACTGAAATATAAAGTAGCCAAGAAATTGTTAACCGTTCCTAAGGTAGCTCTGATGATATCACAAAATTAAAGAAGATGTGCTCACAGCAGGGATTTTTCCCTGGCAAATATAATGTATAGGCTACACTCCTGAGGGGTAAAGGTAGATCTGTAAATTCTTTAAGGAAAAGAATTGGTTAACAATAAATTAATTAATATTTGCTCCTATAACTTAGGAGCAAATATTGGTATCTAAAACGAAAGAGGGTTGGAGAGAACGGAAGCAGCTAACGCAACAAACGTTTTCCTCGAAATAGTCAAGCGTTTGACACATTAACTTTCTCAATTGCTTTAATTTTCAGCTGCTCATATTCTGTAGCTGCAATGGACTCTGCAGCTGTATTTGCATTCCCCAGCTCTTGGCATATGATTTCCAGTGAGCAAAAGATAGAAAGATCCTGTGGGTCTCCAATAATAACTGCCTCATAAATAACTGTTTTGCAACTGAGATGCTATTATTAGAAGGAAACATTGCTATGCATTTCATATGGTCCTTATCAGATATTTTTTCCTGTGCTTTTTAATAGTATGTATTTTGGCTTGTAAATGTCATGAAAATTCTATAGCCTCAAAAGGAAAGGAAAAAAAAAAAAGAAGAAGAAAAATAGGAGAACGTAGATAAAGCTTCTAAATATCAGATGTCTAAAGTGCCAAATCACACATCCCCCCCCACACCTTTTTCTGGAAGGCTAGAAGGAGAGAGGAATGTTAGCCTGGGCTCACACCCAGGTATAGCTTTGCAGCCTTTAAGGACGGTTAAAGGTAAGCACAAGTAATAAAGTTTTAAAATATGTTGTCAGGAGTCTACAGGCATCCTAACATCTCAGAAATTTGTCAGCTGTCATCAAATTCATCAGCCGGCTGCTGTAACATCTTCAGACCAGCCACAAAGTATGCCATCAGTACCTATTGCTAACATTGTTCTGATGGATCCTGGTGTTTCATGGAAGAAAGATTGATAGCGTCTGTTGACATGTATGAAAACACGCTCACCATTATTAATTGGTCCTGACACAAGCAGTACTTCTCCCGTACACAACTGAGAAAAAAGCCTTACTCAGTGCAAAGCTTTCACCAAATTATCTACCGATGAAAGCTGACAAACTGATTGAAAGTGTCAGAGGAAGAGGAGGGTGATATATCAACAGCACAATTTTCATTGCACAAAGCAGTATTTTTAGCCCTTATAATTTGTACTGAAACTCATTATCCTTCTCCATTATGGGCGAAGGGGAAACTCTGTAAGTGCCCAAGCCTGTGACTTCTCTAATTTTAAACCTAGCTCAAATGACTGCTTTCCACCGGGGGATGACTACATGATACACGGCTGCTCAACTGGCGTTTGTCTCCTGTTCGCATTCGGGGAAAGCTATCACGAATTAAACTCTGTGCAGCCCTTGCACTGGTGGGAATATTAAACTCTGGACTGTGCTCCATGAGAGACAGCGACATGGAGGGTGTCGCATGGTGGTCGGTCTGGGACTGGTGTCACAGGACAGCTGTCGTGTCACAGAGAGAGCTACAGCGCTGCAATTCCATACCTGCTCTCGTTCCAACACCTCTTGACACAACATAGACTCATAGAATGGTTAGAGCTGGAAGGGACCTTAAAGATCATCCAGTGCCACCCCCTACCCTGGGCAGGGACACCTCCCACCAGAGCAGGTTGCTCCAAGCACCATCCAGCCTGGCCTTGAACCCCTCCAGGGATGGGGCAGCCACAGCTTCCCTGGGCAACCTGTTCCAGTGCCTCACCACCCTCACAGCAAAGAATTTCTTTCTGGTATCTAATCTAAATCTCCCCTCTTCCAATTTAAAACCATTCCCCCNAGGAGGGGTCTCAGGAGCACAGAGCAGAGGGGCAGAACCCCGTCCTTGGCCCTGCTGGCCACACTTCTTTTGATGCAGCCCAGGATGGGGTTGGCTGCCAGTGCACATTGCTGGCTCATGTTGAGCTTCTCATCCACCAACACCCCCAAGTCCTTCTCCTCAGGGCTGCTCTCAATCCATTGCCCGCCCAGGCTGTGTTTGTGCCTGGGATTGCCTCGTCCCAGGTGCAGGACCCTGCACTTGGCCTGGTTGAACTTCATGAGGTTCGCCCAGGCCCACCTCTCCAGCCTGTCCAGGTCCCTCTGGATGGCATCCCTTCCCTCCAGTGTGTTGACTGTACCTCTGTGGCCCCCTTGTGAGAATCCAAACAGGCTGAAGGTCTTTTTTTTTGTCACAGCAGGAATTTATTGAACTGTCTGGACACGCCTGTGTACAAAATGAACTAACCGTACTCATTATATGCACAGGAATGAGAAAATGATACTAACAGCTGATGGGGACGTGTAAAACCATTTAAGGAAACTGTTACGTGTAAGATTTTTTAATTTTTTTTTTTTGAAGTGAACTTAAAGTAGCTAAGTGATAAATTCAATTTGGTAAAATCAAATAGTTCACATTGGTTTTGTTAGTTGTTGTTATTGTCTTTATTATTATAATAACTATTACTACTATTATTACTATTAAACTATTTCATATCTATGTGTTAGGAAAAAAAATCACATCTGGAAGTTTCAGTCAAGTCTTTTCTCGACCTGACATTTCCTACCATACCAGGCAGTGAAGCACTTACAGGAATTCTCTGTCTAACAAACATTTTCTAGTTGCAGCAGATGCCTTCAATTTAAAATGAATACATAAAAACTAATAAATTCTGAATATTATTTCAAAGCAATTTAAACTAATTTCTTCTTTGTTTCCGAGTCAGCGATTTGCAGTATTTGCATCAAACCTTCATCATAGTAAGACTGTGCTGAGAGAAAGACAGTTGTAGTTTTGACTTTGCAGCACTTTTCAGGGGATAATTCACTAGAACCACAGGGGACAAGAAGTATCTTACCTAAGATCACACAGGAACCAAGCAGCCCTGTACCTGACTTTCAGTTCAGTGACCTATTTGCTAGACTGTGCATGAAAAAATCCCCCGGCCCCACTTAGATGCAAGAAACATTAGAGGCCACAGTGTACAGTGACAAAGGTCTTCATTCTTGCATGTCTCTCCGTGTCCCTTTAGCAGAATGTGCATTTTGCCTCAAGCTCCTCACTTCCAATACAAAGGGAACTAAGATACGTCTGCTACTCAGCTGCAGAAACAAAAATGGGCTTGTGTGAATTGCACCAATGGAAAAATGAAACGTAGTACTCCCCTCATAATTCTATACTTTAGGGTTGAGGCAATTCGGGAAAACAAAACCAAAAAAACACCCCACCTTTTGTCCTGAAAAATATCTACAGATGAAGATTAGCTGCACACACAAAATGTGTTCACTAGTTACTAAAAGGAAAATAAAACTACAAGGTCTAAGTCACACTAAACCACAGCAAATTCATTAGAAAACAATAAATTCCCATTAGAAACAAGAAATTGGAACAGAAACCACCTGTCTTCTTTCTCCAGGGTAAGAGAACATTAAGATTCAAAACTGTCATTGAAAACTCGCACTTGGGACTCTTCCAGTTTGCAAGTGTGAATCTAAAAACGTGTTTTCCGCTGGATGATCGAAGACTCTACATGGGAACTTTAGAGGCCTTTTATTTGACATCTATTCAACGCTAACAGCACGATTTCATCATTTGATAGAAAGACTGGGACTCAAACTTCTGTCTATGGTTCTATACATAAATAGACCGTTTAGATATAAAATAACCAAACCCAAAACACTGAACAACAGGGCAACGACTAAGGATGGATAGCCTTTTATCTTGCAAAGGTAGAACTGAAGTTCCCTGCATACGGTCAGCTGTACACAAAATGTGGAGATGAAATCCTAAAAGCTATTTAGAACTTCACGGAAATTTTGTACCATATATACGAATTCTCTAACAGCAGTCTGTGGTAAGCTGAGATGTGTAAGGGAAATTTAGTACATCAAATATTACATTACATTAAATATTTGGCTGAAACATCAGCTTGGCCTGTTATAATGGACAGACCTAGATATAACATGAGAAGAAGTAAAAACTCCAAAATAGCAAAGTTCAGGATTTTTCCAAAATCCACAGCACAGTATTTCTCGAGATAGCACATCTGCTCAAAGTATTATCGTGATGAAGAATGTATCATTTTGTCATGTATTTACAAAATTGCCTCTTGAAAATTCTGAGGCGAGCAAGTATCCTTGTCTTGCTAGGATACCAGCATGAGTAGATGGAGAAGAAAAACACCAAGGCCACTCATATCTACTTCATTTTGTGTTTTCAAGTGTTTTTACCTGCAAAAAAAGAGAAGCTTTGCAGAAAGTTGAAAAACACTGGGCGCGCTCAGTTTTGTCCTCATTCCACATCCTACATTATTATTCTGCTCCTGCCTGAAGCCTCACACAAGTTGTAGTTGCCATTTCATTAAAGTTGCTATAAAAGACAAGAAGAAGGACAAGGACAGGGATACTCCAAAAACAGATGGCAAAATTATCTTGTAAATTCTGTGCCTGGTGGTGCATGATTGTTCAGAAGTTCGTAAGAAAATTATTTGCTCAGTGGAAAGGGGTCAGGATTTGAAAGTCAACTTGATAGCTAATCAAGGAAAAGAACAAAATCACTAGTAATAAAGTTTCTGCAGGTCAAGTGTTTCCTTGGGCTACTTGTATGGAAGCTGACTATTCCCAAAATAGACTTTAAATTACATCTTTACAATTTTATTATCTTTAGTATGGTAGCATCCGAGGGTGTAATTTGAGGAGAAATCAGTTTGATAAAGGACACTGCAAATAAAAAAACTATATACAAAATAAAATATAATCTAATTCAATTTCATATTCATGTCGATTAAAAAACGTAAGAGAAGTTCAGTAAAAATATGCCAGGAAAGTATGTAGAAGCATATAAATAAGTAAACATAAAAGTAAGTTCAATGACTTTTTTAAATATAGTCATTTCAAGACTGAACTACATATTGAGGGAAAATAAGGGCTTTTTATTTTCTCCATGTTGTCTGTCCTTTTCCCCAAGTACTGGTCAAAGATTGCTCAAAGAAATTGTTTTGATCAGTGGCAGACTAGACACCAATATTAAAGGACAGGCTTCTGAACAAGAGCTGTAATGTACAGGGATGTATTCACATATGTGATGTCTTTTAAACATCAGCATATTTTAATGATAACAAAAGTGTGATGAAAAAAGGAGCATAGTTTAGAAAAAGAAAACTGCGCAAAAAAAAGCAGGGAATTCTGAATGACATTTTATGATTCATGTACCTATAAATGTAGTTAACCATGAAGAAAGAAAGAGTTACAGGAAACCAAAAAACCAAACAACAGCTAGTTTAGGAGAAGAAAAGGATGGGATGTGTGAAAACTAGACTGCTGCCTAAGAACTACAGACACTCCATTAATAAAAAAAAGGAAATGAGACCGGTGACAGGAAAAAAACCCTACAAAACCAACAAACAAACCTCAAAACAAAACAAAAGTAAGAAAAATAATATTATATGCCTGGAACCAAAAGGAAGTTAGTTGAAAAGATTAATAACACAGTGGTAAAGATAGTCAAAGATGAATTTTCTAGGGCAAGTGGTAATTCAGCACCATTTGTTCTCTGCCTTGGAATTCTCAGGCAGAAACTGGCATGCTTTAAGAAATCTTTCTGCTATCTCTGGGTTCACTGAAAAAGCAATCAGTATATTGGTTTTGCTATCTCTGTCTCAGCAGGAGTCTCTGTTAAGACATTCTCAATGAACTCTCAATGAGAATGAAAACTTTAAAAATTGTAAAAGATAAATTAATGTTAACATGTCCCAATGTTTCCTGTTTACCATGGGGTTTTTTAGGGGCTTTCTTGACAGTATTATTCTAAAACTCTTTGCAGTTCTGTAATAAGTCCAAAGACTATTTTAACTATCTTACTAACTTATTATTTTGCTTATAGAATTAAAACTATACAGTCAAGAGAAATCAGTGTTTCTCAGTATAAATTTTCTTATTCTATCCAAGCTAAGAAACTATTACATATATATACACATCTCAAATCATACTAGTACATGGATAAAGTTACTAGATACATTCAAACATGCAGGTTGAACAAGATAACCATGGCAGACCACAAACATAAATATATCTCCCCATAAAATGTAAAATATCAAATAATTATTCCATTTCACTTAATCACCTTCCAGTAGAGTTGAGAATTTTTTCCTGACCTAACTAAAAATTATTCCATCTACAATTCAAATCTATGCCAATTTATTAATGAACTATTATAAATGCAAGAAATACAAGGAAAAATATCACGTCCCTAAAATACAGATTCCACTCAAAAAAAAACCCCAAAAAAGCGAGGAACGCAGCACTGAAGACTACTGAGGTATTGGAAACATTTTCATGCTTTTGAGAACTACCTTGTCATAAATCATGTAAAGGTAACCTCCGACTAGAAGCATCACAGATAAAGGACAATGCCTTTCCGAAAGGCTTTTCAACATATTAGGCAAAAAGAATGGTTCTTCAAAGGAACTAAAATTCTCCTCTCTTTCTAAAATGTCTCAGAGTTCAGACTTGATCCCTCATTACACTGTGGCAAGTTTTCTTTGCTGACTTTTTGGGACTCAGAATGACCATTATTAGTTTTAATTAAGACAAATAACATGAAGTCAACCACTCCTGCCAAACAAGCTCAGCCTCCATTTTGATGCACATCCTACAACTTATAGAAGAACTACTTTTTGACATGCCCAAAATCCCAAAATAAGGGTGACAATGGTGCATTAAAAAAAAAAAAA
>VXAK01002119.1:15073-61945 GCA_013399435.1 Arenaria interpres
AAAAAAAAAAGGAAAAAACATCTTCCTAAGACTTTATTTTAGATAAAGTCAGCCTCATTTACCTTTAAGGAAAAAGGCAGCACGAAAATTGTGCCCTGGCCGTCCTACTGGTATTGCCAGTCAAGCTTGAAACCATCAGTAATTGTCTGAGGATACAGCATTTTCTCCAGCAGACCAGAGGGAGAGCAGGATGTTCTGTCTACCACCACTCTACACTTAACAGGCTTTCTTGACCTCTCCAAATTAAAACCAGAAAAGACAAAACTATAGCAAGCAAGTCACCTGCATAAAAAACAACCCCAAAATGCCCTTTAATTGCTTCTCAGTTGTCTAAGATTTCAATGAGAGTTGGAGGAGAGAATATTTTTAGCAAACTAGTAGAACTTTTAAACAGTGCTAAGATCCTGGAGAGGTTTGAATAGCAGCAATGATTTAGTAACAATAGGCTGGATTTCAAAAGGAAATATAAATGTATTCAGAGTATAGAAAATTAATTAGCATGCTGTAAAATGGCTATTTGATAAATTACTAATGATAAAGAACTTCAAAGTTATATTTCTTATAGATCTTCTTGATTTCTCTTATACTGAATGTACATAATTTATTCTTAGATTTCATTGGTAATTATTTGATGTCTTTCTTATACAGCAATACCAGAAAGGATTCACAAACCTTGACAGCTCCGGTACTTTTAAACTGTCAACTTTTCTGAAGAAACTAGAGTTTAGCATTTCATTTTCCACTTTCTCTTTTAAAGTGAAATAGATTTTACATATTGTACCATAGCAGACGTATTTTGAAATAACTGTCTAAAATCCCCCAAAATAATTAAGGATTTCTGCTCCTATTTGGAAAATGTTCTTCGCTATTACACATAAACATTTTAACAAACAGCACTTAGATGGAGATGGAGGAATTGGGTTTACGTGGAAACAATATGAAGAGAACATATAACCAATGTTGTGCTTGAAGGATGGATATGCAGGTTGTGGGTGGATGGGCATGCCCCACGAGCCTGATCTGAGCTCAAGCACAGCACTGCTTATGTTGTGGGCCTCTCTGGCCTCTGAACTGCCTCAGCTGCCTCTGCAGGCTGGTGGTGAGACCCGCCGCACCTCCTCTGGCAAGGAGCAGCCATCGCTGGGAACTTGAGTCTTTAGCCTGAAACATGATCACGCATCGCTGAGTGGCACTAAAACCCCATCAAAGACTTTCCATCTCTAGCATGACTGCCAAAAGGCTAATATATCTAAGACTAAATTAGACCTTTTAAATTAAAATTTTTGCTAAAATTTTTATTGCCTGATATTTGACATAACGCTTTTGTACCACTGCTCATAACTCAACGGCAATAGAATCATTAAAGCCCATAACGAGCATCAAACCTCTGTCAATTCAAGAGACAGCAACAACAACTAACCCTTTCCAAGTTTTGAAGATGAGGCATTGCCTCTACAGCCTGTTCTGCTGTCGAGGAGCTCTTCTCATTATCTTTGATCAAAGGAAGACTGACCCATCCCATACCAGCTTTCAAACTAGTAAAACACAGCCTCTGCAGATGTGCACTATGATGGTGAAAGGCGATTGCTGGGGAATGCCAAAACCTTACTTTTAAGGATTTCCCCACACTTAAGTAAACTTGCACACAAGATGAAGATAAAAAGCGAGTAAGGATTACCGATAGACACTCTTCACAGAGAAAACAGAATAGAAGGCTTAAAAAATGCACCCAGCGTTAAGCATGTAGATCTTCCTTGGATGTTTCTATATGTTAATCTCTAATTATGCCTAAATTCTCTTAAGATTCAGGTGAGAGAAGTGGTGAGTAAAGGCTTCCAACACATGCAGAGACCTTTCTTCCAACTTGTGCCAGCCCAGTCTTCCAGTGTGATTTATTCTGGTTTACGAAAGCTTTTTTCTTTTTTATTCATACAGTAACATTGCTACAAGTTTCAGGAAGGGACAGAATTATATCTTTTCCTCTCTTTTCCTTTTTGTGAGAGTTTTGATCAGGATTTTGTCTTCACACTTACTTAATACATGTGTCCTTTCAGCCTGTTTTCTCCCTTCTGAAAATACACTATGTATTTAAATATTTTCAAAACAAGATTTCTAATCATCTTACAAGAAAGGCTTTGTGTGTGCGTGTATGAATCTCAGAAAGGTAACACAGGAAACCAGAGATGTTAATATGCAGAAATGCACACTAGGTCGAAGAGAGCAAAGGCTTGCTTCTGCATAAGCTTAGTTCTACATGATCATGCCAGATTTGAGACACTGCCTTGGTTTCAGTGTATATTACAATGAAATTTCAAATCACTCAAAGGAAAGTTAGAGACGACAGAGTTAGAATACGGAGATCACAGTACCATGCCCATAGCTGTTGACTAATAAATTCCTCCAGATTCAGTGCTAGTGACTCAGGTGACAGCACATTAAAGCAAGAGCAAGATCAAGCGATACAAGGTAATACAATATCAAACCTAAAACTGCTGTAAATTTTGGTGTCATTTTGATGACACCAAAGAAGATAACTCTTCAGTAAGAGAGAGAGGCAGCCATTCAGCCAGTACGAGTATTTATCTCATTTGCCAGAACAGTACAGCAGGATCCAATCTGGCATAATTTTCTACTTCATCAGGCTGTAGTGATTTCACTGGAGTTTTTTGCAGACATATATAGACACAAAGCTCTGGGAGCTCATACAGTTAGTCTTCATCTGGAGAGGATTTTCTCCACTCCTGTTCCCAATACAGGCAGCTGCTGATGACTGAAGAGGATTCAGTGCCAGTCATTTGTTCTGCTCAAGACTTTATGTCTACCGTTAGTTTTTGTTTTGCATCAAGATACATGTTTCGTACAGGCTGATATGTTCCATTACCTATCCCCCACCCCAAAAATGCATCTGATACAACAGTTATTTGGAAATTTGTGGAAAGCTGTGGTAGAATGGAGAAGCTATAGCCATTCAGAGGCCGGCAGACTGTAGGAACTCGCGATGACTAAGTCTACGTTCTGAACATGGTGCTACTTCTCATATAAGCAGCTTGTCAAGATCCTATCGTTAAAAGAGAAAGCCTTTGGTAGGCATAAGTTGCCAGTCACTATATTTTCAGAATTACCAAATAACAGAAGCCATTATAGAGAGTTTTAGAAGTATGATTTGTTGTTTTTTTTAAAGCTACAGTGTGCATTAGGAAGTCAAAAAGTAATGGCCAACACATTTATTAATAACCATCACATTCTGAGAGTGCTTCCTCTCCTAAAACAAAGAAACTCATTTTATTGTCACAAGAGGGTATAAAACTGTCTATAAACCAAGCATCAAAAAACCCATAAAAGTTATCTACCTTGCTTATACCTCTACCTTTACTTTTTACTGTGATTGACTGCTCATCTCTTGTACTAACATATCTTTTTAAAACATTGCTGTTGATCAAACTTTGCCTTCCCTTCCCCTCTTCTATTGACATTTGTTCTTTTCTTTCAATTTCTCTCTGATCATCATTGTCTCCTGGCTCTCTCTCATCACACTTATGAAATTTTCCCCCGTGTACTTCCTGGATGTTAAATAGATTGATATTCTAAGGTGTTTATACAGTAAATGGTGCCACTTTACCTGTATTAAATGCTTTATCGGGCCTAGTCCTTAAGCAGTCAAAGGTCCGTGTTTGCACTTAGGTTCATTCCATAAAGCACATCTGAGGTCAGGCACCAAAATACAGTCAGGAAACTTTGTTCAGAGATAATTGGTAGGACAATCAGAATATATGGGAACTTTTGATTTACTGCTGCTGAAGTAGGACTCTGAAGTGGGCTCTGTCTGCCAGATCCCTTCCTGAAGAAAGGGATCAGTGGCTTTCTCGGTGTACTTGGGAGGACTTTTGTTTTTAAGAAGGGCAGTGGTACTGCAGCTGCTACCTATTTTTCATATATTTGCTCAGAGTTTATGAAAGCAGATTCCCATCCTTGTGAACTGAGAGTAACCTCAGAAGCTTGAAGTTCTCACCCAGAACCAGACAGTGGCCAACATTAGTGAGGAATCAAATCTTACTGGCGTGTGCTAAACTGGGAACACAAAACTGACTGTACCCGAGAGAGCAGAGCAAGAGGAATCGCTACTTTTCTGCAGTGTGATGAGGACCAGCCAGGCACAGCAGCAGTGCTCGGTGCTGCAGAGTCCCTAGTACAGAAAGAAATCTGCTGCAGGCTTTTGATCAACCTGAAAAAGAGCAGCGCTGAGAAGTGGCCCAATCTGAAAGGGCCTACTTTGAAACACTTTTAAGGATGACCAGACTGATTCATGACCGGAGAACATACTTAAAAAACCCACAACACAGCTGTGATTTAGTATGTTCCCGGTATCTTCTAGTGGCTAGACGTTGTTCAACACCAGCTGTATTTCTCTCTTTTTTAAAGAAGCTACAGATGCTACCATTCCCTTCCCCAGCTTCACAAAGTCTCACTTGTGTTCTGGTTTAAACCTTTTTCTTTGGAACTTTCATTTGAGGGAGGTGGGAGGCAGGGAAAGAGGGGCGAACATTTTTTCTGGTTTTATCTTTCAGAGCAAGAAGTCGGTTGCCTTAATTGCAATTTGTTATCCTGTATAAAGGCTACGTTTAATTACAACTGTATGTATAAATACCTGCATCAATAATGACTCTTGCCTTTCTTTGCATTCTGAGATCTTAGATTTAAACCCCACTCTTCCTGGGACATTGCTTGGCTCAAAGTGAAGGATCTCATGCCTTTCCTACCTCTAATGAAGACCTGGCAACAACGAAGAGAGTGACTGAAAATAACAGTCTGATGATGAGAGCAAAGGATCAGGAGTTTAGATTTAGAAGAGTCTGATCCTAAAAAAGGGCAGCTGATAAACTGCGTAATGCCGACCTCCATTAATGATATCCTATTCTTCTGTGGCAAGAACAAAAAACTTCATTTGATTACGCAGCTTACCAAGATTTATAATAGGAACAATGGCTAAGGAGAAATTTGATCATAAACAGTGAGATATCCAGCATAAAACAGTTGCTGAACATACTCCTACAGCAAATAATGAATTATACAGTGCAGTGAAAGTCACCCTGACAAAATAAAATAAACATGCACTTCCACTTTATTCTGTTTTTAAGATCAGATATCCACTGTGAGTCTCCAACCTTCCTGCTAGAAGCTGAAACAACTCCCTCGAACCCCAAAGCTACATTTCTCCTTTCAGTTCTAGCGGGTCAAGATGGCTTAAGTTTCTGCGCTGATGCTTGTTGCACCAAGTGGACTGAAACTGATGTAGAAGGGTTTTTCAATATTAACTTAAAGAGCAATAAAGCGGTAAATGAAAGTCAACGCAGGTAAGTGTGAAGTGATGTTAGCCACTAAGAATGTAAAGACAAGGAAACAAAAAAGCTCTCATTAGGCTCGTGTACGGGTGATGTCCCCGTTCTATGAATACTGAGTGGTCTGGTCCCTTATCTCATGGACTGTCGGTGTAGAACTGGGAAGTAACAAAGAAGGACGATCACCTTCTTACTAGAGTAGGAAGGATGGGGGAATAGTACGAACAAGGTCTAGAAAGCTGTGGGTGACATAAGAAAGGTTAATGAGGCATTCACAATTTTCCAACAGAAAAAACAGAGGCATTTTATATTATATCTTGGCTGATCAAGGCAGACTAACAGTAAATGCACTAGTTTCTTATCATTTCCACAATTTTATTTTTTTTTTTAAAGTAAATCTGTATTGTTCTGCTCTCCTAGGACTTGGCATGGTAAATATTAAAAATTGTCTTTGGGAAGACAAAACCCAAACATTAAGTTCAGAGTTGAATTAAAGTGATTCATCAGTGCTTTATGCTTCATTAATTGCCCTGAGCCCATAAAAAGTATATTTACTTTTTTTAAAAATAAGACACTTGCAGCTGCTACCTTGAAGCATAAAGTTTATGAAATGCCTTTAACAATGGTACAGAGAATCAAATCTGGAATCCTGGGCTGCACAGGGAAGAGTGTGGCCAGTAGGTGGAGGGAGGTCATTCTCCCCCTCTGCTCTGCACTGGGGAGGCCACAACTGGAATCCTGCGTCCAGTTCTGGGCTCCCCAGTTCAAGAGAGACAGGGAACTGCTGGAGAGAGTCCAGCGTAGGGCAACAGAGATGATGGAGGGATTGGAGCATCTCCCTGATGAGGAAAGGCTGAGAGAGCTGGGGCTCTTTAGCCTGGAGAAGAGAAGGCTGAGGGGAGACCTTATTCATGCTGACAAGGATCTAAAGGGTGGGTTGAGGGAGGATGGAGCCGGACTCTTTCCAGTGGTTCCCAGTGACAGGACGAGGGGCAATGGGCACAAGCTGGACCATGGGAAGCTCCACTCCAATCTTAGGAAGAACTTCTTTGGGCTGAGGGTGGCAGAGCCCTGGAGGGGCTGCTCAGGGAGGGTGTGGGGTCCCCTTCTCTGGAGATCTTCAAGCCCCGCCTGGATGGAGTCCTGAGTGATGTGCTCTGGGCAGCCCTGCTTTGGCAGGGGAGTTGGATTGGAGGATCTCTAGAAGGTCCCTTCCAACTCTGACAATTCCATGATTCCATGATTTTATTGGATTCCCCAATGTAAAGCAAAAGATACAACCAATAGGTGGGAAAAGGGGGAAGGAAGAGGTGATTTGCATGCCACTGACATATCCTTCTAATGAGAACCCACCATAATGATGCCATCAGGATTTGCAGGAGCATGGCCATGAGTGTGACAGCACAAAACCAAGGGAAACGTGCCACCCCCACGCCTCTGCACATGATGGCTTGCGCTCAGCTCCCCAGGTTCTTCTCAGGAGAGCTGCTGCCCAGCCAGCCAGTCCCCCGTACCTGCTTGTCACAGGCTCTAACAATAATTTAATTCCACGGTTCCTACTTGACATACACCAGCACATGAAGTCTTTTGGCATTACTACTTCTGCCTAAGTTTTTGCTGGTTTTGGCTTCCCCACAACCTCACATTCCAACTCCCACCTGACTACTCTAGCTATCTCCCTGTGAAACACAGCCTCATTTACACAGCCCTGGCTCCCTCTGTAATTTCACACTATTTTTAGCAAAAAACCCTCAACTTCAAGATAATATCAAATTACTTGTATGTTATGAGTTTACCTCTCACAGCTTTCTCCCCTTTTCAGAGAAGAAAGATTTCCAGAAATCTCACTTCTTCTGAAACATTCCTGGATATGCAAGAACTTGATCCCAGAACTCAAGATGCAGGCCAACCTGCTCCACTATTTATTACACATAACTATTGGGTCTTTCTGAGCTATAACCACAGGTGTTAAACACATGTTTTCCACTCTGGCTAGATGTAATATTCTCACCTCACTTACAAAATCAGCAGAGTTTTAATATCGTTTATGCCAGTTTTGTGCATCATATCCCACAGACGCTTAGAAAGCTTATCCTCTGAAAGGGGTGCCTCATAACCTGACTGGTTAAATCCTGAATAAATAGTTTATACTTACAGTCAGGATAAAGGTCATCTCTCTGCCACCGGAGAGGGGCATAAGTAATTTTAATACATCAACTCAGTTTCTACTGTGTATCTTTGCAACCAGAAAATTGAGCTACTGCAGCTGCAGTATTTCAGGTGCTGCTCAGCATCACTATACACACCTTTCCCTATGAATACTCTTCATTGCAGGAAGTGTAAGCTATATGAGTGTAACACAGAAATACAGAATATTCAGGGCAGCATGCAACCTTACGTCCACTGCCTGGACGGAACCATATCTAACTTTTCACAAGGAATCAAACGCAAAAATCCTTTAAACTCCCCTGTTCACCTCACCTCTTCCTGTGCCCAAGCAATAGCATGGCTATTCTCCAATACATTAAGCTTTAAAGTATATATATTTTTTAAAAATGTTAGGATGGACTCTGAAAAACAGAATAGCACTCAGATTAATAGAGCTGCTACGTGCCTTACATGAAGTAAATTTTTAAAGTTTGAAAAATTCTCCTAAATACAGTTCAACTCGCATTCCTTTCCCAATACTGTTGGAAATAAAACCTATTTTTAAACCTATACAATTGCTAAAATACAAAACTGCTCAGTTTTCAGAATTTTGAATCTACAAGACATTCTTACCCAGGCATACAAGCAAGTTTACTTACAGTTGAGAATACTTTTCATATGACATGCCATAAATCATCACATACTAGTTGATGCCCCTTTACATTATGAAAGTACTGACATTGAGACCTACTAGAGCAGTGACTATTGCTTCATAAAGATTAAAAGAAGAGTAAGAACTAGATTTCCCTGAGTATTCCTTTCCTAATTAACACTGGTATTGTGAAAGGGGAGAAAGAACACTATTGCAATTGCAATTTCTGCTTTAAGTAACCAACAAACAACAGGGTTCAGAGAATGTGATATTAGAAGGGAAGTTTTTTTCCTTCTTCCCTTGTAAAAAATTAGGTAAAAATGAAGTCAGCCTACTTTACAAGCTTTTTCTGTTCTTCCGTTTCTATTAAAAAGTAGATGCTGTCTGCAAATTAGGTCAAGTTTAAAAGTCACAAACAATTAAAAAAAGCCCTTGCAACTTCATGTTCTTTTTGATAGAATTTTACAGTGTTTGTCAAACAATACAATTTATTATCAAGTAAGACCGACACCTTCTTAATTCTTTCTCATTCATACACCATATTTTAGCCAGTGGTCTGAAAAGCTAAATCTCCCTGGAAACAATTTAAATGCAAAAAAACCCCAACCCACCACCTTGTATCACTGGTCGGTGTAAAATAGGTATTGGCAACTGGCTGACCACTTTCAAGCAACCCTATTGTCTCTATTCAAATTGAACATTACACATGTAGAACTCCCAAAAAATTATTTAAAAATGTATTGAACTGTTAACGGCTCTATTCAGGTGCATCACTATGCTTTTTTCAATCAGCATGCATATGAGTGAATTTTTTGATTGTCTGGATGTTTGCACAAATGACAGTTTATCCTTTATACACCCATATACCAGTACAAACAGAATCTGACTATTTATACAAATATTCCCTGATCAAGTTCTACTATTATATCCACTGACTTTCCATAAAGTCAATGGATATTAATAAAGAAAAATGCAAACATACTTTCTGCTGGATCTCAAGGTTAGAGAATAGATATCCATATTTCATAGTTCTGAAATTAACTGCTGTGCCTCTTAGAACAATCTTAATATATGGCAGGGCTCTTTCTTTTTTTTTTTTTTTTTTAAAGTTATTGACAATAACATTTCAATCTCAGGGGACAATAGTTGTGTTTGGCATTTTACAGTTACATTTCAAAGCATCATGGCACAGAGAAAAGGACTGTGTTCACTCGTGTCCTGGTGCTAAAATGTACTACAAAGCAAAAGGCAATTCAGTTGAATCCTGAAGGAGGAGGGCATAATTTCATCAGTATCAGATATACAGCATACTGTAAATAAATAAACTTTTGATCAAACAGTTGTAGCAGAAGACAAAGAGATTCATTTAAAAAAAAAAAAGAAAAAAAAGAGAGAGAGCGAGAGGGAAGGGATAGAAACAGAGCAAATCAGTGACAAAGGGGAGTCTAAATTAAAGTCCAGGCTACCTTCTCCTTCCTTGTCACTTTACCTGCACCCAAAACCCACACTCACTACATCTAATTAGAAAGTTTTTGAGCTGATGAAGCACTTGCTACTTCTCACTGACTTCAGGAATACATACCACTGAAGACATCTACTTGACGCAACACAACTCACATCCTGTTGTAAGTCAAAGCACTACCTAATTTCTCACTTTTCACTCTGTAAGAACCCCAAAGTACTTTAAGTTCAAGGTTCTGCATTTTGCAGCATTTTCTTCAGTGACCGCTTACATGAATAGCTCTTTTCATTTAAGTCAGTAAATATTTATCCTTTTTCCCTGACATTCACTGTCTCTCCCTTCCCTCTCCACCTCCAAAAGAGTTTAGCCAAAGTTTACCGTGCTCAAGGACAGATTCTTGGAAATGTAGAGGTTAACTTAGTGATGACAGAGGCTTTATCATTTTTGTTTGTTCACAGTTTTTCTTTAGAAGGATGACTCTCGGCAGCAAAGAGAAAATACCCATTTGCTTTTGCCTGGCTACTGCACTACTGGTAAGCAGAAACAGCGCAGGCTGAGGAAGGAGGAGAATGGTCCTTCCTCTGAAGCAAACCTACTCCATTGGGAAAAACAGCACAAGAGAGAGGGCAAGCAAGGAATTTGCAATAGTAAGAGAGAATGAGAGGTATCTGAGAAGAGTGTGAGTGTACTCTTCAGTGGGTAAAAAACTGGCTGGAAGGCCGTGCCCAGAGAGTTGTGATTAATGGGGTGAAATCTTGTTGGCAGCCGGTCACCAATGGTGTCCCTCAGGGCTCAGTTCTGAGGCCAGTCTTGTTTAATATCTTTATTGATGACCTAGACAAGGGGATTGAGTGCACCCTCAGTAAGTTTGCAGATGACACCAAACTAGGTGGGAGTGTTGATCTGCGTGAGGGTCGGAAGGCTCTACAGAGGGATCTGGACAGACTGGATCAATGGGCCAAGGCCAATGGGATGAGGTTCAATAAGGCCAAGTGCCGGGTCCTGCATTTCGGTCACAACAACCCCAGGCAACACTACAGGTTTGGGGAAGAGTGGCTGGAGACCTGCCCAGCAGAAAAAGACCTGGGGGTGCTGGTGGACACCCAGCTGAACATGAGCCAGCAGTGTGCCCAGGTGGCCAAGAAGGCCAACGGCATCCTGGCCTGTGTCAGGATTAGCGTGGCCAGTAGAAGTAGGGCAGTGATGGTGCCTCTGGACTGGGCACTGGTGAGGCCTCACCTCGAGGGCTGGGTTCAGTTCTGGGCCCCTCACCACAAGAAGGACATTGAGGTGCTGGAGTGTGTGCAGAGGAGAGCCACCAAGCTGGTGAGGGGTCTGGAGAACAAGTCCTGTGAGGAGAGGCTGAGGGAACTGGGCATGTTTAGTCTGGAGAAGAGGAGGGTGAGGGGAGACCTCATTGCCCTCTACAACTCCCTGAAAGGAGGCTGGAGAGAGGTGGGGGTTGGCCTCTTCTCCCAAGGGAATAATGACAGGAGCAGAGGAAATGGTCTGAAGTTGGGGCAGGGGAGGTTTAGATTAGATATTGGGAAGAATGACTTTCCTGAGAGGGTGGTCAGGCACTGGAGCGGCCTGCCCAGGGAGGTGGTGGAGTCACCATCCCTGGAGGTGTTTAAGAAATGTGTAGACGTGGCACTTCAGGGCATGCTCTAGTGCCCGAGATTGTTGGTTTGTGTCTGTTTGTGGGTTTTTGTGGGGTTTTGTTTGTTTGTTTGTGTTTGGGGTTTTTTTTTGTGGTTGTACTCGATCTCAGAGGTCCCTTCCAACCATGAAGATTCTGTGATTCTGTGGTAGGCAGGGAGCAGGGACATAGCTGTACTTTAGTGGTGACAATAAAACTTTTTCCAAGGGACCCAGTAGAGACTACCCAGAAACTTCTGCAGTCAAACATAGCCTGTAAGTTTTAATCTACATAAACCTTAGAGGATGTAAAAATTCATAGTCCTTACATAATCGTAAAACTTAGTTCCAGAGAGACTCCGACATTATAAGATCAAGCATTATGCAGCTACGCTTGCAAGTCATCTGTCCTTCATTTCTCCAGCCATAATTCTACTTCACATAAAAAGATAGGAAAGTCCTACATCAGTGTTAAAGCAACAGCATCTCTAGGTTTACTGTGTCCTGGTTTTGCTTTGTGGCATGAAGGAAGCCTCTTTTCCCCAGTCTACCAAAAAAAACCACTGTCCACCTTTTCTCCTACATTGGTATTCTGCCCTCCTCAGTCTCTTGCTGTAAAAACAGGGTTATAAATTGATTGTACAACCTTATAAATAATATTATTCCATAAACATACAAGACCATACAAGTCCATGCATTTAGCCTTGTTCCAGATAGTAAAAGTTAATTTGACCATGAATACATAACAGGACCCATATCATCCTGTTTGGATCTCCTATCTTGTCTTTCCCACTTCCTGTTCAAAAAAGTCTTTGCTCTCCTGCCATTTCCCATGATTGGTGCAACTCAGGAGCATTCCCAACTCAACACTGTGTGCTTCACAGTGGAGTGTTGAGTTCGGAATACTCCCGAGTTGCAAGGAAGCTTCTGCTTCCCGGTCCCCATTCCATCCCTCATTCATCTGCTCTTTGCCTTTCAGTCCCTGCATTTTCTTTCACAGCAAAGCCACCTCTTGTTTCTTCACTATGTTCCATGATCCAGCTTTCTTGTTCTCTTGTCCATCTAGATTTCTGTTTAAACTCAGTTTCCCTCTCCACATTTTCCACTTTTCCTCTGCTGCTCCCTGCTGAAGCCAGTACAGGCCGCATGGACACACAGCGGGAAGGATCACATAACTTTGCAGTTGGCTTTAGAGTATTTTGTGACGTGGGTTTTCATAAGTAGCAGTTTCCATGTTAAAATGATGCTTTCTGGAACAGGAGAAGAGCTATTGCTCAAAGCTTCCTTGGGGTTACGGAGGCATCCTCATGTTTTATGCTAAGACACTGTTAGGTTTCAGCTTTCCCACACAGTTCTACTTTATTGGTAAATATATTTTTTCCCTGAATAAAGACAAACAAAAGACACCCTTGTTTAGAAAAAGCAAAAGAGTTATTAAGAATCCAAGTGTTCATGAAGCATTAATATACAACAAATACAGAACAAAGCTGTGTTGCATACCAACACAGAGGTTTTTCAGAAACTCTCAATTAAAAAACAGAGCAAAGAAAGGAGAATTTGTTCTTCAAATGTAAGTCTCTATAGCAGGCATTCCATGCTTACAAAAGTCACATATTTTCAAAGCCTAAATCAGCATGTCTATGTTGAGCAAAAGGACTGTTTTTTACTTGAATGGTTACTTCAATGTAACATTGAATTTAAGCAAAACTCAAGATAACCTGTACCTTTCTGACAGAGAACAAGCTTTAATGGTGCCTCAAGAAATACGGCATAGCGATGAGCAAACTGGTTCGGGTTTATTACACTTTTCCCCAGCACACACAAAACCAATATGACAAACTACTGATACCTTTTCCTCAAGCCAAGAGATTTAGTGATCACATTTTGCTACAGCGTGGGCCTGGAAACTGTTGGCATTCTGAGAACTTTAGCATTCATACCTGCTTGGGAGGGGGGCTGTGAAAGAGGTTCATAATACCACTGATATCTTGGTTCCAATTGCCCGTGCCTTCAGCTAATTAGAATCCCTGCATTTAAGCATTTTTCAGCCTGAAAGTGCGAAAATGTATGTCTTCTCTCCATCAATCATTAGATTACAAGGATACTTCCCACCCATCCTATGGAAGATGAAAAATTGTTGTCACCCAGAATATGCAATTAACTGACCCTGTTGTCAAGCAAACAATCACAAAAAAAATTGCAAAGAGTAAAGCAGTTTAAAAGCTTACAAAGAATGAGCAAAGAGCTGGCACTATAGTCTAGTGACAAGTAGAAACACATTATGAATAAACCCAAAGGGCAAACTGGAAGTCAGTAGCATTTCAATACAAAATACACATGAAAATCTGAAAGAGTGCGAACACAGGACTCAGCCTTAGATGGGGACACCTGTATCGGTCATATTTCTAACATTCTTAACTATAAATGTAGGCATATACTTCGGATTTATGTCTAAATATTGTAGCCTAAGGAACTGCACATTATTTTAGGTGATGTTAAAAGCAAAACACACAGCAGAAGAAGCCTCCACTCTCACTTAGAACCATAGAATCATCTAGGTTGGAAAGGACCTTCAAGATAATCTAGTCCAATCATCAACCTAACTCTGACAAAAAAAATTCGCTAAGCCATGTCCCCCAGCACCATGTCAACCCATCTTCTGAACACCTCCAGGGATTGTGCCTCAAACACTTCCCTGGGCAGCCCATTCCAAGGCTTAAAAACCCCTTCAGTGTAAAAATGTTTCCTAATCTCCAATCTGAACCTCCCCTGGGGCAACTTGAGGCCATTTCCTCTTCTCCCATCACCTGTGACTTGGAAGAAGAGACCAACCCCCCCTGGCTACACCCTCCTTTCAGGGAGTTGGAGAGAGCGAGAAGGTCTCCCCTCAGCCTCCTTTTCTCCAGGCTGAACATCCCCAGCTCCCTCAGCCTCTCCTCACAAGACTTGTTCTCCAGGCCCCTCACCAGCTCCGTTGCCCTTCTCTGGACCTGCTCCAGCCCCTCAATGTCTTTTTTGTGGTGAGGGGCCCAAAACTGGACACAGCGCTCGAGGTGGGACCTCACCAGTGTCAAAATACTTAATAGTAAAATGAAGAAATTCATAAAACCCCACCTTTTATGTTAGGGATGATTTTGGTAGAAATCCCCAAACCTTGAAGAACAGATTTATATTTGACTGAATATGCCTTTTCCATCTATAGCTCTCTAACCAGCCTGAGGGAGTTCAAAATGCTCCTAATGACTATGTAACGAGGTTTACTCACCTCAACTGTCAAGTACAATTTCAGAACAAATCATCAAACCAATGCAGCTACTGCAACATTCCAACCTGACACTGATAATTATATCTTGTTGCTTATTTATAAAAAAACTTAATTGGCATATTTAATTTGTGACTGTATTGGACTAAACTTGCATTCTTGCATTAAAAATCTCCACGTGGTACAACTGCTTCATTAGCTTGTCCTTAGTTAACTTTGTGTATTCCTCTTTCATTTGACAAACCTATTCTGTAGGATTTTCTGCAGAGAAAGATGATGTGAGCTTTTCTGACGTTAACTGCATTTCAACAACTGTAAAGATTTGGGAAAATTATTGCATACTTGCTGTCATGAGGAAGCCAAAACATTAAGCTCTGTTTCTCTAGCCAGACTAAATTTTTAGAAAAGGAAGTTAAAAATAAGTCCCAGGTTTCATGACACACTTTTCGTTTTCTTTATCGTAGTGTTGGTTAAGTTTCCTGGAACGCTTGTTCCAAGTTCTTGCAAAACATACGTCTGGCCTGGAAACCTACTCCAGGGGCTGTGAGAGAGCAGGAACCAACATGTCAGACAAAGAAGCCATACGCCCTTCCCTGTGAAAATCCTCATGTCACAAATTGTGTCTAGAAATAGAATTCAAATGATTTGACAGTATCTTTGCACTACATACGGGGGAAAAGAAAAAAAAGAAAAGAAGAGGTAGGGGAGGGATGGAGAAGGACAATATAACCAAATTTGAAGAGCAGTGCTGCAAGGATCCTTCAAGGAGAAGGATAATATAACCAAATTTGAAGAGCAGTGCTGCAAGGATCCTCTGCAAGGATCTAAGTATTAGAAATAAAGATTAACAGTTTGAAAGACTTCTTAATTAATGTTACTGTAAAAGCACCAGATATGTTGGCAATTCAAGGTAAAATAAATCAACTGTTGAATTGCACTAAGACAGATGAGCCAAAACTGTTTTTTTCTTGTTTTTTCTGTTTAACGTTGGTTTATGACAACCAATCAAAGATACTGTCAGAATGAGGACGGAACTCCAAATTCTGGCATAGAAAACGTAACTACAGCTTTATTGTTTGATTTCAGAAGTTCCCATTCTCCACAAGTATTTAAAATGAATGATTGTAGAAAGGCAAGAACAGATCAAACATACAGGTGTCTCTGCTAGTCTTCTCTTATTCTTTGGCTCAAATGTAGCTTTAATGGCTTTCACACTAATAACCTGAATATTCTTCTCTGATCATTCCCAATTCTACCTCTTCAAAAAGAGATAGGAAGACCAAAACTGCACACAGTCTGTAAGACACACATTTCCGTGCTGTATCTTTGACGTTATAGAATCCTCTGTGTCTAAACAATCCCTAAAACTTGATTTGGAATTATTTTATGGTTACTCAGCACTGAGCTGACACTTTCACACAAGTATCAGGCATGAACCCCAAACACTGCTCCTTAGTCTGTCACTCTAAACTGAGTCCGGATTTTTTAATCTTCCTTCTTTGCCTGTGCACCACTTTAGACATATCCTGAATATCATTATGCCATTTTATACAATACAGTGTCATAAGGCTCTTTCTTCTACAGTTCTTCAGTTGACTAATTTGATTTATTCAGCGAACTGCTGTTCATTGCACTGATTAGTCCACTTTTAGGGCATTCAAGAACCTAGCAGTTTGTAGAACTTCACTACTGATCTCCTGTTGCAACAAATATTTAATGGTTTACTATTTCTTACCTTTTAGCTGCTCAATTTCCTTAAAAGTCTGTTTTATGGGACTCTAATTTTGGAAATTAGAGAAGCTTCCATCAATCCCTTATCCACATAACAGTTAATTCTTCCAAGCCTTGCAATAGGTTTTAGGGTACAATTTCTCTTAAAGAAAACCCAAACATGCTGACGGTTCTTAATTAGGGCCTTATTTAGCTGCATATTCACCAATTCTGTTCTTAAATATTATTTCTATTACCTTATTTGATAAAGCAAGACATCAGTCTCGTGGCTGGTAGTTTCCTGGACCTCTCCTAAAACCTCTTCTGGCATCACAGTAATGTCTTAAAACTGACTTGGCATTGAAGATGCAGAAAATATCTAATGTTCATTTTCTAAGTTTATTCAACTACCATTGACAAAGTCTGTTCTCCAAAACCATCTCTTGAAGACTCACACTCAAACGAAGGGATCCAGCCTAAACACCTCCTCAGTTTTTTGTATGTGAAGACAGAATAAAGAGCGTAAAGATGTAAAGACTGATTTCAGTCTCTCTGTAATGTCCCTGGCTTCGCCATTACTCCTTTTTTACCTTTATCCATCAACTTTATGGACTTGCTCACTGACATCCCGCCCTTGAAATACAGAAGAAAAATGTGTCATTAGATTAGACATATTTTGCTAGTTGTTCTTCAAAGCCTTTTTGACCTGCCTTATGTTTTTATGGTTAGCCTGCCATAGTTTTAGAATTTATCATCTTTAATTTTCTTCATTTGGACAATATTTAGCTATACCAGTTTCCTCTAGCACTTTTTGTGGATGTTTCTAAGTACTCTGCAATGATAGACATCCTCTATCATTGCTGCTATCGATTTGTAGAAAAGAGCACTAAACGCTCAGAGAGGAACGCACCTGTCTTTCTAGTCTTGTGATAAGAACAGCCAGAAGAACAGACTACTGGTTTCCATCCCCGCTTGCAGAGCGGTTTCCACAAATTATCAACAGTTTTTAAATGCAAATATGAGTAAGTTAAAAAACGGGGCCAGGAAACGTGTAGCTCATTAGGTTCTTCTCCTCCCTTTCCTGGTATATTCTGGCAACTGCTGGAGAGGGAACAGCAGAGGGCTACAAAGATGATGAGGGGCCTGGAACATCTCTCTTACAAGGAAAAGCTGAGGGACTTGGGTCTTTTTAGTCTGGAGAAGAGAAGGCTGAGGGGGGATCTGATCAATGTTTATAAAGACTTAAAGGGAGGGTGTCAAGAGGATGGGGCCGGTCTGTTTTTTGGTGGTGCCCAGTGACAAGACAAGAGGAAATGGGCACAAACTTGAATATAAGAAGTTCCACCTAACCATGAGGAGGAACTTCTTTCCTGTGAGGGTGGTAGGCTCCTGGAAGAGGCTGCCCAGGGAGGTGGTGGAGTCTCCTTCTCTGGAGACATTCAAACCCCGCCTGGACACGTTCCTGTGGGACCTGCTCTGGGTGGACCTGCTTTGGCAGGGGGTTGGACTAGATGATCTCCAGAGGTCCCTTCCAACCCCATATCATTCTGAGATTCCAACATGTTGTACTGAGTAGGAAATGCAAAATGCTTGTACTCTTTCTAGGTGCAAATTTGTATCTTGACAGTCTATGATACTTGATACCTGCCAAATATAAAGCCATGGGAGATTAAATCAACACCGTCAGGCATCACAGTTGGTATGCTTTATAAACAAAAAAACACCAGGCAGACTAGCTAATTTGGAGACTGGGCTTTGATCACATTGAGAAGAAGAGAGCTATACGTAACATGACAAATAATTTATCAATCTTGGCAGTAAAAAGCAGTCGCTCATTAACTCCCTTGCTTTGCAAATACTTGTAAGGTCTGTGTTTGCTTTAATTTCATATTCAACTGCCTTGCTTAGAATATTCAATAAATACACCTTATATTAACCTTACTGCTTCTTAAATCATTCTTTTTTTTTTCTGTGTTAGAAAACAGAAAGTACACAAAATTGAAAAATATCCTGATGATAACTTTAACTCTCAATAACTGTTATTATCTTTGCAAAAGCCCTGGCTAGCTTTGCACTTTCCAAGTCAGACACTGTACACACTTATTTTCAAATATTTTTGTATTCAGTAAGAATTCAGGAACTAAGGCAAGAGGTTTTCTTTTCAGTGAAATGGAACTTTCTAATACATTTCTAAGGCAGTATTTTTAAACTATGCACTTGTGCTTAGGTCATTGCCAGGGGCTTCAGCAATTATGAAAATACACTGCTACTGTTTGCTCTTTTTCTGTTAAATTCAAGTGTTGGAACATGAAGGAAGAGAAATAAGTTCAGCAGTGAGGGCTGGTATCTTGCCTATGAACAAAAAAGTTACTGGTGATTTTCATCAGGATATTCTTCCTTTTCTTAAACAAGCTCAAAGAGAAAACAGTTCAGAATGAATTCTGGTTATGTAGCCTATTTTTCTAATTGGCTTCATAATCAGCACATAATTACATTTTCAGGGACAATTTGTCTTCTTCTGTTTCCTACATCGACAGGAAAGAGCCTAACTTTCTGGCACTGCGGTTAGTATCTCAGAAGAGCGGATTTGAAGTTGGGGACGTGAAAAATGAGAGTACCAAGTAAAGAAACCAAGATACCACAGAAAAACTAGACCATCCTAATTTGAGAAGTAACCTCAAATGAATCGAAAGAGAACTGCATCACCAATATCTGCAAGTATCTTGTATCGATTTGAGTGGGAAAAGCTGAATTGAAAGATGATGACATTGTCAATAGATGTTGCTAGCTGACAGCTAAATCCTTATTCAGTGGAAAGCAAAGACAACTCTTGGACCAGTTAGACAAAAGACGTGTGTGTGCTTGATAACAATCCATCTACAGAAATTTGTTTCAAAAAATAATGCTAAAACCTCATCCATATTTCACAAACAACTCCATCCCACCCCCAGGTTACAATATTCGTTTTAAATCACAATCATAGAATTGTCTGGGTTGGAGCGGACCTTTCAGATCATCGAGTCCGATCATCAACCTAACACTGACAAAACCCATCAGTAAACCGTGTCTCTAAGCACCACATCTTCCCGTCTTTTAAATACCTCCAGGGATGGTGCCTCAACCGCTTCCCTGGGAAGCCTGTTCCGTTATTTGATAACACTTTCAGAGTAAAAAATTTTTCCTGATATCCAATCTGAACCTCTCTGGGGCAACTTGAGGCCATTTCCTCTTGTCCTAGAACCTGTTACTTGGGAGAAGAGACGGATTCCTGCCTCTCTACACCCTCCTTTCAGGGAGCTGTAGAGAGCGATAAGGTCTCCTTTTTAACTACTGTAACATAAGAAATCTAATTTAAAGTCTGGCAAAGAACAAAGTTGAAAATGCTAATAATATTTTCTTAATGGACCTACACCTGTACACATACATTTTTTGAGTCTCTTAATCTTTGAAATGGAAATCTTAGGAGACCAAAAGTTAACATGCAAAAAACCCTAATTACTACCCAGATCAATCATGTTCCTCGTGTTAGTCACAGCAAATTTTAGAACACATGATAGAATACAGATTTATTGCAGTCATCAGAAGTTTTATTCAGTTGTAGACTCAGGTTGTGTATTTGGAGCGTGATGGAAACGATTCTTCCACGCATCATGAAAAAAGATTTTACTCTTAAATAAATTAAAATCCATTGTGATTATACTAATCAGATAGAAATGATAGAAACCCTCCTACCCTTCTTCAGAAAGTTACAATGGTACTTAAATCAATCAGGGATTTTTCTTTTCCTTTGGTTTTATTTTTAAATTTAGAGGTGTGCTTTAGCTGCCAACCTAGAGTCTGTTGAGCTGATTTTAAGACACAGAAAGCAATAGAGACAGGGAAGGTCACAGACTATTCAAAAGCAGTTTATTCTGGAAAGTCACTCACTGTAACTTCTTGGTTTTCCTCACCTCATTTCAAAATTTTAATTTCTCAGTCTAGGAAATTCTGACCAGGATGTGGGGGAAAAAAAAAAACAAAAAAACAAAAGGTTGAATTCTCATAAAGCGTTTAACAATTTCCCACTTGGATGCCCTTCAAAAGCAGTACTGCTGAAGGGAGGCAGCGGGAATGGCTGTACCCACCCATCAGCTTCCTGCGTGGACGAGCAGAACCGCGTGCAGCCTGCCCACTGCCACACCAGCAGAAATCTGCGTCTTTACAGACAGCTTTGCAGCCAGAGCAGAAGCGTAATTTAATGCAAAACCTGAGCTTAAAAATAGCATTTACCTAACAGTTGTGCTCCAATGATTATAAATATGAAGTTAATACGTTTTCCTAAATGGAAAATGCTATTTCAAAATTTAGTTAGTAATATAATTTATCTATTTTTTAACTTTGAACTATACAGTTATGGATCTGAATGCAAAGGAATCAAGAACTGAACAGCAGTAGGGTGCATTAGAATATTTTTTCCTTGAAATACTGCACTGTTGTTCCCTTGAGCCTGACCGGACTTTCAATTATGAAATCATATCTCACCTCATCATCTGTCATCTCTTGGAAAAGAAAAGCATGTTGACCTCTGAAATAAATAAAATCACTTCCCACTGCTTAGAAGGATGAATTATTTATTTTCTTCATTTCCATGGATGCAATGCACTTGTGTAGAGCAGTTGCTTACATCTCATAGGCCAACGCTGTATTATGCCCAGCAAATTACATTTCAAGAGATTACACTATGCATTAGGCAAATACTTTAATACTTGAAGAATTGTTATTGCTCTCCTTGCCACTCTTATCATTTTTTTTCCTAACACAAGTCTGAATGAAACAGTTACTAAGAATAACCTAATCAGGTTTGTATCAAGCTTGCTTAAAAAAGGTATTTTAAGTGTTTCGTAAGTGAAAGCTGCATATAACAGCAACCTGTACTGCTACAAAACTGAACTCATTTTTAAAGTAGGGCATCATCTAAAAGCAAATATTTGGAAAGAAAGCATTCAGAAATTTTGTAATGATCCTGTTGATTATGAGTGGATACTTCACAATCTCATCAAGTTAAGGCTTTATTAGTACAAATAAAGTTAGTGTGGGTATTGAAATGTTTTAATTTGAAATTAGTAAAGAGCAATGATTAACAATCCATTAAAAATGTAGTGGATTAAGCTTTGATAGCTCTGAAATATACAGAACAATGTTTATACTGCTGAAGCTCAGTGAAATGGGTCTTTTAACAGCTTTTTCAAATTAAGACCAAGAACATCTGTATCATTTGTATGACCCACACTTGCTTACCCTCCAAATGGTGCATGATACTTTCAGCAATTACTATAGCAAAAACTTAGTAATCACTTTTAAATAGCAAAAAAGATGCTTAAGTAAAAATCATTTAAAATATCCTCATAACACTATAGCCCACTGAAGCTTCAAAAGGCCTTTTTTGTTTTCTGATTTAAAAAAAATAATTTTGATTAAAGCAACTTTCAGCTACCTTAAGTCTTGAAAAAAAAGTATGTATGTAAGACTGGAAGATGACATACGTAAAAAAAGTGATCTACATTTTAAGCAGATGAACTTACAGAGCCTAAAAAGATGTTAAAATTGGTATACTAAGACACAAACATCTAGCTGAGGCTTAGAGTCTGCAAAACACATTGCAGTAAAATCGAGCTCATGACAGGAAGCATTATACACATTAGTACATTCTTGTAGGATTATATACAGCATTTACTTTCCATGAAATGCATAAAAACATGTGTGTGTGTGTATATATATAAGTATATATAATCTTTTAATCAGCATTATCATAACATTGAGGAGGAAAAAAGAGATCCTCTGCCTTTCATATGAGAGTTCTGCTAATGAACTGGAACTCATATATTAGTGTCAGCTTTATGAGCTCATCTAAACATTGTTTGTATCTGGTGTTATTCACACAGTCCAGAGCAAAACAGGTTCAGAAAATCAAAGCAAAAGACCTTAAGATAAAATTAAATAATACCCTAAATTAATTAGTAAAACAGCAGTCTCTGGCAAAAGCACCGATAAACTTCTTATGCCTACTGCAAGGAAGACTTCCAGAAAAGAAATGTCATTCTCAGAATATTATTTATCTCCCAAATGGGAACTTGCAAGTTTAAAAGCATATTGTAAATAATCACAACAATTAAAGTAAGTCCTGACTTCTGTACTTCTACCTTAGAAAAATGTTTTAATAATCTATTAAAGGGAAGCAACAATTTTGCACACACTTGTATTGTTTACCTTCAACTCTAGGTCAGTAAACATTTTAGTGAAGTCAACTTATTACCAAGGAACATAATTTTAAAAAGTAAGAGACTTGACTGCAAGATTACTTATAGTTTGGAAACAGCAGATCACAGTATAGATGCATTTTTCAATTCTTTCTGTGCCTTTACTGACTCTTATTAATGCTGATGGAATAGTTTCAAACTAGCAGTTACTTTAATTTAGAAATGGATATTATAATCCCTTTTTTTTTTCAGATAACTGCAAATATTTGATTTTTATTTCTATTAGAAAAATGAATCTTCATGTAAAAGGTTCTAGCTATCTTAGTTCATCTTTACTCCAGCTTTGATCTAGAAAGGAGCCTCTAGCTATGTTAACTTAGGAAAACATGTGAAGCAAAAGAACAGTCTTTGCACTAAAGGCACGGCCCCATCTACAACTAACTGCTGCGTGTTTCCAGCACCCGTTTTATGCAGTTATATACATATAGGTGTGACACAAATAAGCCACTCACTGATTCAAGAACCTAAAAAAGAAAGATCTCCAAAACCCAGGAGAAATACTGAAGATGCTCTACCTGCAATTATAAAAACTGCAAGGACAAAAAGAAACCTGTTTTCAGAATCTGGGAAGCTGGCGATCGTAGTATTTTCCAAGACTTCGAGATTCAGAAATGTGTTAGGATGCCAGAAAGCACAAATTCTATATCTCTCTCAAACGATGGAAAGCAGGAGCATTCCACTTTATGAAAATTCAGTAATTCAAATCAGTCCCAAGATTTCCAAACAATTTATTTGTTCAAATGCTTCTCTGTGGTACCGTGTCAGATGTGTTAGTGTGCATTTGAAGAGAAGGGGAGACAGAACGGGCATGGTGTTAAACTAGAAGGGAGTTTGCATCCATTTCTGTCCCGTGGACATCTCCTGTCATCCCAGCAGTAATTTGGGGATGTAGGCTGGAAAATGCAAACAAACATAACCCCAAAGATGACAGAACAGACATAGAAGACAGCGCGTTTCATTCTGAAACAAAATTCAATGCATACAGTTCCTATGACAGTAGTGCCAAGCCCTGATCAGCCATACCAGTTTATGGGAGAATAACTGGAACAAATGGTCTAACTCGTTATCTGACACACACTGCGCCTGTAGGAGCAGCTGAAGTAAAATACGCTGCATCAGGTAACACACTGAACTTTTTTCCATGTTAAGCTTAAGACGCTTTTACCAGGGAATCTAAGTTTGAGAGCTGATCTTGATTGTTTCCTATTCAATCTCCTGATTTTAAGAAGAGAAGTTCATACACAAAACCACAGAAACCACTTTAAGAAGAGACACGCAATGCTGCCTTTTTCAATTCTGCTTTCTATTAAGCTAGAGTCTCTACACAGCATTTTTCTCCTACTGGATAGTAATAGAAGTTAAATTCTTGAGCTGTTTTCCCATTTCAGTGTCTCATCTTTTCTTCATTTCAACAAAGGTATCGAAACTTGTATTTTTTCTCAAATTCCAAACAAATTTTGTTAAAATTACAGTTTGTGAAGTGCTGGTTATTTACCCTTTGCCACCAAGATAGGGAAAGAGGAAGGAGAAAGATGTGAAAAACTCAGACAGACCACACGTGCTTTCGAGTCCTCATAGTCCACAAAAAGTGTGATGGAAAATACGGGCTTTCGTTCTCCCAGAAGATGACTGTTAGTGAGATCAATAATCTACAAGTGTTGCAAATTGATCACATGTACGGAGGCAACCAAAATATAACTAAAGCAAAGGAAGATGCAAGTCATATAGAATGCATTAATTCATACCTGTGTGTTTGCCTAAAGATAATGTGGACATTGAAGGTGTTAGAACCTGTAAACTGAAAAGCTGCATTAAGGAGAGGAAGAAGAAAGGATGGGAAAAATAGTATTTTCATACATCATTTTGAAAAACTTCCACTTTACATTGAAAGGAAGTTAATTGCTGCATATACTTATGTAAGTACATCAGCAAGTATATTTTAAATATTTTAAGAACACCGGGAAGCAAATTTACATATTGAACATAGGTGAATACAGGAAACTCAAACAGAAGTGTATTCCATCAAAAAAAGAGAGCTCCAAATAGTTATTCTGCTGCATCGTATGAGCTTGGTACACCTACACTTTCCTTTGTCCGAGGAAGGCCCATGGCCAAAGTAAGTTCTAATTTCCCTTTTCTATTTCTTGAAGATGTATTTTTCAAGTAAATTCAGTATCAGCAAGAGGTGAAAACTTTTTATACTTCAGTGATCCATTTATTCTCAATACAGGTACAACTCTCACTGTATGCTGTGCTTGAAAGATTCAGGTTGGGTTTTTTTTTGTTCCTGAGCAAGAAGTTGGCAATTTTAATACATATCACATGCTGATAACGTGAACAACTTCTTGAGCTACATCACAACGGATTTAATGCCACAGACATTAAAACAGACAAAAATTTGAAGGATGAATTTTTAACCAAGCTATTCTTATTTATGTGAGCTACTGAGGTTCATCACCTGGACTATTGACCACATAGGAGCGTAAATTCTGAGGTTTTGCCAAGTCCTTGTCGTGACATATTATTTTACGCAATTCCTGAATCTACTGTCTTTAGGTGAAGATAAATAACAAGAGTTTAATAGTTCTTCACTTGATCTTGAGATAGTCTATTCATTGCCAAAAAAAAAAAAAAAATACAGTGAGGCTACAGTGAAAAAGTCTTATATAACTGCAGAATTTTGGATGAGTCAATATTACAGAACTTGGCTCTACTTTTCAGTCTTCAACAGGAAACTATCTTTCAACGTGATGGGTCTCCAGTAGTCTTAAATAAAAACTGTAAGCATTAATACTTCACTATTTTAGAGGTGGTCAGGATTATAACTCAGCACCACAGTATCGCTGACAGGCACTCTTTTTCGTTTGTGCATTTGTGGTTAAGGAAAAAAGAAGGAATAAAAAAGGCAAATGACTACCAGAAGAATAAATTACTCACATAGTTTATGTAGAAGAATTAACTTCAGAAATAGGCAAAATAATATATCCACTTCAAATTACGGTGTGGGGAAAAAAATGAAATCACTTCTCCCCCACCCACCCCTTTTTAATGTAAAATAATGAAAAAATAAATGTAGTAAACGCAGTCCACTTCTGATTCTAAAAATGAAGTTCTTAATTTCTCTTTTTTATTTCAAAACTCAAGATTTTGAATTGTGAATTCCAAAATACTAAAATACATTTAGTAAAACTAGATGTCTTAGAGCCTAAAAGAACCTCTGTTAAAACCACGCTCACAGAAATGAAGTTGGCATGTGAAGCCTGCTCACCAGCTGTCACGTGGACACAGCTACAAGCTGCAGTAAGGGTGGTGAGCCTAGTACTGATTCCTCCAAACACCATGGGATCTCATGCAGACATAGGTGGGCTAATCAGATACAACTGTGGGAATGCCTAACATACAGAAGAGATGCGTAGTTTCAGACACTGACTGTTTTTCAGATTTGGAAGTCATGAGCTTCTACAAAGTTCTGAAATATACTCTACCTATATGAAAAGGGCTTGCAGAAGCGACAGACTCCAGAGGAACCGAAAAACCTGGTTCCAAGGTTAACTTTCAGAGGAACTACTAAAGCATTACATTATATGAAATTTGAAACATGACCTTCAGAATCAAAACCATGTAGCAAATTGTCCAATATCATACAGATTTTTTTTCTCTCTTCAATAGAAAAAAGAATAATAATTGTTGACTGGATAGTTCTTACCCCTCTAACCCCTCTAACCAAATGCTGAGGAACATGCATGAGGAACAAGAGGCACAGTCATGCTGAGGTTAATTCTTGCAAGACTATTTAAGATAAATATCTTATTTTCTATGTTGGAGTGTAAAGAAAACTCTGAGATTTCATCACTGAACTCTTATTGTTTTATTAATATTTTATTATGTATCTAAATTCAGAAAAGATTACTAAGTAGGTCAACGATTACGCTTATATATTCATTCAAACATGGGAGTACACAAATTTAAAGTGTTCTTAGGTTTTTTAACACAGCATTTCATTTGTTCACCCAGCCAGCCTTGAGAAGTCTGCATAGGATGAACTGGATAATTACTTCAGCCAGACCTCCCTATTTCTGCATTGCAGGCATTTGCCCTTAAGAACATCTTACTTTTAGAACTTACAACTTTCAGTGCTTCTTTTTATTTGTAAGATCAAAATGCACATGGTACAGCACCTTTAGCAATCAAGAGAGCCTACATCTCTCCAAAGAAACTCAAGTCAAAAGAGAGCCAAACTGATAAACTAAAAGGGCTTCTATTTAGCCACAATCCATTTCTGACAGTATGTGATTTCAAAGTGTATCTAAAGTATCTGATAATTCCTCTTTCCCCAGAGCTCAGTTTGGTGTCTATGTTCCTCGCACACTTCCTAGACAGTTCGAAAGTCTTAGAGTAGCCTAAAAGAAAACTAAAATATTCATGGAAAATATGATCTCCCTACACCCTTAGCCAATCCCCCTGCCAGATTCAGAATTGGGGTTTTTTTTGATACAAGTCCATGGCAGAAATCTCATGGGATAAGTATTATCAAGGATTCCACATCAAAGTTCTTCCCTTCATGAGAGTTCACGTCTCTCCTTGACATAGCTGGCGTTACTGAGGACCCTGTCTCTCTGGCCAGTGTTTACATTAAAGACACGCTAGTGAGAATGCTCCCTCCTCCCTGCAGGACACTAATCCTCGGACCCCTTGTGGAGAGATGATGCAGTCTAGCCTGCATTTCACCTTCACTACAAAGCTCGGCACAACTGGAAGTAGATTTCATCCTCCAGGCTTTGCTGAAACTTTCTTCTCACTGTCACAGAGAGAGAACTTTGAAAGAATCAAGAGATGAAAAGTCCTACAGCAAAAGAACACTTCTGAAGGGAAGGGAAAGGAAGAGAAGGGAAGGGTAAAAGAAAGTCTTCCCAGCCTCAAGTCCTAACGCTGTATTTTTAGAAATGACTGTTACCAGTTGTCTCTACATGTGGATAGAACTTAAGATTTATCATGTGCCCAGAAAAAATACCTATATTTTCTTCCCTACCACCAGTACTTCAGGCTGTCTCTTCTTTAAGATTCCATTTCCCTTAGAGTACTTTTATATCAGTGTAAAAGTAATTAAATTCCTCTCACCAACAAAAGAACTATTACTTTTACCAATATTTAGAAAGATAAATATATTCAAACTCATTCATTAAAAGTCTTTATTAAGTAAAATTGCATCCTTTCTAGAAATAGATGTGATATATGCACAATATTGGATATCTCATACTTCATAATCCTAACTTGAAGTATAATGATCTTTCCAGTATCCCCATCTATGTAAATATTAAGTGGCTGCATGCATAAAAAATTATGGTTACCAAGGAAACGATCTCTAAAGAGATTAGAGAAAAGCAAGTATGCAAGTGATCATATCTGTACACAAAAAGAAGAAACAAGAAATAGGGAAATTTGTTATACTGTTCCATGTCCTGCAATTTTTAAGATGTGATTTTAACCAGATCCACAGAAGACAATTTAGATAATCCCTTACGTTTTCCTTTAAGATATTATTCTATCCCAGTTTTTTCACTGAAATAAGTATTCTTATGTATCTTACACAATATAAATTAAATACGCTGTTAAATGTGCTGTTGCACTGCACGCTTTTAACACCCCTTTTCGCTTAATAGTTCTAAAAGACCATTAAGAATATAGCATGAATATCAGTATCCTTTTAGGAACATCCAGTAGTCCCCAACAATCAAGGGAAAATGTTATATTCTAGGATCTTTGCCAGTATTTGGTGAGTTCTCCAAATTAAGATAAAACCATCAACATTTGCATATTCAGACTGAAAACTAGGAAATCGGGAGAAACTGAGAATACTTGGTCCAAAACGCACACAGAAATTCTCAAGCATCTGAGGACACACTTTACACATGGCAGAAGCACTAAGTTGGAAAAGAACTGCTGTTTTCTAAGGAACAATATTCTGATTCTTTCATTCCTGCTTCTATCTTGAAACACAGGATAGACTTTTAACTCACATTTCTAAAGTGAGTATCTTCAGTACATTTTATCCCCTCCGAACTTTCCTGACTTATTTATTATGATACTAAATAAATTCTGAACACTGAATGGTTCTAAACACATTCTCAATTTATTTTTTTAGAGTTACTAGTACAAAACCTGCTTGTGACACACACAATGACTGAACTGCCATATGATTAGATGTTTTTGATACTTTACAATGCAGAGTTCTTTTGGTATTTGGAATATATGACAGTTTGCTACAACGCAAATCAAAACGTAAATAAGGATTGCACCTGCCCAGCTTTGAAGAAAAAAAGTGCCTCTACACAAAATTATGCCAAGAGAGGCTAAAGCACCTTTTTTCCCCACAGCATGGAAAACAGCGCCCCAAATCTGTAGGTTAAAACCTTTAATTGGGAAGCAGCTATTTCCAGCCACTAAGAAGGTATATTCTTGACCTATTCAGATATACCTCTTTAGCTATCCTTTTTGTCCTCTTGTAGTAAGAGGTGTTCATCCTCAACTGTTTAGTTATATACACACTGGCAGTGCTAGGAAAGTATTTAAGGTACTTCTGACTTCTGAAGCAGAGCTGAGACGATAAATACTTGAGAGAACTTGCTCCAGCTCCAAACTGTGTATACTCACTAATAGGAAAAAATGTGTTGCATCTTTCTTTTCAAGAAGTAAAAAGAATAACTATGCATGACAAACTGCTGGCCAGGCCAAGTCAAGCCACAGGGTAGCTTACTGTTAATCATGCATAATTATCTCAAGAGTATTGAGTAATCAGTTCACTCTTTACGACAAAGTGACCCAGTGACATCAAAGGAAAAAATAGGATTGGCTTATGAAGTCATTTTGTGTTTCCCATAACTGCACACCAAGATTTACTGGCTCCTTGGAACAAGACAAACCCCCTGGTCAAAGGTCTGAGGTGCATCACCCACTCTGGCTCACAGCTCTGCAAAATTAGAGGTATTGAAAGCGCAAAAGAGTGAGAACTACATGACACACAGCAGGAGGACTACTGCTTTACTCATGAGAAGGTGTTGCCTCTTGTTTCCACCAGGGTAGATGCGGGGATTTTTAGGAATGCTACAGTGGCAGAACATGAAGGGAATCCGGGATGACTACAGGCACTCTAGTTTTCTTCTGGATCAATAACCTGTTGTACCGTTTCAGATCTTGTTCCTAAACATGTCATCCTGAATGCTCTCACATTTTTGATCAAGTTTCCTGCTTGATTCTTATCCCCTGTTACCTCACTGCGCACCCACTTTTGCTTATTCTGTCCTCACTCTTCTAACTCACATATTTCTTTCCTTTCCACCCCTCCCATCCTACAACTTCCTTCACTTGCAAACACCTATCAGCACTTCAGATTTTTTTTTCTTTTACTTTCTAAAGCACACTACTTTCTTTACATCTGTACAGATATGACTGATTTGAAAACAAACCCGAGACCCACAGATAATGTTTGGCCAACAGTTCCTCTATCTACCTGTAATGTCCATGTAAGCAGAGATCACAATCAAAGGAAGAGTTTCTGAGACGCATCAAATCAAGAAAGAATTATTTTCCCTTAAATATGTATTGTCTTTTCTTAGCAGGATGGAGTCTGAGCATTCACATTATTTAAACATAAATACAGGTCAAGTTTGCTCAGGAAAATCATACATCATCCACCCTGTATGTTCTTTTCTCCAGTCTTAGGTGGTAGCTGTCATACTTTGCATTCATTATGCAATAGACCTTAAATGCGGATGCTTTTATTTCAACAATGTTTATCAACTAGAGGACTTTGCACCAGAATCCAATAGTGCGTCTCTCCTGTTGCAGTCCTCTCTTTGGGCCCGATCTCAGTGCCTGTTCTCAGAACTTATCACTGCTGGCGAGCAGTTACTTGCCTGAGGGAATCACACAGGAACCTCTTTACTTCCTGCACTAAGCTGAAGGAACTGTTAAGATGGCAGCGTTTGCAATTCCTGAACCTAAATCTGATAAACGCAGATAACAGAAAATACAAAGTGAAAAAATCAAAGTAAAATATCTCTGCAATAAAAATGAGGTGACCTAGTTAAACAGCCTGGCTCAATTGATCTTAGTTTCATTTGACTAAGATTGCCTAATGAAATTAATGAAAATGTAAAGGTTTTCTACTTAGTCAAGAGCATTAAATTGCTAAAGTAATAGACTTGCTTTAACCTCACTTTCCATGAAATGTCCCATCACCTGATCAACACCACTTCTATGCTCTTCAGACACAGTGCAAATACTTTTAGTATTATATATATTACAGTACTAAGAGGCTTACTGGACATTACATACATACATTAGGGTAGACTTACAGTTACAGTCTGTGATCTGTCATTCATTTACTTGTTTAAACTTTTTGAATATTTTGATGCGATTTCACACTTCATCAATCCCATTTTCTCATAAACGAGCTGTGGATGTGATAATATCGCAGACTTCTCACATATTAAATTGTGATAATTTTTGCAGATGAGTAAAATTTATTCCTTCTATCCCTCCTGAAATTTCTCTTTCAGATTTCACTGCAATAAGAGGACACCTGAGATACCGTTTTTCCTGCACTATCACCACTACATCACAAGAAATTCATATATAAAACTGATTTAAAGTTAGCCACCTATTGACCCTCTCAAGTTTTCTAATCATTCTGCATTGTTATGGCACACTAGATGACAGATTTGAAAGTATGCTATTAACAAACGTTGATAGATTTTTTAACATATCTAGACAATGTTTAAAAAGAAAAGAAACATTGTTTACTACACAGATATAGCATTATAATGAGATGAAAATTAAGGATTATTGACCTGAGAGGTAAATATTTGATGAAGTGAAATTAAAAGTCAGTATTTTCAAATTGGACAAAATATTTTTCCAAGTAACTGAACCAAGAACTGTTCATATTAGTAGTAAGGAACGTATCTGTCTGTATCAGGAGTACAGAATGTGTGTGTATGGACATTTCTTAGTGTGTTTGTGAGTGTATTTTACAAACTTCATAGACAAAAGGGTATGTGTATACACAATATATACAATTTACATATGTAGATTTTAACATGTCAATATATTCAGCTACTCATTTTCTTTCCAATTCAGAAACTTAGGAATTAACACATTATTTTTAAGAAAGGTCAATTTTCATTTCTTTACATTTTTCTTGTTATGATACTCATGCACATAGAATTCCCACAGATTTTCCTATATATCTTGCTTGCCTAGAAGTCTGAGTACAAAGCAATCAAAGTAAAAAATGCACTTCAAAAAGTTACAGGCTATCAAAATGCTTTTTCCTTGCAGGGCAGCGATTTGCACCTAAATAAAAGCAAAAGCAGGCCAGGCTTGCATTAACACTTCCATGTGTTCTTTATCAGGTTGCTGAGGAGAAGGACTGCCTGTGAAGGAGGTCTGGAAAGTTACCAAGTTCAAGCTTCTAGCAGTTACAGATACAGTGCAAATACTGGATCAGGGTTCAATGCATTCCCTTTGCATGAAATTCCACGCTAACCTACATATTTTAACCATGAGAAAAACATTTCCTTCCTTGATACAGCAGATCTAACAAGATGCGTTTAAAATCAGCATATGATTACAGTTATTGAGAACAGGGAAACTAAAATGGGCTAAATAATAATCATATGTCTGAAGAACCGATAAAAGACAAATCATGAGATAAAAGGCAATCATGAGAGCAATGGCAGATCTAGTGAATGTAAGAGACACAAATCAATATGATAAAACAAAATTAGAAGACAAAGGTGTCATGTTATTTCAACGTTTTTCAGAAGCCTCAGCATACACTGTCTGTAATTGAATAGAACTTGATGAAGGAGAAAGATGGAAAAGCATTACATTATTATGGAAAACAGTGTGTAAAAACAATGAATGTTTTGAATTTTCCTTTCTCCTTGGAGACTTTAATTAATACCATCTGAATGTGAGCAAGTGAGAAATCAAAGTTTGAAATTTGGCAGCGCAAGATAATATATTATAATGAGTAATAAGTAATACTGCATATGCAATAATGTGCATATATCTTGTATGCATATACTAATATATTAATAATATATTATAATTAGTAATACTGCATATGAGGAGCTTTTCAGTATGTGCCAATTTGACCATTAATATTCATATTTTCATGTCTCACTTCATACGTGAGGCAGTCTTAAAGGAAATAATGACACATGCTGAACGCAAAGAGTTTAAGCGGTGACAGTAGGTGGTGCAATGAAAATACACTTCAGTAAAGTATTTGTTTCACGTGCTACTCTCCATAAATAATAGAAGTAAAGACAGTTAGCTGCTGTGCAGTAGTTCTGTTCCTCTGAACTGTGCTGTTAACACTGATGTCTGGTTCTACTGATTTTGGTTTCCCAGATGTCTTTATGGGCTTCACTATCCACACACGTAACATGAACAGAGAAGTCAACCCAATATTCAGTTCCTTTGACCAAAAGAAAAAAAAAAGGAAAAGAAAAAAAAAAAGAACATAGAAAAAGCAGCACAATACTACATACGGAGGAAAGAAGAGTTTACGTCCTATCCCAGAATAGATGTGTAAAGCGGGTGGCGCCATTTCTCTTCATTTCCTACAGAGTGATACAGTTTACACAGATTAACTAAGGATAGCTACAGGTAAAATGAATCCCACCCTTGGTGATGAGCTAGATGCTTGAAAAGAAATAAATACTATGAACCTTTTTAAACAAGTCTGTGAGGCAGACATGTCTCTGCTGACAATTACAGGGTGTCACAGAATCACAGAACAACTGAGGTTGGAAGGGACCTCCAGAGACCACTTAATCCAGCATCACTTGCTCACAGCAGGGTGAGCTACAGCAGGTTGCTCAGGACATTGTCCAGTTCTGAATAACTCCAAGACAGAAACTCCACAATCTCTCTGGGCAACCTGTTCCAGTGATTGACTGCCCTAACTGCACAAAAAGAAAAGAAGAAGGAAAAAAAAAGAAGAATTTCATGCATTTCAATTTGTGTCAATCGCTGCTTCCCCTGTCAGTGGGCACCACTGGAAAGTCTCTGGCTCCATAGATATAAGGTCCCTCTGCTAAGGTAAGATCATCTCCTGAGCCTTCTGTTCTTAAGGCTAAGAAATCCCAACTCCCTCGGACTCTCCTCATAAGTGAGATGCTACAATCACCTCATCATCCTCATGGCCTTTTCCCGGACTCACTCAAGCAAGTCCATGTCTCCTGTACTGCAGCCAGAAATAGACACAGGACTCTAGATATGGTCTCACCAGTGCTTTACAGAGGGGAAGAATCAGCTCCCTTGACCTGGTCTCACAACTTTCCCTGATGTAGCCCAGGACACTGTTTGGCTGAACACAGCCCTTCGAGCCTGGCAGTTTCTGGCAAATCTTCCTTGCTCCAGAATTTTTCAGTGGTCTCAGGGATTCCCAAAGGCCGGTCTTCCCTGTAAAGAATGAGCCAACGAAGGCAACAAGTACCTTGGCCTTTTCTGTGTCCCTCGTCATTGGGTTCCCTGCATCCTGAAGCACAGGGTCTGCATTTTCCCTCATCTTACTTTTGCTGCTGGATAGCCTGGACAGGAGCCATTGCTATGGAAGTGGTCTGTAAATGTGCAGACCCAATTTCCCCAAATAACTCTGTATTTTTAAAAATAGGGTTACTTTTCAAGCTAGTAGTAGAACACGTTTGAGCTCCATAATGTAGACCGGAAGCACCAAGTGAACAGATCTTTAAATGTCTTCACAGATCTTTTGATACCTGTGGAAACTACCTCTACAGAAAATTTCTTTGACTGTCTTCATGTTGAAGAGGTTTCAGAGCTCAGACGGAAGCTCTTCTGCTATTGCAATTGTGATTAGGAGAATATTCACATCAACATGACTGTGGTTATATTACGAATACCAAATTAAGTTTGCATCCAGAACTCTGTGGAGTGCTAACAGGTATTTCTATATGATGAAGAACTTAGATCATTCTGTCCTGTAAAAGCTTTCCTATAAACATTTTTCTCAGAACAAATTTATTTACAAAACATTTTTTGCCGCAATCAATGGTTGAAACGCATACCTGGAGACCGGACCGGACCATACCTTTCTGCCAAATAGATGCCGTCCCTCAGAGGCATCTTGCCTATTCAAGAGGCCTCTGCTACTTTAAACTCTCTTAGAACTTGTTGGACTGTATGGACTCAGTGTCAGATGTGAAAAACAATACCAAAACATATGAAAAGTATGTAGCACCCATCTTCCCCAGAGTGCAAGTTATCGACAGTGGATCAACAGTCTTTTTTTTCCAAAATTTTATTAATATGGGTTATTAATAAATACACTAGGTCAAGTATGCACAGAAGTGTCCTGCAGGTTCAATAGCTTTACACATTTCTTCTACTATGGATATTCAGTGTATTAAGGATCTTACTCATCCAAGAGCATTCATTTCTCATTTGGCTTTATAATAGTCATATTTCTTCCATTTAAAAAAGCACAGATTTGTTTATGCATCAAGACAATGGAAAATATTACTTTGGGGGATGCATTATTATCCCTCATCTATTCCTTCCACAAAAAAAAAGAAAAAAGGATCCAGCCATGGAAAACAAGATACTGAAAGATACCACCTTTTAGGTCTCTCTCTGTGTACCAAAAAACTTATATATGTTCATTTATTTGGAACATATGGATACTGCAATCATGGCAGAAATACCTGTTTCCTTTAATTCCCAAGTCGTGTTCCACTCAAGAAGTGAGATTTAAAGCCCTTTTCTCTTTAAGAGGAAGGGCTAGGAGATAAATGATGCTTTTACAGGAAAGGTAAAAGGAAAATGTGTGCCACCTGTATTCCTCTTGGTATATTTTGGCCTCCCACTTTCAAAGAGGAAGCAGATGGTGGTCAACTAAACCGTGGCATGCAGTACTATGGTCTTGGTGACTTTTAGGTGTCTTGATATTGTATAAGCCCGTAAGTAGGATTATTATGGACCCCAAACAGTTCACTTTGTGCCAAACAAGTCACAGGCATTGAAAGAAACACTTAAAGTGTATGGCACAACCTGTGCAAATATACTTCACACTGAGGAAATGAAAGAATAAGAAAAAAAAAAAAGAAAAAGAGAGAGATTAACAGAATCACAGAATCTTCATGGTTGGAAGGGACCTCTGAGATCATCGAGTCCAACCATACACACACATACAAAAAAAACCCAAACAAACAATCTCGGGCACTAGAGCATGCCCTGAAGTGCCATGTCTACATGTTTCTTAAATACCTCCAGGGATGGTGACTCCACCACCTCCCTGGGCAGGCCGTTCCAGTGCCTGACCACCCTCTCAGGAAAGTCATTCTTCCCAATATCCAATCTAAACCTCCTCTGCCCCAACTTCAGACCATTTCCTCTGCTCCTGTCATTATTTCCTTGGGAGAAGAAGCCAACCCCCACTTCTCTACACCCTCCTTTCAGGGAGTTGTAGAGGGCAATGAGGTCTCCCCTCAGCCTCCTCTTCTCCAGACTAAACATGCCCAGTTCCCTCAGCCTCTCCTCGTATGACTTGCTCTCTAAACAGACTCTCTCTCCACAAAAGACTTGTTAAAACCTGAAACACATTCTTCTTCGCTAGTTCAGAGGGAACCTTTCTAAGCCAGTAGTTATCCACTAGATGTGAAGCTTGAGATTTATTTCCATGTTGATTCATATCTTGATCTACTGAGAACCCACAGCGGTATGCTCAGACCATCTGACCTTATGAGCGCAGGCAGAGTATCAGGAGGCACTTCTGGCAGAAAGAATTTGATCTGTGTGTTTATGTACACATACTAAGAATTAAATCTACATAGACAAATTGACAGGAAAACAACTGTTATTCCATACAAATCCCCTTTTTTCAGTTGTCTTTTGGCTCTGTCTGTATACATACCTTTCATAGTCTAGAATCCTTTTTAAACTTTTTGTGCAATTTCAATTGATTAATAAAACCATTTTTCCTACATAAACCCCCAAGCAAAGAACGAAAAGCAATAAAAATAAAAAAAACTTTTCTTGGCTTGATGGGTATTCATTTCGTAGAAAGCATTTTTATAAAAGTTCAGTATAAAACTGTAGTCAGAACCAATTTATGTTCCCTAATATTTAATTCCACAGTTTATAAGGTTGTGTGTGTTAATTCCCTGACTTTATTTCTGAAAGAACTGTAATGGTCTTACAAAAGTATTGTTTTCAAAACACGTGGCCATCATCTGTCTCATTTTGGAATGAGAAGTGGCAAGTTAGTTATATTACATATGACTGTCTCAAGACATAAAAATACATTTTTCTCTATACTTTACATTCAAAAATGTCAATAATCATACTGATATACTTATATACTGTAACCATAGAGATACCTCCTGAATTTATATGATGAAAGCTACACCCAAAATCCTGAAAACTTTCCAGTAGTGAAGTGAAAGTGCTCGGTTGCTGATTGCCTGCCAGCATCACAGCAGCCTTCAACCTGCTTCTGCATTGATCTAGTAGCCTACGTGGCAGAACATGAAGAATAACCATCTGTGTCAGGTACAGCAGCAGGTGCTGGATCCATCGAACAGGCTGCTGCCTGATTACAATAAATCTCTTTCAAGCACCTGGCAACCGTGACAGGCACTTTTATCTTCGTATAAAAACACCCCAACACCTCAAAAAGTTGTCTGAATAGAAATGAGAAACTCAACAGATAACATCAGCTGCTAAAGGCCAGAAACTGAATCCACTGCAGGTACACTGTGAAGTCTAGGTGAGACAGTGTTTAGATTCATGAGGGGTTCCTTATCATGCACAGCAGTTGTGGCTTCTCATCATATATTTCAGTACAACATTGCTAACATTTTACAAGTTTCTGTTCGCACAGACGAGGCCTGTGCAGATAAAACCAAGTAAGATAATTCATCACTAGAAGATTGCAATAACGACAGCTTTTCAGGGTATTTGTCTGTAAGCCTATACCTGAAGCTTTTGTAGGCAGAAGATATAAATCAAGAACACTTGACCAGAGTGTTTTTGAAAATATCTTAAGTCTTCCCTGCCTTTATTAGTAGATGTGTTTTGAACTCAGAACTACTATTAACTATGTGAGTTTAAAGTAGTTCTTGAAAACTACTCAGCTGAACATTTAAGAAAGTACCCTGACTTAATGTTATGGTTTGAGAAAACCCATAACAATCTATTGTCGTTGAGACAATTATTCAATCACCCAATGACCCCTCCCCACCTGGAAAGGGGAATCGGGGAACACAAAGAAACATGAAGGTTGAAATATAAATAGATTTAATAGACTAAGAAATGATAATACCAAAGAACCAGTATTAATCCCGATACTGATATAAGAGACACAAGAATTATACTCAGCCCATTCTCTCAGCAGGAAGCCGTGCACTCCCCGCAGGGACAGCAAATGGCGGACACTGCCAGCGCAATGGCTTCAGGAGGAAGGGAAGGCCTCAGGGCTCCGGCACCGGGCAAGGAGTTGTCTGGACCCGCCGCCATCAAGGGAGAGAGAGCTACGCAGCAAACTTTTCTAAGTTATATTGAATGTGACGTTCCTGGTATGAAATCATCCTGTTGGCCAGCCTGGGTCAAATGCCCAGGCCTTGCTCCTCCTTGTCCCTGCGCCTGGCAAGGCTCAAAAACACTGAGACTTTGAATCCCACAGAGCCTGGCTGGCTGTAAAGTAAATATTTTCACAAATTCAGAGACTGGACTCTTCTAAAAGTGCAATTTTCCCCAGCATGAGAAGAAAAGTTAGTCCTGTGTCTCTCAACCCAGGTCACTTAATGAATGATAGATCTCCATAACTGGATGGGAGCATGCTGTTTTGACTCCAGCAATTGTTGAATTTCCTCTGTTTTCAACTGCTCAACAGTAGTTAATTGTTTTGCCAGGTCTATCTTTATCTCTTTAAAGGACATAAGCGATGAAAATTTTGATTATAAAGAGATGATCTTTGAAGGAAAAATAGTCAGACAATATGAACTAAAACATGGAAAATTAGTATCTGATGCTTGTGAAGGAGAAGGCAGAACAGCCAGTTCTACCAGTCAGAGATGTGATTATGTTATGAAGAAAATAAATACCCAGAAGTAATAGCAGCAGCTCCCATTAGTGTGTACCACCTGGTAAATATCACTGAGTTAATCCAAAATATCTCATAAAAGGGGAACTGTTTGCTATGCAGAACCTGGCCTGAGAATTCATCAGTTTTATTCCAGTCATAGAATATGTTGCACATATTTGGCTTAACTCACTTAAAGAATCAGCAGACTGTGATTTGATGTTTGTGAGTCTCTGGCTGATGGATGAAGCAGTAATAGCCAGATATTCACAGGGAAGAGATGTTTGCATTTGAGTTTCATGACTAACTAACAAGGTGAGGAAAGATATCTGGTTTTAAACGTGTATCTTTGTAAGGGAATGAGAAATTATTGAAGGACTTCATCGTTTCCACAGCTCTTCTAATGCTGAAAAGACACCTGACAATTCTTCAGGACCCCTTTGAGGCAACCCAGAGAGAACTGAAGCTGCACTTGCAGAATCAGTTGTAAACTGTAATCCATGGGAGAGTAATGATTCACTATTTAATTCTATTTCAGCCCCTGGTATGTTACTAATTACTGAACTCATGTCTGTGGCAGATAAAGCAACAGTCCGGTGCTGCTCTAATGGTGCAACTTGTGTAGGGAAAACAGAAAGTGTCATTAAGGAACTAGTGATAAATGAGATTGTATCATAATTATGCCGGGGAAAAGGTACTGACTTTAAATCCATGGAAATATCAGCAGCCACATATGGTACAGGTGTGATATTAGACTTTATGTTACTGAGACCTGAACAGCAGAATCAAGAAAGTGTGAAGGAAGAACATCTGTTGAGGTTGCTATCCTGAATACTGTTGAAGACCCTCCAGTGGCAATTAGTCCTCCTAGTTTATACCACAGTTCAGCCAACTTAGTGATCAAAAGTATCCCACAGCTGAAAAGATGTCTTTTTCAGTCCTTTAAGGATAAAAATGTAGAAAAGGAAAAAAAACAAAACCAAAAACAACCAACCAGCCAAATAAAACCAACAAAAAACCCACATAAGAGAAAAGAAAAAATCAACAACTTTGGCCCTGGACTGAGTCTGCAGCAAGTTATGTGGCCACCAAAAACTCGTTCAGTCTTACCAAAGTACTATACAGCAGACAAATACAACTCTGTAAATCATATTCTTAATAAAAGCATAGACACAGTTTTAGTCACCTCAGGAGCTCCCACTACTCATATTCTCTACGAGGGCCAGCAAGAGAACAAGTGGCACTGCTCAGAACACAAGTATTACATTTTCTGAAATCCAACTGCTACTGTGAATAAATATCAAATGAATTAATTATAAATCTTATCCATTGAGAACATAAGCCAACTAGCTGACATGATAATTTGGAAGATACACAGATATAACTGCATTTACTAACTGCATTTCACTCAGTGGTATTACTTAAATCAAGAAAGGATACCACCTATTAAGAATGCAACAAAAACTTAGGTATATCCCCAAAAGACTAGTTTGTACAGGAATCAAATCTTCAGTAAAACTCTGCTCCCCAAATTAAAAACGAGGACTCCTGGCTTATTTCTTGTACAAGTAATTACTGTGAAAAAGTGCATAAGCAAAAAATTCTGAAACTAAGTGTAGAGAATGCCTTATACACACACTGTCTATATATTACCTAGCTTTAGTAAAATGAACAGGCCACAACGAAGGTACAATCTTTAAAATAAAATATTGCACTTTTGCTAGCGTTGACTTTTCTTCAAATCTTTTAAAGATAACAGCATAGGCAATTTTTTAGCTTCCCAAATACATCACTATAAACAGTTAGAATGCCAGAGATGTCGAGAGACTCATTCTAGATCTTTGTAGTGAAAAAGCATCTGGATGCACAGGAAAGGAAGCACTCAGAAAAGTTGTGAAATAGGAAAGGAAAACCATAGTCCCTGTGGAGTAAGGCAAATTATCTTTCTGCTGCTGGCTAGCCAAGGAAGAAGGGAAGAGTGGCACTGGGGTCAGGGAGAGCTGAACACAGTAGGAGGCACACAAAATTGTACACTCCAGCAAAGTAAACTGAAAACCACAATGAGAGAAAGTAGAGTTTTCCTTTCTGGATGTGTAAGATGGGAAAAATCATTTTGAGTGAAAAGAGTAATTTTCCAGTCACATTTAAGCACAATGAAGAAAGGATGATGGATTAAATAAAAAGAATAGAAGGTACTAGAGGAAGCAGAAAACAACATGAAAATGAATACATTTTGAATATTCTTACCATTTAAAAAGCACTAACAAGGAAAGAAGTTTGATACATGCATTACTTCAGAAGCTTTTTCTACTTACCTTGGGACACCTCTTGTGTATGAAAACCCAGAGAAGCATGTTTCGACCAAAGTTCCATAGACACAGCCAGGGCTGATGGAAGGTCATTGTCTGAAGTCTCAGCAGGAAACTCTTCAGTCACTTCAGTGACAGTTTTCTTGCTTTGGGGGATAGCAGGTAAACAGGTGATATTGTTTATTCCATCAACACAAAGAAACCCAGTGGAGCAGGACTGTATAAGGCAATCATTGTAATTAAGCTCACAGCTTCGTCCCTGAAAGAGAATTTTTTAAAAGCCATTTTTGAAGACAATTTGCATTTCATAGTCATGTTGGTTCAAATTATTGCTTTCCTTTATTCTAAAATGTTGTTTGCTTCTATTAAGCTGTTCACACTTTTGAAAGCAAATCTAATCATGTGGAAAATATTGCTTAACTAATTTAATAGTATAGTTGTATAGGTGTATAGTTTAAATTTTAACTCAATGATATTTTGACTCTTAGTATTTCAAATTATCAACAAAAATAATTTCCCGACAGATTTGTAATTGCAAAGTGTCAAAGACAATATTGTCACCATTAATAAAAAGTGGCTAAAATAATCACCTTCAGTTAGCATGCAGTCCTACAGAAAAAAGAGGGCTTAGCTATCTAAAAACCTACAGTTTGTCCTGACTGTCAAGTCACTGTTCTTTTTGTACACCGTAGCTCAGTACTTGTTGACTGCTGTTACCAAATCTTCACACGGCACCTTGTTAGTACATTAAGTTCACAGATAGCTCTTAGAAAAGAAAAAATGTAGTGGCAGTCTCCAATTGGACCTGGAACTCACTTTTTATTTTTTATCAAGACTAACAATTCATGGAAAGCCTGAAATGTCCTTCCTAGTAATAAATTAAAAATTTTCGTATTCAGTGGTCTGTAAAAAAGGCAAGAAATAATGCATTTCTTTTACAGCAATAATTATGTGAATTAAACACATTATTGAAGTGTGAAATAAATATATGCTGAAGCCAGGTCTGGGTTCGTTTTATTTCCCTCCTGTTGTAACGAACTAATGGGCTATGTGAAGAGACACAGCTAACTTAGCCAACCTAGGAGGACCTTACAGAGCTAGAGAGCCATTTAAAATACATACGCTGTCATCCCTGAAAGACATGCATCTCTGACAACATACCATCTGGCACATAACCACACACTAGCTTTGGTAATAATCTACAGATTTTTTGAATGGGCTTGCTCATGATTTTTTCATCACCACTTCCAGACTGTGGGATATAACCACAGTTTTACCTCCTTTTCTGCCTCTTACCATCTGCTGTTTTAAACAACTGTGGACAGAGATAGCCTTGAGGCCAGCCATACTGTCAGGCCTTGGAAACCCCAAACCACTGGTGCTTAGGTGTAAAGAATATTCTGCAACCACCTTTTGTTGACTAGAATGTCTTAAGCATGCGAGCCCTATGTTCAAAATACTGATAGCTAGAAGGAGGTGTTTCCCTCTCTTTGAAGGAAAGGAGTAAGCCTGATCTCCTCCTTGAGGCTTCTGATTTGCCAGCTCAGTTTCCTACCTTCTCTTAATAGATGCCATAAGAAGCCTGGAAAATAATGCAAAACTGTAAAGAGCACTTCTAGAAGCTAGCTGGTGCAGTGCACAAATCTCAATTTTCAGCCTTACCACTAACTACCGTAATATTGCTCTTGGTTTTTTGGTTTTTTTTTTGACACAAAGACAGAAAACAGGAATAGCAGAAAAATCAAAATTTTACTGCTTATGTGTTAGCGAACTATTTATTCTGTAGGCTGAAAATTCCAAAAAGCCAGCCCAGAAAGGATCTGAAAATGAAAAAGTAGCAATGGCGTCTGTATTTGAATCTGACTAAATCTTTGGAACAGGTGTCTTCCAGGGCATTCATTGATATGAAGAAGGTATAAATATCTCAGGGATGAGTTAGAATTGTTTGTGGAAGGGTTCATTGGCTCATGCCAAAACCAAACAAGACCTGGTCTAACAAGTTCACGATATCTACATCTGTATGTCTACCTCTAGCCACAGACATCATTTAGCGAGTTTCACTGTCTGGAAATGCTATCTGTTTCTTCATTTAATGGCACAGACATAAAATTTGGGATTTGGTTTAAGACTGAGATATTCAAATTTAGGTGAGGCATAGTAACTGCAGGCATACTAGGAGCCTAAACTCCCCTTAAAGTTAGTACAGATTCTGATGGTCTTCACTGCTTAAATGTGGCTCCAGTAACACTTTGGAATTGCTGGGTATCCTGTCAGAGTCCCAGCTGACAAACATTCACCCTACTGGTGTTCCAAAGCACAAAGGAACAGCAGGCCAATTAATGTGTTGGATTTCCATACGCTGATAAAAAAAACATACAAAAAAACACATTTCCTCCTTGCTCTCTTCTAATTCCGCATATAACACAAATGATCAGTTTGAATAATATTTCTGTCTAACAGTCTTTCCTAAGCCTATAAAACTTAGGTTTCATTCTGACTTTCACAGTGACAAATTAGTGCATTTTTATTACTGCTACATGTAATGGTGAAGAGCATTTGATTATGATTTTATGACTCATAGAAACAAAGCAGATGCAGATAACCTCCACTGTGCATGAAGGGTACCTTAAATAGCCACAGATAAATTGATAGCCTTGAAAGTGTCTGTAAATGCTTTGACAGTTTCTGTGCAGGCAGATGCTGCAGATTTGTATTTAAAAGTAGGTATATGTCTACAGATGTTTTCATCTAAAAAGTAAACATATATTCCATATACCATTGGCAATGCTTTTCTTCTCAAAATTTATGAGAGCTTCATAATCCATACTTTATGATCCATACCTCACATAGCATTATATACATAGACTACAGAAGATTTACTTAACACACACTGTAGCTGCAGTCCCTTGAATACTAATTCTCGTGAAGTTCCACTGTTCCCACCCCACGCTTAGGATTAGGAACCAGAACCTGTCAGGGGCCTACAAAATACGCATCTTGAGAAGTTTAGACCCAAACTCCTTATCTTTCATATTGAAGACAGGTATGTTAAAATATTTTTCCAGGTTTTCTTTTCATGTTTTCTTTCTTCCCAAAACATAGTGGAATCTGAGGGACTGAAGATGGAGCACTGAGTAATGGAATAAAAGCGTAGACAATACACCTTAAATTCCAGCTACTTCAGAGGCTTGTTACTTTTTCTTCTGTAAGGGCTTGTTCTACAATTCTTGTTCTTACAATTAATGCCCAAGCTATCTAGTAATAGAAAAGCTCCCCCATGGGCCAAATATCCGTCTAGCTCCATCATCAGCGAGCTATTAATGACTACTTGGGGAAGAATACAGGAAGAAAAGAAGCAGAGTTTGCATCTGATAATTCACCAAATGTACCATTCCAACTTCTGGCAACCACTAATTCAAAGACTCCCTAAGCCAGGGTAACATTCAGAAGAGTAATTTACATATGATGAACCTATCCTCCTTTTAACCCATTTTTGGACTTATTTGTCCTTTTGGTCTCTATAGAATCATGCAACACTGACTTTTTCCAATGAATTTTGCACTAAGCAAAAAAAAAAAAAAAGTCTTTATACAGGTTTTAAGCTTCCTCTGATAGTTATGTGGCATTCAGAAGATATTTTTTGGTAAAAAATAAATACTAAAAAAATAGTGTCATTGATCTTCTCCATTACAGTAGTTCATGTAGGTAAGTATAAATACTTCATGAACAAAATGAGACAATTTTATCACGAGGGTTTGACTGTTTTCCATATGAAAAGACTGTGTCCCTCAAGTGATATATCCTTCATCATCTCCTGACCTTGTTTTGAATTTTGACCTTGTTTCAAAAGCCTGCTTTTGAAGAAAAAAAGAAAGCAGTTGCTATGAACTGTGGGGAAGTATCAACTGTGCCCATTGTGCCCTGTAAAAAGTACCCTACGCAAAAATTGTATTCATTTTTATAGGCTCATCTCTTCCTTCTTAGGAAAGTCTATCAGTAAATTTAGTCAGATTATATGCATGATTAATATCTATTTTCAACGTACCAAGTCCTTATGATAAAATACAGATTTTACAAAATGTGGGCAAGCAGTCACTGCAACCGGGAGAAATTCCTGGTGACTGGAAGAAAGCATCTGTCATTCCTGCCTTCAAAAAAGCCAAGAAGGAAGATGAAGGGAACTACAGGCCAGTTAGCCTCATCTCAGTTCCTGTGAAGCTGATGAAGCAATGGCACCAGGAAACCATTTTGAGGCACAGGAAGGACAAGCGGGTGATTCAGAACAGTTGGCATGGAGCTATGAAGGGGAAATGGTGCTTTACCAACCTGATAGCCCTCTATGATGGGATGGATTAGAACTTGATGTCCTTTAAGGTCCCTTCCAATCCAAAACATTCTATGATTCTATGAAACCATTCTATGACTGGCTTGGTGGACGAGGGGTAACAGTGGATGTTGTCTAGCTTGACTTAGTGAGGCTTTCAACACTTCCTGCCGTAATGTTCTCCCAGACAAGCTGGCGATGTATGGACTAGATGAATGGACAGTGAGATGGGCTGAAAACTGGCCAGGCTCAGAGAGCTGTGTTCAGCAGCATGAAGTCCTGTTGGAGGCCAGTCATTAATGAGGTACCCCAAGAGTTCCTACTACATCCAATACTACTTAAGCTCTTCAGTAATGGATGATAGCACAGAGTGGCCTTTAAGGCCGGGGTGTCTCTCATATGGGAGAGGCTGAAAGGGCTGGATTTTGTTTAATCTGGAAAATAGAATGCTCGGTGTCTGGTTTCTCATCAATGTTTATTAATTCCTGGCGGGAGGCTGTAAGGAAGACAGAGCTAGACTATTCTCAGCGGTGCCAACTGACAGAAGGGGTAATGGGCAAAAGCTGAAATACAGGAAAATCTTTCTGAATATAAGGAAACACTTTTTCATAGTGAGGGTCACTGACCACTGGAATAGGTTGCCCAAAGAGGTTGTGGAGTTTACCCTTGGAGATACTTAAAACCCAATTGGACATAGTCGTAGGCAACCTTCTGTAGCTGACCCTGTTTTGAGTGGGAACTTGGGTTACATCATCTCCTGAGGTTCCTTCCAAACGCAACTATTGGGCTATCCAGAATCTTCTTGAAAGCACCTTCTTAAGATACTTTCTTTGCTGAAACAAATCAAGATCTTGACTGAAATGAACATGGGTATATAATCTAAACTATTCCATCATCAATTTGTACTGTTTTAAAGTATTTGTAAAAATAAAATGCCTTTGTGATAAGTTCTCAATAGAACAAGTGTTAACTCTAGTACTAACTAGAAAAATCCAGTGCAAAGTGAGAAGAATCAACAATGGAGAAGTCAGTGTAGAATGTAAAATGTAGAACGCAGGAGTATTCTACATTTTCTTATTTAAATTAACACCAGGAGTAAGACATAGCCAAAAAAAAAACCCCAAAAAAACACAACCAAAAAAAACCCACAACAAACCAAACAAGCACGAGATGCTTTCCCAATGCTCGTTTCAGATATAATGAGTCCTCTGAGTTTAGGAAAGACTTAAGTTACATTGAGGTTAAGGAAGTTACACTGAGTCCTTTCTCCACATTTTGGATTATGGCCAATATGGATGCAGACACAGGGACTCATAACCTCTTATTCTGGGAGTGAATGCAAATTTCCTGAAAATATGGCAGTTTCAGTTACCTATAAAGGTAACCTATAAAGGTATCCATTACCTGGTGCAGCCACACACAGAAGACAGCCCTTTCCTCATTTTCTACTTATGATGGAGTACTTGGTATGAAGTTTTATTGGAATCGCAAGTTCCACTCTGAATATTTAGCAGCGTATGTGAAGAAGGACTTAGAAATGTCCTGTGATTTACATCATTTACATTTACATTCACACAACAGTCTTAGAACCATAGACTCACAGAATGATTAGAGTTAGAAGGGA
>VXAK01002121.1:0-11082 GCA_013399435.1 Arenaria interpres
GACTTCTCTGTGGGATGGATCCGATCTGCAAATGGGGCCGTCTGTTCCCTGCAGAAGGGAGTCACCCACTACAATTGCCTTCCTTTTTTTCCTTGTAGAGGAAGTCCTCAGGCATGGGGGTGGGTGGCTAGCTCTGGGCAACTTACTGCATGGATTTTCATCAACATCCTCATTTACCTGGTTCTCCATTTCCAAAGCCCCATACCTATTTTGCAAGTGTAACTGGGAAGGTGAAGGGGGCCGGGAAGGGTTTTGCTTGCCCCTCCGAGTCAGGACCTTCCTCCATTCCTCACTGTCCCTTAAATCCCTCTCTTCTGTCTGGTGACAGGCGGGACGGAGGTCATCCACCTCCAGTAGAGGTTCTACACGATGCCTATGCTTCAGGGTATGACTCCACCAATATTTTCCCTTTCACTTTCTCTGATGCTTCTAAGTCTTTCTACCTCTTCCTTCAGGTCAACTACCTGCCTGAGCAGGTAGTTTATTTGATCGCACCGCACACAGGCGGTGTCTCTGGCTCTCTTGGGGACAAGTGCCAGGCCGAGGCATTCGCTGCAGCCGGAGACCTGCACCGCTGCGTGTTTTTGCAGGAGCTCGGTCTGAGTTCCCACACTCTTCCGTGTGGTGCATTTTGCACGTAATGGTGCCTGAGTCACGAGGAATGCAACACTAACTGTATCTGTAACCAGAATACATAAAAATCGTTACCGTCTCAGCTCAACAAGCCAGCTCCTCACACATAAGCTCTCTTAGAAGTTCAGTATAATTACTGTTCTCCCTTCCATAACACCTGTTGTTTGAGCCCATAAACAAGGCAGATCAACAAAGATCTGAATATTAAATTTCAAAAAATATTTACATACAATCACAAATTCCCCAAAGCATCACTCACTAGTCAAGGAATATTTTAAATTAAGTTGCAGTGTTTTCTTCATGTGCAACAACAGTGCTGAATGCCTCCTTCAAGTGAAAAAGAAAGAAAACCACTTATATTTGACGATGGAGTCAAAATGCAAGCTTCCATAGCTGCCAGTCTTTACTTTTGCATTTCCACTTCTGCCCATGCTTCTTTGACATTTCCTTTTCCAAGGCTGGTAATGAGTCTGAGATATACTTAGAGTACTTCATGGCTTAATATTAGTAAATCATAATTTGTAAAGATACTGAAAGGAAAAATAATAAATTATTATGAATGTAAAGAATTGTTCATCCAGCCCATTCCAAGTTTTTTCCTGAGGTATTGCTTCTCTGTCTCTCACAAGAATCATTGCAAGAACCCTACACGTTGTATGGGTAGAAAAGCTTCTTTTGGTGACCACTGTACTTTTTCACTTTTAATCTCATTCCATGACAGCTGAGCAATCCCTACAAAATTAAAAGTCTAAACAGATCAACATACAGTACAATATTCCTTTTCAATACAATTACCATTTTTGTTTTTTCGTATGCTCCCTCGTAAATACACCTTGCCACATGTAGAACTTGAAAAGTTTAAAAAATATTGGACTGACTTCTGAAAATCAAGCAGCTGTAGATACTTGACCCATGTATCCACAATACACTTTGGTGAGGGAACATAACTTTCAGAAGTCAATCCAATATTTCTTAACACTAGACTACTTAGCAATTCTTTCAAATATTTACATATGTATATATGTAATATTTTCTCTAAAAATTTTTACTGTTTTTCCAAAAGAAAAGAAAATGAAGCTTCACATGGCAAATAAGTCATCTAGTTTTACAACTGGTTTAATATTTCATTAAGTGAATATGAAATGTGTAGAAAAGTAAGGTTAGGACTATCTACAGATGTATCCTAAGAGCAATCAGTTGTAAATTACTACTTCATTAACTGAAAGACACAATTACTGAGGTTCTCAATGAAATAGCCATTTCCACAATTGCCTAAATTCTAATATGAGAGTTGTGCCTGGTTGAGTCCGTATTGCCAGAGTTTCAACCATCAAATTTACTGGAATCGGTATTATTTACTGCAATCAGTATTACCTCTGCAGCTACAGAGGGAATTAGTGACTGAAGCTGAGTTGCTTTGTGAAAGGTTGCAAACACTTGCAAGTTCTTCTAGATAATACCTACTCTTGCTTATTCTTAAATTTATATTTGAAATTATTCTGAGTAATATAGAGACTTTGGGAATCATATCTGTATTTTAGTTGAGAAGTCTGAAGGACTTCAAAAACATGACATGAACAATGAATGGAACAAAATCACTTCCATTACAGTACAGAATGAACTAATGAAACTCCTTCAAGAACAGTATAGCAGTTGATCACATAGAAAGAAAATATTCATGCTATCCAGGTGTTCCTAAAAGCATTTTATGTGTCCATCCACACAAAAACCCAAAAACTTGTTAAAATTATAATCTGCATCTCTTTATTTTAAAAAGGTACAGAAAAATATTCATGAATTAAATGCATACAGTAGCTGTTCCTTTGTGGGAGCTAAATTTTATTTAGCAGGTACCATTATGTGTCCATTTGTGTTACAATCAAGTGGCTCTCATAACTTTTTCATAATTAATGAAAAACTTCCAATGACTTGTCCCACTGCAGAGAGATGACGTTCAATACTTAGGATTCTGGAGGTAGAGATGATCTGGAGAAAGAGGAGTCCTATAAAAGAATACACTCAAAAATACCGAAGGCTTTTTAAGGATAAAAAAATCTTTAAAACCAGATCTCTCTAAAATATTCTCAGTGACCTCTTCCCTTCCCAGCTCTTCAATAGGTAGAAAATGAAAGTCATATCTCTTAGCCAGCTGTGAGAAACTGGATAGCCCAAACTTCTGTTTCCACTTTGGCTGTGCCCTTAAATTCCACTTCTACTATCTGCAGTCACCTGTCCTCTTGCCATTCAAATCCACGCAGGTAGCTGGCAGCCCAGTCATTCCCTGAAGCTTCTGGTGTGAGCTACTCACATGTTTCTTAGATCTAATCCAGTTTAGTCATTCACATGTTACACACAGAGTAATGCTTTACAGATTTAGCTACATTTAATTCAAATAGGGATAAAACAAGTCATTAGATCACCCTGATTCCATGTCATGATCTTGCAAAATGTTCTTTTGATCTGATCATTTTGATTATGCTTGCAGAAGTTGAAACCTTCAAGAAGATTAATTACTCTGCTGTCCTCCAGTGCTGCAATGCTTCTACGGTGCTTTCAAAGATTAATGCTATATCCTCAGAGACCCAGGTAAGCCTTATCAACTGTATTTGCAGAGAAGAAAATTAGGACACGGAGTGGTGCCATTATTGTCCTAGATGATAACCCAGACAACCAGATTCCAGACTTATTTTTTTTTTAGAACCACTGGACCAGCTTTGCCTACTGCAGCAACCCCTTGGGCTTATTATGATTCCTTATTTTGAATTTGAAGCACAAACTAGAACCAGATAAGCTTTCACTGCATATATAAGACACAAGCGGACACTGATCCTTTCTCCTCATTTAAACACAAGTTAGTCTTCCATATATCAATCAGTCCATATATCATTCAAACTACTCTTGTAGTTTGTATAAACTAGCATAATTTCTCTGCAGCATTAAAAGGCAATTATAGACAAAACATCAGAGGAGGAGATTGTGAGAAGACAAATGTACCTGAACAAAAATATTCACCTTTGTTATCTCTCCTAATTACCTGTTTGGTACAGGTTCACACACACAAAAAATCTTCTTAAACACAAAAAATCTTCTCTCAATTTCCTTCTCTCCATGGTCTTGCAGCAAAGTTATGAGATTTCACTTAAACAACAGGGACAGTTGCAGCAGAACACCATGATGTTATTGAGAATGAGGAAAAGATTGAGAGAAAATGTCTACACAATACATACCGAGCACACTAGGCCATATCCTGAATTCTTCAGTCAAGACTTACACAGGGAATGATCCTGTCTGCTCCTTGCCCCATATGTTCTACAGTCACTTACACGAGAACAAACGCATACGTGAAATCATTCTGAATCACTATCATCTTTCATCTCTTCACTGCTCTCAAAGATTGCATATGACATAAGGCAATGGTGAATGAAGCCTCATGATCTTTACGGGCAGTTTTGCCTCAAAGAGTACGGGTAGACACTGAAACAGAACAAATAGCACCAACATACAGGTAAAAGAAGAAATTTACAACTTGAGATTTGCTCATGGCATTCCTTCCTATAAATTAGCTCATGGTGAAAAATTAAACTTGTCCATATGTAAAAAACATAGCATACAAGAATATTTCTGAATCAATGAGTTGTGTGCACATCTGTGGCAATTGAGGTAGATTTTTTGTTTCTTATTCGAAATATGTTCCAGCACATACTTATTTAAATCCCCAGCAATGCTAAACAAACTTGTATCTTCAGTCTCTTTCAAGGCAGGCCTTTTGGCTAACTCTTTGACTCAGGAAGCACATTCTCTTCATCCCCAGGTTGTGTAGACTTGCTGTTTCCTCTTAACGTTAAAAATGAGTATCTCAGTCCTCCTGCCATACTAAAGAAAAGAGAATGAATAGATGTGTCAGAGATATCTGATGTTGTATATACCATTTTATTGGTAAATAGTGTAAATATAGCATAAATTAGGAATGCCTCTGAGCTATGTAAGCCATCTGAGAAATGAGCCCTGAATAGACAAACATCGATTATCAGTTGTTCCAACAGATTCATACAAACAGATGCAACAGCTCATCCAAACACAAAAAGTAACAACTCACACATCATAACTCATATTTATAATGGGCACAACTCATTCAGTCAGTGTTCTCATTTCCCACACCACTTGGCTTTTACTTGGAAGCCTGACAGCTCAGAACCGCGGCTCACGAAAGAGGAATGAACTTCAACCCGACATAGTAAAACTGCAGGCATGTTTCCATAGTTAAGATCTTACTACAGTAACGTTTTCAACGTCTGAAAACAGACAGGAAAAAGACATCACAAATTGTAATGAACTTTACACCCGAAGGCAGTGAGTCCTCAGGCCAGTAGTTTCAAAACTGCATCACCCACGTGGGCCAAATCAAACAAAGCATAAAGCTGTACCTCACTGAGAAATTTGCAGCTTTAACAAATAAAACCTATTCAAGTTCTACTCACCAAATATTTAGCCCTATAAAGTTTAACACGGAGAATATGTAATCTCCACCAATCAACATTCCGATGTAAGCAATGGATATATTCTGAAAGGAAACAAAAGCCATGCATTTCTTGAAGTCAGTTTTGATCTCCAAGAATGTAAATTATATCAATTAATTTACTTTTCTAAGGAAATAGCTATACTCTAATGCTGGCCACTCTAAAATCACTGTTCAAATTACTCTCACAGGATGTCAGCTTTGTGGGTAACGTAACAGCAAAATAGAATAATAAAATCAGTATGTTTTCTAAATGCGGGCAATGCACCGAATGACTTTCTGGAGGAAAAAAAAAAAAAAAGAAGAAGAAGAAAATAAGCTATTTTATGTCAGGTAAAATGGAATTACGGCCACCTTCTGAAAAAGTTCTTTGTTTTAATCTTTGGAAGGCTCATTTCAAATCCTATTTCTTAAAAGCAGGTTTGGCATTCTCAAGTATAAAAATTATGCTTTAACGTTACAATAAAGGCTCCTTACTATTGCTTTAAAAGGCTTACCGCTTTACTTTGTCAATTAAATATGCATCGAAAGCACTTGACTGAAGTTCAAGACAGGCACAGTTTAAAGTTAAAGATTCTACCCCCCACCCTGCCCCCATCAAGCTTTTGGAAAATTGTTCCCTATAGACAGAAGGAAAACTATGGAACTGTGTGATCGTTTTACCAATACTTCGTTGGTTTCAAATGGATTTAGCAGTTAGCCTGGACAAGTATATAATTTCTACCAATTTCTGCTGGGGCCTACTGCATCACAAAGTGCTTCTCAACTTTAAAGCTGTTCAGAATGTCTCAAAGACTAATTAGTACTCAGAAAATAGAAACAGTGTTGCATCTGAAGTGAACCATCTTAATGGTTCAATGCAGACACATAAAATTTAAAAGAATGCTTTCAGGACCACAGAATGAAAGCTACTAGATTAATCTTGCCAGCCTTCAAAAAACCAAAACCAAAACCAAAACCAAACAACTGCAGAAAGAGAAGTACCATCTTCTTTTTGCTGATTTTTCTATGCTGGAGGTATTATTTTCCTTAGTCATCCATGAAAGGGAGCACCCTGAGGACTGTTATTCCTGTGCCTAAGCTAGTTTGGATTCTGATAGTTGTTTGGCCCACAACTGCACAAGTTTTAACTCTTGCTAAAACTCTTCCAGCGTACAGCTCCAAGCTTCTCTCCAAACTGGCCTACAAAAAGGTGCTTTGGCAGTCAGTGACCTTCCCACTTCAGACATGCTGGCCTTGTCAACACAAAGGAAGTTGCACTGGTTTGAAGTTAAACTGAGTTAGAGAAAACAGGCTGTAAGGACATCAAGTTCAGTTTTTAAGACAGGCATGTTTTGGTCTTGACCAAATTGACCAGAATTTATACAAACCAAAATGAAAGAATCCATTCAGCTAGAACACAAGCTCTCACAGAGACAGAAACAGTCAACCATGAAGCAATAAACTCCTTACTACAGCTTAGCCATTATTCTGTATCTATGAATGCCCTATTTATTAGCAGCAATGGAAACTAGATCAGCCCAAAGTGAAAGTGGGTTAGTCCGTATCAGTTTGCAACGGATCAGCATCAGGCTACCTTGACTAACCCACAGCGACTTGAACAGAAGCACATTTTAATTAAAGTGGTTCAAGTTTCTCATGTAGGAAAAATAAAAATAAATAAATACTCACATTGCTTTCTAGAGTATACCTAAGCTTCAATGGAAGAAAACAAGGTCACTTTGTTGTGTGGATCTTTAAAATGTACAGCACAAGCACTGTCTCAGTATTAGCCCTCATTTCGAGTTTCCAGCTCCAAGTATAATCAGGGTCACTTCTGAGTCAATGCTCTTCCCATTCTCATCTCCCTCTTCTCCATAACTCACCTTGATGGCACCAACCACTGTTGTTGTAAGCGCAGAATTGTAATGACTGCATAGGACAGTAGAATACATCAAGAGAAACCTAAATAAAGAAGAAATTTTTATAAATTCCTTCCAGGGAGCTCAGAAGTTTAGTAGCACTTCGAAATGTTCAACATTTTCTGGATCAGGATTTTGCTGGGATCTTCAATCCCACTTGTTCCAGATTCTGTGGATCTGTATTTTAAGTCGTTGACACAGACTACTCAAAATACAGATTAAAATGTGCTGCTTGAGCTCTAGCATCCCTATTTTCTGTGCTTCTTAAATGTCAGTATTTGAAGCTAGTTTGACCCCTTGGCTGGTGATGTGTCAAAGAGCAGAACAGGGTCCAACTGATTTTTTTATTCTTGCCTTGACTCTGCTGTTCCAAGAAAAACAAAGCATTATTTCATTACTTTTGAGTGTCTCATATCTTTCCAGGTACTTTACAGAACAAATGCAATGAAACAGTCCCTGTACTAAAGGGCTTACGTTCTATTAATTGCAAAGAAGTTAGATAATCAGAATAGACCGCCAGTAGAGAGATACTGAGTACAGAAAGTAAAAGGCTAATTGTCCTATTGTTGACCACTGTACTGTGAGGTCAACAACACAGATAGTACTGAAACAGTTACACTATTAGAAATAATTAGAAGGCAGGAAAGATGCCTGTGGGAAAATATATTTTCTTTGAATTTTAATATAACTTATTAGAGAGCCTTACATTTGAGATCTGTAATTTGAAACACTGTCATTAAAATGTCTTACTTGATTGCCCTGTGTCCTTACCCCAACAAGCAGGAAAGAATAAATTGACAGACAAATAAAATATTTGTCCAGTGCTGGAAATGTGTTGCCTATTAAAACAAAACAAAACAAAAAGATAAATAATTATGCGCTATATAATCGCCTTCAACCAAATCTAAAATGTAGTTAATATGAAAATGTGCAAAATCACAAAATACATTTGAGTCATACTATAACTATGAAACATTTATATTACTATTGGGAACAGTTTGATGCATTTAACTTCAGAGACAACAGGATGACAGCACCCGTGACACCTAGACAAATTCTTGTAACATGTATAGCAGTACAGATATAACACTGCACACTACAATGAACAGAAATACAATACAGAGAATTTATGGGTTTATATTTATTGCTACAGATAACACTATGATTAATATTATACAGTAAATAGTGTTGATATGAGACAGAGAGAAAAAGGAAATAAATAAATAATCTCCTTGAAATCTATTTCATACCATGGATTCATTCATGATCAGCTTTCAAGGTGCAAGAATGTATTTTTGAGCTCAAAAGTAGATTAAATAAGCATTACTAAGGTCTCTCATCGATGAAGGTAAATAGAAAGACTAAATCATCACTTTGAAGTTTGCTTCTTAGTGACGTGCAGCAAACAAACACACAGTGCCACACAACAGTCACTAAGAAACATGTCACAGATTCTTTTCCATCTCTGGTAACTCAACAATATGCCTCATTTTAATCTGATTAGTTTAAAGTTATCTGTATCTGCACAAAACTCAGCAAAAGCTGAACACATCCCTGAGGAAGAGGAGAAAGGCTGTTTGCCCATGCTGAGCTGTGGCTAGCTGAGCCTCCACCACTTGACGTAACAGATGAGATGGATCTCGGGCAGCTCTGCCCTGCTAGAATTGTGCTGGCGTGCAAAAACTGCAAAGTATTCCAGAGAGACACTCTGGGGCTTCTTTTCTCTTCCACTGCATCCAAAGCATCCGTTGCTTTCCTGTCCTCCTAGTCAGCCAGCTGCTGAAGGAGAACTGAATAACTGGGACACTCACAAACTGCAGTCTCTACAAGATGTGATAGCCACTGTTCTAGAACTAGCTAGAAGAGCAGAAGCAATTTCCCTATCACATAGACACGATACCGGTATTTTGACTGGTGAAGGATACATGCTATGCATTGTCTGTGGTGGATCAAGGCAAAAAGCTCTCCTAGGGTAAAAGGAAGCCAGCTTCTATGGCCTGAAACTCTGCTAAATACAGCTGTCATCTACAATGATTTCTTGACTTTTCATCAGTATTTTTCTATTTTGTGTCTTTTTTCTTTGATAATTCCTGTGTGTCACATTGCCAGTAGTCATCCACATCATTTAATGCAACTCTTAATATCAAATGACCAAGCCAATGAGAATGCACAATTATGCGTTTCTCTGATATTCATTTTTTCTTTTCAGGTAATTAAGCATTTATTTGTTTGTGACAAATCAACACCTGGGCACAATACACTCTCTATTTTTCCCATAGGATAAACCTAACAACAAGGTACACTTCCCTGCCTGGTTCTCCCAAAATGTCTCCAGCTCTGTCTGCCGAGAAAGCAGTTGAAACGTTACAGCCATACAAACTTGGCACCCACTACATCTGCCAAGAAGGGCATCAGCTGCATTTTCCTAAACTGGCAGAAGGTCATGCTGGACTTATGTCACAAGAAGAGATTTCACAGTAAGAGCAGATATAAATCCATCATTCTCAGGGAATGACGTTTTTTCCACTTACAGCAGACTTCTAAGAACATAACGACAAAACTATGTGAGTCCAGGGCACAACATACAACAAAAGGATTTACGACAGCCCCAAGCTCTGTAACAATTTTCAGTGGCAAATCTCAAACATTTCCAAAAAGGAATACAAAGTGTCTAGACTCATTTTAGTGGTAAGAAAAAGGCAACTCAGCAAGTCTGTGAGGGAGCCAGAAAAACACAAGCCTTCTGGTCTGATATGTCATGTGCCGGGACATACTGCTTACACTATTACAGTGTATTATGATTAGCTATAGAAAATCATGCTGTCGAGAATGTTAAATGTAGGTTACTAAACTAGACCGAGACTAAACAGGAATCTGTTCTGTGCATCAGAATGAGAGAAGGCCTGGAAATTGTCTGGTTTTGGTACTTGCAATCTCATTTTAGAGCATGGGGCAAATCACACAGTGCAGCTGGATTCCCAACTAATTGCTCTAGCTGAGAGTCCCTAGTCATACCTTAGTTCTCAACCTAAGATTCATATAAGGGGTATCACACAAATTCAGCTTCTCCTTAGAGTGAATAATTATAAGTTCTTACCTGTAAAGGGCAAGTCCAAGTCACATATTTCAAGAACTAGTCACTAACATGGAGATAGGACTACCTCTTTAAAAACAAACAAACAAAAAGCCATTATCAGTCTGAGATATGTAATATTGCTCCTTACCTGCTGAAAGTCTCCAGTAGAAAAGCTAATAATAACTGTTGGAATCACCATGAAACAAGCATTATAGAAAAGGACACCATATTTTCCCAACTCCTGTGAAAAACAAAACATGGTGTTTGGAATTACAAGCCATTTGGGAGCAAAATACTAAATATTACTTTGGCAATCCTTCTGAAATTACTGTCAATGAGTAGACAAAACATAGTACGCTTCAATTTAAAATACAAGCTTGTGATTGTTGGGTTCAGTGTTTTGTACTGAGCCCAGTTTCCACTTCCAGTCACTTTGTACACTCAGTAGAGTATTATTGCTCTGCTATACCTTGACGTTTCTTTAAACCACCAGCTAGTCAGAAAATTCCCAAGGCACTGGTTCAGAAATGTTTTGTTTTAGACTTCACATAAGTCTCTGCCTAGCCAAGGGATTACCTATTCCATCTACTGCAAATCAACAACGAAAGCATAAAGCAGGGTGGCTCCCTGAGACCAGCATAACAGGAAAATTAATGAATTCTGAGTCCTAGATGGAGCATCTCTAATCACTGGTAACTGATATAACTTAAAACAACTTGAGGGATGCCATATATTCTGTTGATTAACTTGCTTCACACAAAGGCAGAAGATTGGGGGAATGAAAAAGCAGCCTTCCCTTCCTCCAGATTTAGCCATACTACTTAGCAAATCTCTTCAGCTTATCTCTTGCTTTAAATGAAGCCCCATACTTGGCAGAAAACTATGAGGCCATTACATGCTGCTCATAAAGAAAAATAGAGAGTCTGGATTCAATGTGACTCCCGAGATTATTAAAA
>VXAK01002121.1:11155-23926 GCA_013399435.1 Arenaria interpres
CAAAAGTCAGTGACAAAACCTCTATCCAGCATCTCCAACACTACTCTTCACTATGGGTTGGTATGCTTTTATGGCACTGTATTTGAAAAGCAGCCTGCTCAATGTTTACATAAAGTATATTGTATAACGGTATCACCTAATTCTTTGGCATATCTGGTTTTGGTGTAGACTTGCTTTTAGATAGCCAAAAAAGATACCAGTTGTTGTGGTTATTGGTTCAAACTGGACAGGTCTCACCTCCTACTCACAAGTTTATTTTACATAAACCTCACTTAAAGTGTGTTTCTAGTCAAAAAGTCATGTTCCTTAGATATATATATATCAAGGTTGTAGCCAAACAATTTGCTTTTGGCTTAGATTTGTTTCATTTTTTTAGCCAAAAAAAAAAAAAAGCAGTGTTTTAAAGCCACTTAGACTCTACCTAAAAGACTCATCTAAGCCTGAGATACTAATAACAATTTCTTCCCAGGCTGTTCTGTATTAAGGATGCATATATCACCTGAAATATGAAAGCAAATGAAACTATTTATCAGTTCATAACCATACATTTGTACAGTCATATAATAAGAAACCCATTGTTATCATACTGTCATAACATTAAATTCAGCCATCACCTCACAGTTACCTTTGGATCAATTTTCTGCTTTGTGTAAACTCCATTTGCCGCTGTGAAGATATCATTTAGCAATACAAACGTGTAACCCTCCAGATTAAAAGACAGATCAGACCTGTGAAAAAAACAGTATATTGTAAATAAGCAAAGTGTATACAATGCATTGCATTACCTAGTGAAATAACATAAATGAGGAAATGTAATCCTGAGAACTCCAGGAAGTCACAAGTTTTCCTTTAAGCCTTCTTTGTAAGTCAAGGTACTTCATATTTCTCCAGTCACAGGACCATCACAAATGAGTCATCACAGAGTTCCCAGTACTCAGTGTGGAAGTGGAAATGTTCCGTTTCATTCTGTGAAAAATTCCATCTGTCTCGATCCTGACAACCTGCCCAATTATTACTGAGTATACTATTCCTTTTAACACAAAAAGTAGCTAGGGAATAAAGTCTGACTATTTGTGTTTTACAGTCAGACCAGACATATTGTCATCCTTTCTGTTTTGTCTAGTTACCTCGTGCATATAGGGTAATTCATTTAATAGGACACGGATTTATCTGAGTCACATCACATGGAAATTATTTACCTTTGCACATAGCAAAGCCAAGAAACAAAAAATAACAGCACATTTCCAGTTAAGTAAAGGAATATCCAAACAGAAAGAAAACAGAGGAAACTACTATACAAATGCTTTGTAAACTTAACCTCACCTTTGAACTTGTTCAAAGTTATTAAAAAAACAAAACTAGACATTGCCTAATTCAAAACAATATTTGACAGCAAAAAAATCAGTCTTTCTGAATAAATAAATAAATAAATAAATATGTTTTTCTATTATTATTAAAATTCACTGATACTATGAAATAAAAGCAGCATTCCTCACACAATTTGAACTTTCCTACATTTATGATCCTGCAAACATGGAAAACCTTTGGGGGAAAAAAAGAAGCACACAAATACTTCCAGCTGGAGTTAAATTTTTCCCTTTGTATTCCTGCACCTCCCAATGATGTCAGTAGAGAGATTTTTCCAAGTCAACTTAATCCACAGCAACTAATCTCAACCTGGGTTTACTTGGAACTTAATAAGGAAAAAATCCTCCTGTTGTCCTTTCTCTCATAACATGACTTTGTTTAACAAATGAAAACCTTACCCAGCTGCTATGAAAGCCCCAAGAATGATGGCAAATACGCTGACTATAATACTCAGCGGGTATCGTTTCCTGTAGACAAAAATTAGACAGTTCACATTTTCATTATTTGAAAAGGAGATTAAAGTTTCCTGCCTGAAAAGTTTCAAAGCAGTTAGTAATAACAGAGCATTTAACTGGAGGGCACAGTCTTGATAATCTTACAGAAGCAATATGATTGACCATGTCCCATGCTATCAGACCTTGGCCCTGAGAACGTTTCAAAGCAATTAGTAATAACAGCAGATTTAACAGGCGGGCCACAGTCTTGATAACCTTACAGAAGCAATGTGATTGACCATGTGCCATGTTATCAGACCTTGGCCCTGAGAAGAGAGATTGAAAAAGCATTGTAAGCAATCCACTACTAGATAATTTTAAAAGTAAAGATTAAAGGTTTAAAGTAACAGCGCTGGAACAAACTGTAACTTACTGCGTATTGGTATTCAGAATGGACATATTTCAGTGTCTTCCAGTAAACCAATCAAGGAAATCACTACACATTTCTCATGTAGTTTTTCATCTCACCTTTCTTTGAGAAGACCCTGTATAGCATACTTTCTGGGCAATTTTTTTTAGATAGATACTTATTTTAAAGTCAAACTGAAAACTTGTACTTGAAAGGAAAAGCACTGAAGATTATCATATTCTTTACTTTGTCTACATCAGCTCTGCCACAGAGTAGGGAAAAGCATACTGTAAAACTATTTTGCTTCTTAAAACTGAATTACTTTATTTAGAAACGTCTCGAGTACTTATTTTTGTACCATGCCGCAGTGTGTCTTACAGACATTCCCCTAGTCATTCTCCCAGGCTAGTCCCCAGCTCTGAGCTAACCTGTGAAAAAAGATTCATCAAAACGAAATGTACAATGCTCTTGCAGAAATCCTGTTTGTCAAAGGAGCATAGATGTGGACCATTGTCCCAACAATAAAGCTGTATGCAGTCTCTAGATATATTAGGCTTTGATCACCATGACTCTTGACAGTAGCAACCAAAACCTTCACTGCTTTTCAAATCCTGACATAAACCAGCACAGAGTCTCTGGAGTCCTTTCATTTTCAGCCCTGAGGAAATACACTGTGGCAGCCTGTATGAATACAGTGTTCTGCCTTTAAGCTTCCCTCAGGTTAGGATGTTGCTTACAGTCAGACACCACATTGCTGTAGTCCAGCTGATGACAGCCTCACTGACTCACACTTCCCTCACTTGTTTGCGGGAGTCTTCAGGCCAACAGGAGAAGACAACAAGTTCTGCTTGCCCTGTGAGAACTTAAAACTAGAAAAGAATCCCAGAGCATCCTCAATTATGAATCACATGGATAACTGTTGTTTCAGCCAATAGGAGAGGACAATCCGCTTGAGGGCTTTTTGAAAAGCTTTTTCCCTGACCATCACTCTCATGTTGTCTGGGTTCAGCTTCAACAAGCTGCTTTTCCTCGTGATCTCACCTTAACCAAGCACAAGCCATCTGGATAGAACTATGATGGTGATAAAGCATGATGTATTTATATTCATGTTCTTCCAAGTCAGTACGACTGAAACTAGCGAACCCAAGCTGCAACAGCATACAATTCTTAATTTCTCATTAAAAATATTAGAGGTATCTATAATTAAGGAGTTTTCTGATCTAACAGCACCCTCGTAGATACCATTTTGTTTCATTAAAGTGGTACGGTTTTAGACTTGACCTAGAAAGTTACTCTACATGAGCAGACTGCCATACCATCATCACTGTTTTGTGACATAAGGATCCACCTCTTTGAAGCAGTTTGCAGCTTAACGGCCTCCAAGAAGAGACACAAAAAATAACTGCTAAAGGCATCTTAAGTTGTGCTCTCCTTACATGATTGCTGTGTAACAGTCAAGAGAAGAAGCTGTGTAAATGAGAAAAAGCTGAATTTTTTTCCTGTATTCACTAAAATGCATGCATGAGTCTTCAAAAAAGCTACTTAAAACCACATTATTTGCTTTTCTCTACTTGTCAGTAAAAAGCACTCATTCTGTATTCTGAGGAGATGCCGCAAGTAATCCATTTGATATGATCTAAAATAAAGGTATCTTAAATGAAAAAAAAAAAGGATCACCCAAGTATGATGATTTCCAGCAGTAAAGTAAGTGGAATGGTAAACTTCCTGAGCACTGTAAACATCGGCAAACTGTCAAAAAAAAAAAGATAAAAATCCAAGCATAACATCAGATTAACAGCATTTTTATGTTCTAATTCTTATCTAACTTTACTAACCAGAGGATGAAACTGTTAGTCCAGCAATAAGCAACCAAAACAAATTCATGGCCACTTAGCATATAGAAAAAAATGTCAGTCTGACACTAGAGACTGATTAGATAACCAAATCACTGACAAATAACAAGATCTGCCAGTTTGTAAAACAATGCAACTGGCTACCTTTTAAAAGGTCCCTCTGCATGAGTGAAATTGAATATAAAAACTACTTTCTACCCGCCATAGCCTCTATGAAATAATTCTTTTGTAGAATTCATGGGCAGGGCAAGTAAAAATTATTTCTATTGTAAACTTAAAGGACGCGATATAAACCCATCTCTGAAAACATAGAGCAAAAACAAAATACAAAGATAACATGCTTAGTAAACAAGCTGTACTTGTTTACAGTCAAACAGATCCACAAGAAAAAAATCAGAGAAAGTACAAGAAACATGAAAAGTGGGACCAGCTGCAACTACCAAACAAACAGCTACTTTTGAATAACATATTGCTGGTCTAGATGAAGTAATACAGTTGGAAACCTTTTCAATTAATTTGAGAAAACACTTGCATCTGACACTGGAAATCTGATAGAGTGGCCATATGGACAAATTAATCCTTCGCTTAAGGTAACTATTACCAACTGCATTAATAAATGATACAAATCCTAACACAGAGTTTAATCACTTGAAACAACAGACATTTTGAAGTTATGCATAGGATCATCTACATCTTACAGACAACGCAAACAAGGTGGAAAATTTCATAATGTAAATAAGTGTTACATAATGTAACAAAATGTTAATGGTAGAATCACTGCAGCCATTTTTACTTTTCTGTTATAAAAATTAGTTATGAATGGTAAATCTAAAAGAGGTATGTCGGCCACAGGGGGAAAAGATGGTGGACTTATGTTGAAAACTACTAAACTTTTTATTTTAAAATTCCAGTTAGGGAAATGCGAAAGAAGAACCCATGAATCAAACTTTTACAGGACTGAAACTGCTTTCATATTCACATTGGCTGAAGTGCAACTAGGAACAGTACTGCTGAAGTCTTTATGTCTGCCTCAACAGTCAGTTCAGTGGAACAACTTCTGAATGCGTGCAACAAAGAGATGCAGAATCAGGCATCTACTATTGCTAGTCAGAGAAAATTAATTCTATAAATAAAAAGAAATGTAAACAAATTAAAAGTTGTACATGTTATCTCCCAGCACCTGTCTCAAAGTTATGAAATGCTGAAAATGTGAAAAATTCTCCATCTAGGTTACTTCAAAATCCTCAGAAGCCTGTAATAACATACAAGAAACCAGTGCAATGGTAGTGCTGTATCTTCCAATCCTGGTGCAGCCATCATGCTTCTGCACTCTTTCTTCCACAAAAAATTTGGTCATTCAATCTATTATAGCAGGCCCTCTAAATAACTTACATCTTTTTAGTACTAGGATGGAAGCAACTCTCATAAACCTATGCTTACAGGCATAGAGTAGCCAGCGAGCCCTTCAGAAATCTCCTGGTGCTCAGAAGGGCTAGGCCACCACCACCACCCCACTGCACCGTATTTTTTCCATCTCTTGGTGACTCCTAAATAATCTGTACCGATGTTATGGTATAAATCTTTTCATTCTTCTTTCTTCAAAAAGGTCTCTCTTACAGCTTTCAAACTCTCTCCTCTTGCCACACAGGAAGAGGTGGATGCTTGGGTGGGAGGGGAAAGTGAAAGCACTTTTATGGTCACAGAGGAGTATTGTGATTTTCTGTCGGTACAGGCCTGGCTAAGCCCCCCTTAAAAAAAGCATACAACTTGTAAACAGATCAAAAGTTTGAGTAATAATTTCATAACAGTATCAGGGGTTTAGACAGACAGACATCATATGCATTTAAGTTCCTACACTCTTCTTTAGTGATTTTTCACTCCCAGAAAAGAAAAGGGTAAAATACAAAGAGTTTACTTATAACTTCTATTTACTGTACCTGAGTTTGCTGGTACTTGATAAACCACTTATGTGGTTTCCAACATAAATCAGAGGTAGAGGAAACAACTGCAATAAAATTAAAAGCACAACTCAGATTATTATGTTTTGAAGCATCGTTGAGAAACTTTACTTGATAGAATTTAATAGCTGTAATATCAAGTGCACTTTTAGCAGGGAGAGGGGTTTTTCAAGGAAAAAAAAATCTGTTAAAAAACTGAGCTGCAACTCTATTCATGTCACCACGCACAACGATTTCATTAGAAGAGTTGCAATCTACCTCTAATGGGACTCAGACTCTATAGTAAATGTTAATCAGGTTTATTTTAATTACAGTATTCCTCAGATTAATACCCATTCTAACACTTGAATTTTAGGTATAAAAGTGATATTAATAACAGTAGCTAAATAAGCAGAAGAAGAAGGGGAATAAAACAATGAATATACTGTTAAGTATGCTGTGCTTCTCTAGGTACTCCACATGTATTAGTATGCCTGGAAAATATATCACTTTAGATCTACGCAACAAATTATGCTACGCGAGGTACTAGAAAGGAAAGGTAAGTAGGGGTAAATTAAACTTTACTTTTTTGTTGCTTCTTGCATAGTAAGACTGACTCACACAGAAATATATGGCCCCTAACACAATACAGAGAAACAACAACAGAACTTCAGAGGCTAAAAGAAATGTACAAGTCAGGGATCTCTATGCAATATTCAGCTGCAGCTTAAAGTTGTTAATTCTCCCACTACAGAAGAGTTGCAGAAGATTAAAAGCAACCAAAGTAAGCAACGGGGAGAAAGTTGGTGTGTACATCTTGTTCTGTTTACTATCAGTCAAGCAGAGCCGAAATGGCAGAAAGACAAAACAGATCCTCTGTCCTAACGTGTAATAGTTTCTGTTGTGCCTACACACACTTCAGGCGACACTGTGTGTGCTGGAGGCTACATCCTCGTTGTGTGCTGGAAACGCATGTAGAGGAGTGGGCTGCATTTTGGCTATGTTAAAAATTCTACATTTATTTTACAGCAAAGAGGAGAAGGGAGAAAAGTGCAGTTAAAGTTAACTTTTAAATGAAAGCAATAGTAAAAGTAAACAGGACTACAAACAGGAGTTAAAGTAACAATAAATATCCAGCCTGCTCACATAAGTTCGCAAAAATTTTGTAATGCACTATCTCTTCAGCAGATTTTTATTTAGAAAAATTTGTTTCATTTCATTCATAGGATGAAAACAGAGCTGACATTACATTCTCTTTCCTCTGGACTTCGTCTATTGTGAAGACAAAATTACAATACCCAGCACAACATCAGAGATCAGTAAAACATTTACTTAAAAAGGGTCTAGAATTTCAAAGCTTCATCACTAAAATAAGCACTTTGCTACTTAAAAACTCTAGCTGAAAGCACGCAGGATGTAAATCAGCCCAGGAGTGAAAAACAATGACAATCTTGGTGTCAATGAAAGCAAAAGTTGTCAAAAGAATAAACAGTGAGTCAAAAGGTGCTTTAGAAAGTAAAGAAATCAGCAATGAGCAACCCAGCTGATTCACTATGACTAGCCAAATCCAGCACTACAAGCAAGTTCTGGATGCTGCAGTGTCAACTGCTCCCAGCAGACACAGGAAAGTCTTCCAAAGGATAGATATTATTAGAACAAAGAAAATGAGTGGGGTATTTTTTTAATGCATTTGTACTGATGTTAAAGTGAAGGCAACAGCAGAGAGAGAGAGTAGTGGGACTGGAGGAGGTGGAAGGAAGAAACGTCTTGAGGTCTCAACAAGCTGTTTATACACAGAACTCAAAACTGCCCACTGGGAAACCTTCCTCTTTCATATTTTTGAAAAAATAAGCGCTGTCCATTTTATAGTTGATGCTATAGATATTTCTGCAAGATTTTCTCATGCAGAAATGCCAATGATTTCAACACGCATTAAGAATAAGCAGCATTCACTAATGGCTGTGAGATGTTTATAGTAAAACTTATACTGATAGTAAGACAAGATTCTGCAATGAAGATGCTGGCCTGAAAAGCTATGATATCTGAGCCCTTCAGCAGAGCTTGGAGCTAACTCCCTCTGTACCTCTGAGCAAACACTGACCAATACCTTGCAGCAAGCCACAAAAGCACAGGCTTATGCATCAAAGTAAAGCTCCAGCAACATTGCACCATGGATATAAAAATCTACAAGGATCATCGCAGTTCCCCATCTGAGATAAATAAAAGATTCTCTCCTATTTTCTCTGTCCTGTCTCTTTAGACTATACACACTTAAGGTCTCCATGATGCAGCCAGCCCCTACCTGCAGTGTTTTCAATGAGCGTTATTTCAGCCCCTCCTATGTCGTCTTATGTTTGAAGTCAACTTTTGGTCGGGTTTTTGATCTATCACATACTCTTTCACTATTGTTTTATCACGTCCCTTTCAAATTTCCAAGCAGCCTTTCTCCCTTCATGCTGTGATCAAAATTCTTTCTTAAACACAGATGTCCCATCAATCCTACAGGTAGCTGTATACATCCAGAAAAATACTTCAGGAATTTGAAGGAGTTGCATCCAGCTGTATGAAGGTACAGCACCCTTTCCCATGTACTGCATAACAAAATGGCACCAGATTGCTCTGCAAACAAAAGGCCAGAATATTGCAGTGAAATTAAAATGATCAAATCCAATATTAAATGAAACAAATATACAAATAATCATATTTGACAAATGCAGATTTTTTTTCTGTTCTTCTATGTCTTGTCTCCATAAGAAAGAATGCCACTATAAGAGGTAACATTTTCTTATTAATATCAAGACCTACGTAATCCTTACCTTCACAGGTATACTTTTATCAAAATCAGGGAAGTGGACAATCTTATTCAGTTTTGATACATACAATATAAGTATAGTGGCTGCCATCTAAACAAGAAGAAAAAACAAGAAGTCATGTAAGAGCAAAATTGTAATGGACGAATGAAAGAATTCCATCAAAGACAAAATCTTTGTATGAATTTGACAAATTCATTTTGTATTGTGTATTTATTTCAATGAACAACACAGCACACAATTAATAAACTGGAGCAACTTAATTCTTATCAATTTTGCAAGTAAGTACAATATAGACATATGCTTTACTAGCTTGAGAAAATTAGTGGCACCCTGTGAAACAATGCATGCTGAGAAGGAGCTGAGAAAATAAAACAGGACATGAGCCCAGAATAATCATGTTATTTCCACTCAGAGTGTTGTTTAGTCTGTGAAATCACTCCTATAGCTTTTTTCGGTAATATGGGACTGGGGTTGTGCATTGATCAGTCTGTTGACAACTTGATGAAGAAATAATAAAGATACAGACAGAATGAAGGAGAGTATTTGAGCAATCACATACCATAAGAGTTTATGCTGGCCTCAGGGAGTAAAAAAGAAAAAAATTCCTTATACAAAAATACAATAATTGGCTATCTAGAGGACGAGAGGGAGTCATGTTCTGCAGGCTAAAGCGTTACACCATATTATATGCAGCTTACAAAGCATTCAGGGAAACCCTGGAAGGATCAGTCAACAAAAAATGGAAATGTCATTTACTCTTATGTTCTGCAAAGAAACAAGGCCGTATCATTGCCCTTAACATGAATTAAGGCCACAATTTCAAGTCTTTGGCTTCCAGTGAAACATGATGTGTGGTTCCTTGATCAGTTTGGATGTGTGTCTCTTTCCCCCTCTCGCACAGCAAAGACTTGACAAGACATTTTACTCTATCCAGCACCAAACAGTAGAGATGTCAGACTTGCATTATCCTGTTTTCACCTCCTCCCCACTACCCCTTAGCTTGTAACCTTGGCAGAAAGTAAATCCTCTCTTTTAAATGTATTTGCCTTAACAACACTTGCTTCAAGGCTCCATCTTCCCCAGCCATCTCTCTGCAAAGTCACATGTTCTTTTTTTATGGACCATGTACACAAACATTTGAACTTTTGTTTTACTATGACGCCTACTAACAACAAAAATAACAAAAAACATACTTCTACTACAGTACTGCAAATTGTCTACAGGAAAATATAGCAAAAAAGAACCAAAATTGTGTGATAGTCCTGCTGGAAAACTGATGGGAAAGGGGGAAGAGATTTTGTTGGGACTACAAACAGGGACAGCATCTCTGCATATAATGCACAAATGCTCAAGGACTCTCATAGAATCTATGCACTTGCTAGAACAAATCCTGACAGTTTTGAAGGCCAGATCTCTTAATTATTGAACTCTACAAGGGGAAATAAATGTCAATTCCAGTACTTTACGTGACTCTTCCCAGGTAATAGTTTTGACTTTAGCTGAAACCTCCTTGATCTCACTACAACAAATCACTCTTCCTTACAGTGTATCTAATCCAGAAGACAAGCAGTGCAGTATAACAGAGATTTCCTCCCCCAACAATATATTTCTATGCTAACATTAGTTTAACTTACAAAATAGTAAGTACATTTAGTATGCTTTACTTGTGAACATACCTGTCCAATTCCAAGAAACAATGGTGATGGGAAGCTGAAAAGCATAAACAGGTATTTAATTGTGAGGAAACAAAAAAGAAAAAAAAAGAAGGAAAAATAATTTAAAAAGGAGTTTAAGTTTAGCACCAAAGTCAACAACTGTACATGTGGATGACTGGCCTGTCTTTCAGAAGAGCTCAGGAACTGCTACACTTACGGGAGTTCTAATGTTTTATTTCTACAGCAAAACACGTTGCAGCTAAGTATTATAGCATATGCACAGCTTAACAATTCTAAATTGCTAATTGTTTGGGGGATATTTGTAAGCGAAGGTAACACACTTGGAAAACTCTTAAAAATGCATGATTTTTTGAGCGGCTTCACTATACATCCTGAGATGATATAATAAAGTTATATTTCTTGCACTGGCCCTAACTTGGAAGCTTATCTCCACAGCCCAAACACACTAGCAATATGTTTCTGTGAAAAGAAAGTGCCTAGGTAAATGTTGTACATTTCCATTCAAATGTTCAACATCTACAGATGTTGAAACATCTATCGTCTGCTAAAACAGCTAAATTCCTACCATAAGCCTTCAGTTAGCTTCAGCTGAAAGCATGGATATTTGAATGTTAAGAAAGCAGAAACTATAGCAGGACACCTGAAGAGCCTGAGTGCCTCCATTTTCCCCCTAAATCTACCTCAAGTTAAAACTAATAAAGGTGTGGCAGTAACTGCTAATTCTCTGTATGTATAATGAAATACAAGCAAAAAAGTTAGTTATGATGGATGGCTGCTTTATGCCACAACCAGCCATGTCTGGAGCCTCGCTGCCCAAAAGTCAAGGAACTCCCTGAACATGACGGCTCCCATTGCCTCCCAAGAGCCTCACTGCATTTTGCTGCACTGCCCTGTCAGGGATGTTCACACACCAAACTGCACCCAGGGAATCTAAATAAAACCCATTTCATTCTCTGTGCACTAACAAATACCTAAGGCAGGCCCAGGTTCTCCACAAGCTTTGTAATTTGCCATTTATCAAGGCTCCTTGAGGTTGTAGTTACTTATCACAGAAGCCACCAGGAACTGCTATACTGCTACTTGGGGTGCTGTGAGGTGTACATCAAAAATGAGCACGACTGGGACAGGAATATAGCATTATCAAAAGAAAAAAATGCTCTGAATGACAGCAGGAAAGCCATAAGGACACTAGAGTCAAAACACAAATAGTTAGGAGCAGCCAGTAGTAAAAGAGGTGCTGGAAAACAGAGGTATTAGGGGAGAAAAAAAAAAAGAGTAGAAGGAGCAGGATTTAATCATGTGACACATTAACAGCTACACCATATAAATACGGAGACTTCACTCATCTCTACTACACCGATTTCTCCAGACATTTTTGATTTGCAGAGCCCTAAACATTCCCAGCAATGCTGTAAGCTCTTCATACAAAAATTAGGCTTACTGATGGGTGTGTTGTCCTTGATTATCTCCCATGGATGTGCTAGATGTATGCCAGGGAGTTACAGGGAGATGCAGACTGTATGATGAAAACCACAATAAAATAAAAAACCCCAGCTTGCCTCATCTGTCATTTCTGGGAGACGTTCTGTGCAACTTTTACACATTCAAATAGCACTGAACATTAGAAAATAACAGCAGGTTTTGCTGTTTAACTTTTTTCCTGTTGTTTTGTTGGGTTTTTTTTTTCCCTTTCTGTTTTTAGTTCATAATGTGGCAAAACAGAGCAAAAGCAGAGCAAGCCTTTTAAGTAAAGAATATCGATATATTGACAATATCACTGCTACAGGATGACAATTCCGTATGGGATGCCCCATCAAGTCACAGACGTAAGTCTCCCAGTGCTTTCGTCATTCAGAGATTTTCTGAGCTTTGCTTCCCATTTCTGGCTGCCTCGGAAAAGACCGGTGCTGGCAGGAAGGTAACAAGACTGGCAGCAACACTTGGGGGAAATGCCGTGACCCTGAAGGGTCTGAGCCGGTGTCACCAGCGAAACACCAGCCTCGACGCTGGGAATACCGGCAGGCTTTCGAGGGAAAAGACCGGCGTGTTTCCAACAGACGCCCGCCCAGGACTCGGCCGCCGGGGGGTGTTGTGGAAGTGCTATGTCCTGGGCATAAAGGCGGTCTGGAACTAGAGGAACCGACCCCAGTCTCTGGCACACGCCCCAACATCTCCGCTGCCAAAAGCGCCTGCGCCGGCTGCGCCAGCTGAATCGCCCCCGCGTCCGGGGCCGCACCGACGCCCCCGAGTTACGCTCAGGGTGATGAAAACACCTCCCCGG